>CM032641.1:6786977-6829998 GCA_019097785.1 Fraxinus excelsior
TTGTTTAGGATCCAAATGTCCTGTTTCATTTAGATGTTTCTCTTTGTGTCTCCGTAGCGTGACGGTGTCTTGACCATATCTCCAGACATAATCTTTTTTGTAGATATTGCATACTGCTTTTCCATCATTTTCATTTACTGTAAAAATTTGCCACATCTTTGATATTTGTTTTTTTTTTCCTTGAATTTTGAGATGATCCAACTTCTACAATATTATCATCTTCTAAATTTATTGAGGAGCAACAAACATTGAAAATAGGAGTTTGAGAAGAAAAATCGTGAGAATCCATAATATAGTAGTATTAAACAGTTTAGTAGTGAGAAGAAAGAAATATAATAGAAATGATGATGATATTTGCAATTGAAAGTGAGATAAATATTACCAATTAACTGGAAGTTATAGATGAAATCCAATTTTACCGTTAGAAAAAAAAATAATTAAGAAAAATTAAAGCATGCAGGCTACGCCTGTTGCAAGCGTAGCCTGCATGCATGCAGCAAGCCAGCGAGCTAGCTAGCTACTTGCTAGCTTGCTGCAGGGAGTGGGAACGGCTCTCTCCCACTTTTTTCAAAATTTTTTAATTTTTTTCTTTTTCACGGGCAACGGTTAATCGCGGCCCGTGAAGTTGCAACCTGCGAAACTCACGGGTCACACCTCCTTGACCCGTGAACCGCCCGCTCGGGTCACGGGTCAGCCCGCCAATAAAAATAAAATAATTAAAATAAAATAAATGAAATTGATGTCTCCAATGATTGGTCGCTAGTTAATTCCTCAAAAATAAAAAAATAAAAATAAAAACATCACTGGCTAAAAAAATTATATGGGAAATCCTGCACCGATCAAATCATTGTTGATTGCTATAAGTCTAAAACTTACCTTGAGCAACCAATCATTGATTGCTAGCCGATTCTTCAAAAAAATATCACCAGAAAAACATTCTATTTGAAATCCTTTAGCAATGTGAACACATATTGGTTGCTAAAATTATCTTTCACGAGAAAAAAGCATGAGATCTTTTCCCGCAATACTCATTAGTGACCAAATGGTGCTTAGACACTGATACGTGGATTCAGCAACCAATTTGTGGTCGCAATATGGCATAAAAAATGGTCCCATCTTAACCGACTAAAAAGTAAAAACTTTACCAAGCAATGTTTGATCACTGAATGTGTTTTATAGCAACTAAATTTTTGTTGCTAAATCTGTGGTTGGTGACATTTAAAATATTAGCAAGATGTGCTATCTTCGAACCAAATATAATTCTACATCACTCTAATAATAGTACTGCATCCTCTTCAATTGCTATTTTCTTATAAATAATTTAAAATTTAATCAATTTATGGAGGCATTAATGCTTTAAACCTTAATTTATGTCTACTTAATATTTCATTTGAGATAAAAAAAAATATCTTTTTTGGCAAACTACATACAGTGAAGAACAATAAAATTAAATGTAAAAAATAATAGAAATTGAATTCCACGTTTTATATTGCATCACATATGCACATTACTCAACCTTTTTTGCGATGTACATATTATTAGGATTTCAAATTGTATTTTCTAATTAAAATGTGATTGATATTTGTCTATCTATCCCATGTCGAATAAGTTTGTTGCTATGTTTGGCTCATTTTTATAAACATTCGGATAATTGACACAAAACGTCCTTATCTTTCAAGTTTATTGTGGAAAAAATTCATACCTTTCATTTCTTGGTGCAAGACGTTCATACATTTTACTTTTTTTGCGTTGAACGTCATTTTCACCAAATTTTACCGTAAAATGACTAATATATCCTCATATTTAAATAAAGTAAAAATAAAAATAAAGAATAAATTACAGTTATACTCCTAAATTTTTAAAAGGTACAAAACAGTCCAAAAGTTTTATTAAAACATTAAAAACGAAAAAAATAAATAAAATCTCTCCTTTCCCCAACCCCATAGTCCACTCGTCTCCTCCTCCTCCTCGCCCAACCAGCCGAACCACAACGGCATTTATTGTTTTTTTTTTCCTTCCGGTGCAGAGAAGAAATGGCGAAATCGAAGAACCATACTGCCCATAACCAGTCCCACAAGGCCCACAAGAACGACATCAAGAAACCCAAACGCCAACGCCACACCTCCACCAAAGGGGTTAGTTGATATTCATTCACCAGATTTCTTGTATGTGTGTGGCTTCGAATATTTGTGATTTTATTCATTAATTTTTATGTAACTTGATATCCAGATGGACCTAAAGTTTTTGAGGAACCAGAGGTATGCAAGGAAGCACAACACGAAGAGTGGTGAATCTGCTGGAGAGGAATAGTAAACTTAAATTGCAAATTTCCCCATTACCTATTTTCTAATAGTGGACAAATGGGATATTTGGATTTTGGGTTTTTTTTTACTCTATAGTGATTAGAGTTTTCGATTTGTAATTACGTTGGCAGTAACTTCACTTTACTATGGAACCCTTTTTTGTCAATTGAACTCATCTAAATGATATCCAATCTTTTGCTGTTGTTTCTACAAAACAAAAGCAGTATTCTTTTTTCTGCCGGAGTAATGATAAATTATAATGATTAGAGTTTTCGATTTGTAATTACGTTGGCAGTAACTTCACTTTACTTTCTACAAAACAAAAGCAGTATTCTTTTTTCTGCCGGAGTAATGATAAATTATAATGATTAGAGTTTTCGATTTGTAATTACGTTGGCAGTAACTTCACTTTACTATGGAACCCCTTTTTTGTCAATTGCTGAAAAGGAGACCCTTGGATATACCCAGCAATTTGGGTGGGGTTGCCGTGGTGGTTGGGCGAGGAGGAGGAGGCTAGTGGACTGTGGGCCGTGGGGTTGGTGAAAGGAGAGATTTTATTTATTTTTAATGTTTTAATAAGACTTTTGGACTGTTTTTTACTTTTTCAAAAATTTGGGAGTATGACTGTAATTTGTTCTTTATTTTTATTTTTATTTTATTTAAATAGGAGGGAGGGTAAATCGGTCATTTTACGGTAAAATTTGTTGAAAAAGACGTTCAGCGCAAAAAATGTGAAAGATATGAAGTTTTGTACCAAGAAATGAAAGGTATGGATGTTTTTCACAATAAACTTGAAAGGTAGGACATTTTGTGTCAATTACCATTCAAATAATTTTTTATTCATACATTTTAAAGAATTCAAAAGTACTATCCATCTATTTAATATGGTGGAATTTAGAAGAAACAAATGAAAAGGGGCTTAAGTAAAAAAAAAGTTTAGGGATCAAACTGCAAATATCCAAAAGGTGACTCGGAAAGCAAAATAAAGATGCGAAAGATTTGAAGACCAATTGATAGAAGAAATGAAGTATTGGAAGAAGAAAAAAGTGAAAAGAAATCAAGAATCGTGAAAACGAAGTTTGAGGACTAAAACGCAACAATTGCATAGATATTAATGATGTGCGGTCGCATAACATTAATACATATGCGGTCGCATATATGGTTCCAGATAAATGAAGGCCGAGTTTCAGTTGAACTATGCGACCACATGCATTTGTCATATGCGGTCGCATAGTACACTCCTGAGACAAAAAAGTTGGTCTTCGAATTTAAGTCAAACTTTTATAGAAACAAATTCAAAACGCTTTTTAAACCCTTATACCTTTTAGAAAACATACACACGCCCTCCAACCCATTTTCTCTCTTGGTTTGTGCTAGCATTTTTATGTGTGGCTAAACTTTTGTACTTTGTCGAAGGAGATTGAAGTCTCAAAATCAATAAAACTATAAGATCTAATTTGTTTTCATTGTTCAATTTATATTTTGAGTACCGAATGTTATTCTATACATATTTTCATGATTGCTGCATTTGCTTTCTAAGAGACCTACTAGTTTACTATTTGTTACAATCTATAGCTAAGATAAATATCAAATTCGTGATTATTTGATCCATTTAACTTGTAGAGTAACTATGATTTAATGGTTTGTTGTGTCAAAACTTGTTAAATTTTGGGAAGAACATTCGACTAAATTAAATACAACCGTTTGTGCTTGTATTATTTAGTTTCATCGATCTCTCTAATTATTAATGTTGTTACTAGATTAAATCTATAGCGCTTGCTTTGGGTTGTTTAGTAATTAATGTTAATTGGATTGCTTATTTTCTAATTAACTACAATTAATAAGATGTCACACCCCAATTCATATAGATAACAATACACTAAACTGAGTAATAATGAAAGTAATGACGTCACCTAGACATACGATTTCACGCACACATTTTTTTCCCTAGATAAAATGAAAGCCTCTTCACAAGTATATTCATGTATATTCCCTCTCATCACTTATGATTTTATCTAGCATATCAAAACCCGAGATCATAAAACCATAATCCACCATATTTATTCAGACGCTATAATAATATCTACATATCATTTCAAAAGTCATACAGGATGTCCAAAATATAATACAATTGAAGCCCCCAAAATAACTCTACAGGTCGTCATACATGTACATCGAAATCTGGAATCCCATAAGAGCTCCACAGCTAGCCACGCTTTCTATGAAATTTCATGCTCACCTACAATGCAGGAACTACATGAGCTAATGCTTAGTAAGCAAAATCATGCATGCTATGAATGTGGGTAATAATTGTATATGACATCATGCCATGCTAAAGATGTTTAAACATTCATCAAAGTCCACTCCAAATAATCTCTTTTGAAATCTTTCATTCCATTGCGCCCTTTACCCACCTACTATGCACCGGATAGAGCTCTGTACAATATCAATATCAATAATCAATAATCAAATGGCCAATCTATTATGCTCAACGAGCGATTTGATCCCGTTAAGACTCTAAAATGAGCACGTGAATTTCAAGATTGGTCTGCTCAAATGAGCCATCATCTTGTGGGAGCATGTTAAGGGATATATATCACATATCGATAAATGATGTTGACAAAGACCAATTAATAAAAATATTGTGCTGCTCCTCTTAATAAGGTTCCCACATCGAATAAAGATGAAAACATAGACCAATTTATAAGGGTTTGGACTACTCCTCTTAACAAAGTTGACCTTTTAAGATGGAATTTCAAATCTTAACATGATATCAGAGCTCATTAACCTCCAACGAGCAATTTAATCCGATTACAACTCAAAAAAATAAAATAAAATAAAAATTGAGCATACGAATTTCAAAATTGGTCTGCTCAAACGAGCCACCATCTTGTGGGGGCATGTTAAGGGATAGAATCCCACATCGAATAAAGATGAAAATATAGATCAATTTATAAGAGTTTGGACTACTCCTCTTAACAATATTGACCTTTTAAGATGGAACCCCAAATCTTAACATTGTTTTTAAATTAAAGTTTAGTATCTAATTGTTGTCAATTGAAGTGGAAAAGTTTGATAACCGCTTTCTCTTTCTCTCATGAAGATCGCAGTGGTCAAATTAATGGCAATTGTCCAGATGTGGTGGAAGTGGTTGTTTGCATTAAGAAAATTTGGATAATTTGTTTATTGCATACTTTTCTGGTTTATTTAAATTTGAGGCTATGTTGTCTTTTAATATCAACTTAACATCCATTTTGAATTAAAACTAACTATGAGGACTATTTGCTTCTATTTTTAAATGGTTGAGCAACTTATGCTGAGAAATATAATTTGGGGCTAAAAGGGCCAAAGGCGGTATAAGGTTGGGGAGAGACGCTGCAGTTTCCCTTTGATATCATTATACATTTCTGTCTACCTCGTGTTTCTCCAATATATTTATTGAAATACTAATTCTAACAAAAAATCGGAAAGCTCTAATGATTTAAGAATCTTTATAATGTAAAACAAGAACTGACAATGTGAATAGAATATTAAAACTTTTTTCTAATAACGGAATATTTAAACTTATGAATACTAAGGGACACAATTGACAATGAAATCGGAAAATGATGGTGTTTTGGCATAATTTCTTGGGTAACACGAACTCTTTTATTAGTCTTCAAATATGTTCTATCTTTAATTATTCATATTTTCTTCTCCCGCAATTCTTAAATACTTGTTTAGTTCTTTCCGTACTCGCTAGATATAATATTATGTCATTCATTTTGAATAATAAGTGATGAACTAGACTCTTATTGAATTGGTCTTTTAATTTGCTGTTGCACAAATTCATTTGAATGCAATGCAATGATACTTGATACAGTGTGATGTGGTACCATATAGAAAGTGAGAAGTAGGTGGTCTTTGTTGTTGATAGCTAAGGAAATTGGATTGATCATTTATTCTTGTTTTCACGGTTTCTGTGTTTCGTAGTGAAGACTATTTGTGCTTATTTTACAAGGTTGAGGGAGTTACATGTCAAGAAAGAGAAGTTGGAGCTAAAAGTACAAAAGTCTCTATATGTTGGGGGCGGAGGCTACAATTTTCTGCTGATATTATTGTACATTTCATGTTTCTCTAATCTAAGTGGGTATTAAAGTCAACCCATAATCAACCGTATAATTTACCTTAAATGCTAAGAAATGTAGCTGTTCTCTTTGTATTTTAGTTTTGTGTTTTGGATTCATTTTGAGTTTTGTATTTTGAGTATCCATTTTAAGATTATTTAAAATATGTTTTTTTTTTGTATTTTGAAAAATTGTTTTGTAAACACCCAAAATACGTTTTGAAAATTTTGATTTGATTATACCTAAAAACATTCAAAACGACAAATTTGTCGTTTTGGGTTTTCTTTATAAATTTTTAACTTGTTTCCAAGAACGCTTTTTCGAAAATAGGAAAGAGAACGCGTTTTCATTATTTTGAAAAATCGAAAATAGAGAACGATTTGAAAATGGTAAGGAGAACATGCCCTTAATGATTAAGAGTCTGTTTGGTATCGATTAAAATCCAATTAAAATTGAAAATATAGCCGTTATGGAATCTCACTTATCAAATAAAAGTCAACAATAACAGCTATATTTTCGATTTTAATCGGTACCAAACGGGCTCTAAATGATTATGTGAATAGAAAAAATATTTTTAAGAAAATAATTCTCTATAAATGTTTAAACGTGAATTTGTTTTCTTTTCTCATTCGACGGACACAAATAATTTGACTTTACCACCCTATTCTAAATTATAATCTCAGCAAGTTATCGTAATGAACTGAGTGAAAATTACCAAAATTTCCAGTCTAGATTGTCAAAAATTATTGTCTATTTCATAGTTGAATGATTCACACAAATTTCATAGCACGTTGCAGCGTCAAGTTCCTTAAAACTTCAAAAATTTGCCACCAAGATACATTCAAGTCTAGCTTCTCGCGTTTACTTAATTTCATCTTGTTATAACAAATCTAAGTTCATAAATATCGTATAAATTTTTATTTGATTGCTATAATACTAAACTACTGATATCATATGTAGTTATTCTTTTAAGAACGGTACACGAGAGTAGAGAGAAGTAATATTGATTTCTTTCATGCACTACTCGATCAATTGGAGAGGAAAAATAATATTTTTTTTTCTCTTCAAATAGACAATCTCAAATAGAGGCAACATTTCTCATTTACTTGTATACTTGCATTGGTGTCAATATATAAATAAATAAATAAATAAATAATGAGGTAACTGATCCAATCTAGTGATGGTAAAAAAATCCGCCCCAACAAGTTGGCGGGGCGGGGACTGTCGCCCCGTCTTGGGTCACGAGGTGGGCAATCGAAAACAGAAAACGGCTCGAAAACGATAAAGAGAACATACTCTTAACGTTCTAACCTTTCGAAAGATAAACAGAAAACGGCTTGAAAATCACCAATTCCTTCCTAGTAACCCCTAGTCCCTCCAGTTTATATTTGAAAATAAAAGTAAACGTCTATTCTATAAATTGAATTTTTTACAATTTCAACTTAAGATGTGAAAAAGTTGAGTCGAGTAATACTATTTTTCTGGATCACTGATGATTAGTCGTGAATGTCAGTTAAGAGCTTGATTGAGATTTTTTTTCAATATTATTTTTAATCACACATTCACAAAAAATATTTTTCATTTGAAAAAATATATCCAATATAAATGCTAACTGATAGATCATCTTAAATGAGACCATCTCTTTATATTTCATATGAATATTTAATGCATCGAATTACTAATTATCACATGTATTTCACGTAGGTCGACAAAGATAGTGAGCGACCGTAAATAATATTATTCTCTTTATGGACATGTTGAAAAAATAAGAGTTGAAAACCGCTTCAATTGAACGAATAAATTGAAATTACACCTCGAAAGCTCAAATTGTTAAATGATATGCGTGTAACCGTTAATTGCCTGGTGGGAAATAAACAAGATTCATGAATTAACCTTAAAATCTGCAAAGAGTCCTGCCCCATGAAGAAAAAAAATTAATTACAAATTACACAAAAAAATTAGTTAACTGAAAAAAAAAAAATTTTAAGTCCAGCATCTCATTGCAGAATTAAATGAAATATTGGCAAACGAAACTGCAGATGAAGCCGGCCTTTGAAAAAAGAAACTTGATCCAAAGTCTCCTCAGCTTTTTGAACTTTTACCTCCAACAATCAAGGATCAATTGATGCTTGAAAGGGATCCACATGGAAATGTTTAGGAATATGCTTTCACCTTTTCAATGTTTAAATTCATATTTTTGAATTGTGATGTGTAGGTGGGTTATACGTTATTGCTAATCCCATTTCAGATTGCTAAAATTGAAATTGAGTTGCAGCTAAAGAAGCAAAGGGGTGTATATAAAGGCCATTTCAAAGGACAAAAAAAAAATAGTTAACTGAAAAAAAAATATAAATGGGGTAGGAAACGAGGCAGGCTCGCTCCCCGCACTCGTCATCTCTAGTCCAATCTAGTTGAATATTTAGGTCAACCATCAATCAAAATTATTATTAACATTTCAATTAAAAATGGAAATGTTTTAATAATGTGAAAAATAAGATCTAACAATGATAATTATATTCCAAATCCTTCAAAGTTGACTCAAAAATCAATTCAAATTTAAGAATACTTATTCGTATAAAACAAACACATTGTAGATGATTACGTGTGAACTAGTTTTCTTTTTGTCTTCGAGGTTTTTACCGAGTGCATGAGGGAATTTGGATATTAAAGTCAACCTGTTGTGGAATGATGGCCACCGAGGTGAATTTTCGAGCTCGGTATACCAATCTCAACCTTATCAATCACCCAAACAATCTCAACCCAAACCTTTAACTATCCCACACTTCATTGCCTTTTTAGTTGCCCGATAAGGACACAGATGATGGTTATTATAGCCACACAATAACCACAAAGGCTAAGAGAAAAGAAAGACAAGAACACATTGCAAAGGGAGCACGAAGCAAAGGAACACAACCAGTAACTCTCAAAGGAAGGAGGCTAAGCAATAACGTTTCTTACACACAGCCAACACAAACGGCAACATATATAAAAGAATAGGTGGGCTTTGGGTGAAATAGTAATTAGGCCCAAGAGTATAATTGGTAATGAATAAACGGGCTACATAAAAGCCATATAGGAATTATAGGTCGGGCTATGAGTATCACTAATTAAATTTGGCTACTTCAAATGGCCCTAACTAGTTTTCAGATCGGCTCATCAATATTAGATGCCGATATTTAATTTATCCAACATCAGTTTAATATCATCGTCCTGGAATTATTGGGTATCAAAATTCAATTAGTACTAGGAATCAACTTAAGTCTCCCATATGATGGAGGTCTTGGGTTTGAATCCTGGGGGACGCGTCAGAAAGCCGTGAGGGGTAAGATTGGCTTATACTTTCTCGAAGCGGACAATATGTATGATATGATAACGATTGCATCATAAGGTCGGGTCGTTACAAAAAAAATGAGCATTTTTTTGTAACGACCCGACCTTGCGCCGCAGTCGTTATCATATCTTACGTATTGTCCGCTTCGGGAGAGTATAGACCCATCTTACCCCTCACGACTTTCTGACGCGTCCCCAGGATTCGAACACAATACCTCCATCATATGTGATATTTAAGTTGAATCATGATACTAATTGAGCAAGTTGCCCAATTTCAACATTTAATCACCTCTCCATTCATGATCCAAATGTCACGTTCCACATCGCCGGTACAAACCACCAATGTATCCCTAGATATCTACACACCATATCACCAATAGACATACAACACACTGTTAATGCATCTTAACCCACTATACATGCAAACAATTACACCAAGTAATTAATTTGCTCTCAAATTCATGCAAATATACATATCAAATACATTGAAATGCACATATAACCATACAACAGAATTGAGCAATCACATACATACAGAAAGGATTAAACACGGATGCACATGTAGTAACTAGATTTACTCTCAATAAACCTCACTAGGGTCATGACTCGATCCTATAGCCACATTCGCCTAATCTCTCATCTTACCCTTCTACTTATCCTTCTTTTTGGGACATCCTTAAGTGTCTAGTCTTACTATAACTATAATACCGTCTACCACTAGACTTGTCCCATCTCTTGATTTTTTTCTTACCATCATCACTCGAGTCACTACTCGAATCACCATTGTTTTGAATTCTACCCATATTCATTTGCTTAAAATTCAGTCTACTTCTCATCATATGTAACTCACCACTTCTCTTATCATTTTTTCAACATTAATTTCTATCTCCTTACTCCTAAGAGAATCTATGACAATCGTGGGTGTTAAGGTATACCTACCATACTTAAATTCATTTTTAACCTTTATATATGAATTAGGCATAGAATTTAGAAAAATAGTTACTTTATATGTATCGGACACATTTTCATCACAGTTAACGATATATTGAACAAGTTTGTTGAAAATATCCAGATTGTCATCAAGATCCTTTGAATGATCCGTTTTAAAACTAAATTTTTTTAAAACAAGTACAACTTATTAGGAGTAGACTTAAGCAAATATAAATCTTTCAATTTTTGCTCAAGTTCTTTTGTAGAATCAAGTTTTCCAACTTTTCTTAAAATAGCGTCAGATAGACGTAAAATAATTGAAGTGTAAGCAAGTTTATCATATTTTTCCTTTTGTACTTTTGTCAAATTTGCAGGAAATTTACCATCTATGGCTTTTGAAACTTTTTGTTAAACAAAAATCCCATTAATCTTTGTTGCCAAATTGAAAAATCTCTTTTCCCATTGTAAATTTCAATTTCGAAATACGAAGACATTTTGAAAAATAGAACAACCAAAGTGCACAAATGAATCACACGAAGTAATCATAAGACCGTAATATATACTATTCTAGATTCTCAAGGTTTCGTGAGATTCAAGATTTCAGATCAAGGAAATGTTCAAACGGGTCAAGTCTAGGCATTCTAACAGAATATTCACTACAACATGAATGTACATTAACAAAAAATCCAAATTTTCATGCGACGTACTCTCACACAGTAACTAAACAATAATTAAAAGCACAAAATTAATTACCAACTTGCAATCAAATTTAACACTTCAAATATGACAAATAATTCCTAAATTTTTAGCACAAACAATGTTACCCCACATGATAACCTCAATCATAATGTCACCCCCACACGAGACGCGCTAATATTGAAATTTAAATCGGGATAAACTAATTTACCAGACTGGGCCAATCTGAGTTCGTAGATAACAAGAAATATGAATTTACCATTTTAGGGCCACCACTATTCGCCATAAAGTCTCTAACAACTATAGCAACCAATCGAACACCAAACTGAATCACAAACACGCATGGGCAAAATCATTCAATTTTCACTGTATAACCTGAAACAAAAAATTAACAATACCAATTCGTTAGAAAATGCATAAGAAAAATGCTTCAAACCAATCCCTAGAAAAATGCTTCATTTTGTAATTTAGTCAAAACACTTCCAAACTAGATTTCTACCTTCTAAAGTAGAACTTGAGTGGTACACAATCTCCACATACATAAGAAAAATGCTTCAAACAAATCCCTATTGAAGTAAGAAGGATAACAATAGTCACATAACATCACTTTATTGTGTTCATATTTCATATTACTCGGCTTATCAAAAAGAGTACCCCCATTGTAAATTATCATTGTGAAGGTGTTGTGCATTTAGCTGCATGTATATGAAACACACATTATCACTAGAACTACATCAAAACCCACATCAATCGATATGCATACACATAAGAGAAAATTGAACAACAGGCAACAAATTGGTCGTATTGACTTATTTCGTGCTGTTAAAAAAAAATCAACCATATTTAGTTGCTTCATCTTCAAAATCTCTTATTGCAACTACAAACATCATTTGTAACACGAGGCAATTGCATATAAGATAAATCAACTTATTTCACATACCCATTTCAAAAATTAATTTTTCTATGTAAAAATCGAACTACAACTGAAATTTGAACTTGCTTTTGTAAAACAATAAGTAGAATGTCATGAGGATAGACCTTCAGGGAATGGAACCGTAAAATTATAGGCGATTCTACCTAGGTGTCAACAATCGTAGGTTTATTTTGTTTCGGAGATGACTGTTGGTTTCTTGCATTTTAATTATCATCAAAAAAACAGTGCCTTAAGAGTTGGAGGGGGGTGGGAATATACTGCTATTTAAGATATTATTCATTTTAACCCTCTTAAATTGATTTAACGCCTCAACTAATGGACTTGGATGATGGGGCCTTTTTGCAAGGTTTGGGCCATTTTGGGGGGTTTTCCACCAAAATAGTAGGAAATAAAGGTATTTCACAATTGAGACAAAGGTCGAGGAAGGGGGTTTGTGTAAAGCCTCAAAAATTTTATAGAATATAATTTCTTGTTCTATTTGCTATATTTTTATTATTTTGGAAAGTTGGGGGACTTAATTGAAATATGTGTTAATTTAGTTTATTTGGGGTCATAAATTTAGATTTTGACAGAGCAATGATAAGTATATCAATATTGGGCTCGTTGAATAGCGCATATTTAATCATCTATTTTATGCTAAAAAAAAAGTTAAATCGGATAAGTTAGACCCCATGATATTGCAATTTATAGAAGTTGTTATTAATTGATTTTCATTTAAATTAAATATTGTATTTAATAAAGGTGGGTAGCTACGTTAACTGGAAATAAGGTGATTTTTATCAATTCTGACATAAACAGAAAACAAAAACGGATACTCAGAGCTCGGGGGTTTCCAATATTTTTACTCACATGGGGCCCACCCCCATGGGGAGTAATCTGTTGGATGTCCGACAAATCCATTTATGTACTGTTGACACACTAAAATGCAGCCCAAAATCAAAGGGAAGTCCAATTGAGAAATCCAAGATGAAGACCCAATGGAAATCAATTAAAAGGCCCAAGAAAAAAAGCCCAATCTGGAAGCCTGAGAAAATGCCTGAATATTGGAAGCCCGAGAGCATAGAAGTACCATCGCCCAAGATCGTAGGACGCCCAGAGGCTGAACGAATGTAGTGCTGCTCAATCGCCCAGAGCGATAGCCTCATTATCGCCCAGATTCTCAAGTCGCCCAGAATCAAACAAGTCTAAAAGGTATAGTTTATCCAATTCAGCAATTACGGAAGTGGTTGTCAAGTAAACCCGACACGTCCCCACGATCCAGAAATAGCAAGAGTAGTGGCAACAGTTACTAAGTAACTTCTTCCCAAACAAGCAGTTTCTCACTAAATGAGTGGACGGTTACGAAGGTAATGGAGCAGTTCCGAGCAGTTTCGACAACCAAGAGATGCTCAGGAAGTATAAAAGGAAGTAATGTCGTAGAAGAAAGCCCCCCGAATAAAAAACTCTCGACAAGAGAACATGTAATTTTTATTTCTTAGTTTAAATTTAATCTTTTTTCAGTACTCATGTGCTTGCGCCCCTTGGAGGCGTTTTGTCTACTTTCCAATTGTAACTCTTCACTAGTAAACGCATCCCTTTTTGGGACTTTGTCTCAAAAGGTTTGTTCCTTACACAATCGTCTGATCCTTTCCTTGTAATTGTGGCGGGTTGGAAAATGCGCGAAAATAATTTGGCACGCCCATCGGGACAATTGGTGTTTTGTAAGTGAAGATACAAAAAAGAAAAGATATCATGCCTCATAAAAATTCCGATAAGGAACCAGCAAGTCAAGGAGCAGTCCAGTCTGTAGTTGAGCGATACGAGGAGGAACAACATTCTCCACAGACAGATGGACGAAGTCAAAGTAGTCACAACTGTTACGAACCAATGACAGAATTGAGCCCTCGCACAATGCGTGCATTGCTGTGAGAACTCACGCAAGATGTCGTTGAACAGATAAATTTACGAAGTATTCATAATATGGAGAAGTTTACCCAAAACGAGAATAGGCATTTTGATAATATGGCTAAACAACTGAATACGTTGAATGAAATCATGAATAAGTTGGTAAGCCAAATGTGTCAACCTGTTATGCCTATAGACAATCACTTCCAGTCTAGGACTATTGTGGGACATACTTCGCCATATAATTCCCTTGGTGTAAACTCCGGCCCAAGTCTAGAGCCACCTTTTGGCCCTTCTACTTCAAACCCAGGGGGAAACGGGACCTTGAACTTGAATAATAATAACACTACGTCCAACCTGGCGAGTAATACAAACGTAAGAGATAATGTCCCGAACAACGGACAGAATGATTTACGTATGAATGAGGGTTTAAACAGTCAATTTAACAATCACAACAGCCCGAATAATGGCACTTTTATTACCAATCAAAGGCAAACTACCAGGCCTCCCACGAATCAGCCAGTAAATCAACCAATAGGAAACCCATATGACCCTAACGCCGTGCCAAGAAACCAAATTATGGAAATAGTGCAAGATCAAATAGCAGTTGGGGTGCGTCCGGTGATTAGGCCAATTTATACCAAGCCATACCCTGATTGGATAGATCAGGCATATCCATGGCCTAGAGGGTACAAGGTACCTGAATTCTCACTATTCACTGGTCTAGGAGAAGTATCTACATTAGAACATGTAGGGCGATTCACGTTGCAAAGTGGTGAGGTGAATGAATACCATAAGTTGAGGTTGTTCCCAAGTTCTTTAACAGGGGTAGCTTTTTCTTGGTTTATTAATTTGCCAGCAAACTCCATCCAAACTTGGCAGCAAATGGAGCAATTATTCCATGCTCAATTTTATAAAACTGAGTCTGAGGTTACACTTGCCGATTTGGCGAATTTACGTCAATTGCCTAACGAATGGGCAGAAAATTTCCTACAAAGGTTCAAAACGGCCAGAAGTAAATGCTTTGTGCCTTTGCCAGAAAAGGAATTTGTTAAAATCGCACAAAGTTGTTTAAGCTTTGATTTAAAGAAGAAATTTCAGGATAGGGAATTCCCAGATTTCTTCCAACTTAGTGCAAACGTTGTTAGGTATGAGCAATTGGTAAGAGAGGAAGAACATATGAAAAATTCCAGTAGAGGGACTTATTATAAAGACCCGAATTTCAACGTTCATACTGTCGATGATGGTTATTATGACCAAAAGGAAATATGTTTGGTTGAGTTAGTAAAGGGAGAAGCATATACTTGTCCCATACTAGTTAAGCCAAAAATAGTGGGCAAAGATGAACTTGCAAAGGGTGAAAACAGAAAGGCGCGAACGTTCTCGTTCGACGTAACTAAAGCTGACCTCATATTCGACAAGTTATATAAGCATAAGCAGATAAAGTTGAGCGACTCACAAATTGCCAGACCCTGAACAGATTAAGGGTAAAAAATACTGTAAATGGCATAATGCATGGTCACATGCGACTAATTATTGTGTGGTTTTTCACCATGTGTTGCAGGATGCTATTGAATCAGGACGAATCACGTTCGAAGAAAAGAAAAAGATGGCAGTGGATGAAAATCCTTTCCCACGGCCACTAGCAATGACCATGTTAACAACTGGTTTGAAAAACAAATTGCCAAGGTTTAAACTAGTGATTGATGATGAAGAAGAAGAATCTAAACCACATCCCAGCGTTTTTGAACGCATCAAAGGGAAAGAGCCCAAACAGGGCGAAGATGTTCTGTGCGACAAATGTAAACACGAGTTGAAAGCGAATACAGAGCCACACATGATGCAGCCACTCCACCATCGCTCTGATTTCATGCCGGTCGCTCAGCCTGTCAGGGTGCCGTTTTATAGAGGACTACCTAAAGAAAGGGGGTTTGGATCGGCCAGTCAAGGAAGAACGTTTAGGCCGCAGCCTCGCCAACCCAATGTGTGGCATTCGTTCCAGTACAATGCAGGAAGAGTGGTGCCTTTCAATGAAATGACTAGAACCCAACAAAGGCGTTACCAACGTAATTACGGACGGATGATGAGGCAACAACAAGGAGAATCACGCCCTAGAGCGCCCAAACCACTCAGAATGGCCAACGAAAATGTTTTTGAAGATAGTGAAGAAACAGGCACTGGTGAATCAATGGGAGAATTGCCAGAGAGCTCGTCGGGGAGATCAAAGTTTGAACGAAACAGGAAAGGCGAAGATGATCCTGACCAACCTCTAACTATCCAGTTTAGCACATTACCTCCTGTCTTGGCTAATAACTACTTGTTGGCCGACGAATTCAAAAGCAAAGAAAAAGAGGACAGTGAGGAGGAACTTGTGTACTAGTCTGCGATGAAGGCCAAACATCTAAAGAAATGTGTAATGAAGAAGAGAATGATGGTATGACTGATATCGAAGAAGAAATCGATTTAGAAGCAGAGAAAAGGAAAAGAGGAGTGTCGCGCAATACCCTGTTGAAGCAACTGCACCAAGAAGGAGTCCGCGAAGTAAACCTGTTGGGAGAACCATCTGGCCAATCATTTGATTTCTATGTGTTGTATGGGATACCCAAAAGGAAAAAGAGGGTACCTCGCTCTGAAAAATATGGATCGCCCCCCAGAATAATGCCTCCTCCTACAGGTTGGGTAATCGAGGAAGAGATGCTAGAAAAGGAAAAAGAAAAAACCCAAAGAAAGAAATATCAATGCGACATGCTGCACGTCGATCTATCACCAAAAAGTAGCCCGACAGAAGATAAGCAGGAAGTGGAAATAGATGCTGCTGAAAAAGTCATCTTCAACAAACCGGCTGTGAGGTTAACCAAACATTTAAGATCGTTGTACGTCAAAGCCTTGGTTAATGGGATACCAGTAGTAAAGGTACTTATCGACAATGGAGCGACTATAAACATCATTCCAGCTAGGATGATGAGGAAATTTGCTAAGACAGAGAGCGACATGATCCCAACAGAAGTCATTCTTACAAGTTTTAACGGGGGGGAGGGGCAACTTCAGCAAAAGGAGTCATGCCATTGGATATAACTGTAGGAACAACCACCAGGACTACTGTTATCTTCGTGATAGACCGCCCCACCAACTATAACGTGTTACTAGGAAGAGACTGGATCCATGGCAGTCGCTGTATTCCCTCATCACTCCATCAATGCTTAGTCTTCTGGAATGACAAAGGTGAAGCAGAGGTGGTGCAAGCAAATCATAGACCCTTTGTAGCTGAAGCAAATTCAATAGAGAGGTTCATGTACGAAGGAAATTATGGGCCTGTCAGAGTGGTTCAAAACGGGGAAGAAACTCAAATTACTGCCTGAAGCGAAGAGCCGTTTTCGGTGGATGCACTCACTGAAATGTTTAGCCAAATGAGGCCAAACATAGTGGCCTTAGAAGAGCCAGTAATTGGCAAAAAAGAAGCCAAACAACCTTAAATGAGTTTTCAACAACGAAATCAAGAGGTCGAGATTCAGGCCTTCAAAGCCAAGTTGATGGCTTTCAATAAAGAATGTGAATGTGTGATGAAAGAAGAAGCAGCGTTAAAAATGCTGAGGGACAAATTAATAGTATCCGAGATGGAGCAGAGTTTGGACTGGGAAATTCATAAAGTGGATTGTCTGGAAGAGCAAACTCCTCTGAGGGATGTGGATGATGAAGAAGATTCCCAAGTCAGGATATGCACAAGCTCAAGACCCCTTGGTCAAGGTTAACATTGGCGAGGAAGGAGAGGATCGCCCAACGTTTGTCAGCCAGATGCTCCCTCATGAGGTTAGTACTAGATTAATCGCTTTATTAAAAGAATATAAGGATTGTTTTGCTTGGGAGTATGAACATATGCCTGGTTTGGATAAAAACCTAGTAGAACATAGGTTGCCGACTAAATCAGGTTTTAAGCCTCATAAGCAACCTCCTAGGCATTTCGCTCCCAATGTATTACCGGAGATCAAAAAAGAAATAGAGCGATTACTAAAAGCAGATTTTATTAGAACAACCAGATATGTAGAATGGTTATCTAATATAGTGCCAGTATTAAAAAAGAATGGCAAGTTGAGGATATGTATAGATTTCAGGAATTTGAACTTGGCTACGTCCAAGGACGAATATCCAATGCCTACGGTAGATTCTCTAGTAGAGTCAACTGCAGGGCATGTGATGTACTCTTTTATGGATGGATATTCAGGATATAATCAAATCTACATAGCTGACGAAGATGTGCACAAAACTGCCTTTAGATGCCCTGGGTCTTTAGGATGCTTTGAATGTGTAGTAATGCCGTTTGGACTAAAAAATGCGGGAGTGACCTATCAAAGAGCTATGAATCTAATTTTTCACGACATGATAGGTAAATTTGTGGAAGTTTATGTGGATGATATAGTGGTCAAATCTGTTGAAGAGGAAGATCATTTCGAACAACTGCGATGTTCATTTGAGCGAATGAGGCAGCATAAACTAAAATTGAACCCTTTGAAGTGCGCGTTTGGCGTGAATGCAGGAAATTTCCTCGGATTCCTAGTACATGAAAGAGGGATTGAACTTGATAAGAATAAAGCAAAGGCCATTTTAGAAGCCAAGGCTCCTAGCAATTAAAAGGAACTGCAAAGGTTTTTAGGCCAAATCAAGTTTCTAAGACGCTTTATATCTAATTGTGCAGGGCGAACAAAAGCGTTTTCGCCTCTCCTAAAGCTGAAAAATCAAGACGAATTCGTCTAGAAAGAAGAACATCAAAAGGCTTTTGAAATCCTGAAAACATACTAAACAAGTCCGTCAGTGCTGGTGTCACCAATTCAAGGACAGCCAATGAAGTTGTACGTATCGGCTGAACGAGAATCGATAGCCGGAATGGTCGCACAAGAAGACCAATTTGGTGAAGAAAGGGCGATTTATTATTTAAGTAGACGGTTAACCAAATGTGAATGTAATTACTCTGCTATCGAGAAGTTGTGCCTCGCATTATACTTCACATGTACAAAATTAAGGGCCTATTTACGGCCTGTGACAATCTATTTAATTTCCAAAGTCAATTTATTCAAATACATGTTTTCTCGCCCTATTTTACACCAACGAGTGAGTCTTTGGACTTTAGCACTGTCAGAATTCGAAATAAGGTATGTGCCCCAAAAGGCAGTTAAAAATCAGGTCTTGGTTAATTTTCTGGCCAACCATCCATGCCTTGATGTGCCTAACGAAATAGAACTTGAGGTTGATTCATTTGAATTAAAACCATGGGTTTTATAGTTTGATGGATCGAAAACTTCCAAAGGAGCACGAGTAGGGGTGGCTTTGATAAACCCTTTAGGGGTTTGCTATAAGTTCGCATTCACTTTAGATAGGATCTGTACTAATAATCAAGCCGAATACGAAGCCTTAATTGTAGGCTTGGAGTTGATGGTAGATATGAAGGTAAAGAATGTAATCGTCAGAGGCGATTCTCAATTGGTGATTCATCAATTGACTGGCGATTTCAAATGCCAAAGTGATTCTATTATAAGTTTATACGCAATCACCCAAGAATTGTTGGAGGAATTCGACCAAGTAGAACTTCAATGTGTTAGTAAAATGTATAACGACATGGCCAACGAGTTGGCTTAGTTGGCCTCTGGCTATTCAAAGGCGATAAGTTGGGAATCTATTTATGAATACGGAACTATATTGCCCGTTATTCAGCGAAGGGCAAGGAAAACCGAAATTCAATGTATAGAAAATGGGGTCGCGTTGGATTGGATAGATGAGATTAAAGAATCCTTTAAGGAGCTTGATGGGAGAGGTGATAGAAGAACGAAATTACGTCTATTAAACTATGCGGTAATAGACGAAGAATTGTTCAAAAAATGCTCTGATGGTGTGTTATTAAAATGCGTGAACTTACAAGAAGCTAAGACAATTATGGCTGAGGTGCATGAAGGGATATGTGGAGCCCATCAGGCCGGCCAAAAGATGAGATGGCTAATCATTAGAAGTGGTTATTTTTGGCCAAAGATGGGAGAATCATGTGTTCAATATGCGAAAAGTTGTCTAGCATGCCAAAAACATGGCCCAATACAGAGGGCACCAGTAAGCAATATGACACCCATTATCAAGCCTTGGCCGTTCAAAGGCTGGGCGATAGACCTGATAGGGAAAGTTTACCCTCCATTGTCCAAACAACACACCTTTATTATAGTCGCCACAGAATTTTTCACCAAGTGGGTCGAAGCAGTGCCTCTAAAAGAAATCACCCAGAAGAGTATCGTAGAGTTTATCCGGGACCATATCATCTATAGATTTGGAATTCCGCAAACTTTGATGATAGATCATGGGACTTCCCTAAATGGAGATCAGGTGAAGGAATTCTTGAGCGAATTTGGAATTAAGTTGGTAAATTCCACACCATACTACGCTCAATCAAACGGTCAGGCAGAATCATCTAACAAGATTCTGAAATCTATCATAAGAAAGATGATAAATGAAAATGCCAGAAATTGGCACGAATGCTTGAACAAAGCCTTATGGGCTTATAGAACATCGCCCCGTTCAAGCACCAACATTACGCCTTTCCAACTCACTTATGGGCAGGAGGCTGTATTGCCCGTGGAAATCAACGTGCAATCTATAAGGGTGCGTCGGCAGCACGAATTAAGCGAGAATGAGTACAAGGAATCGTTGATTCAAAATTTATTAGAATTGGACGAATTGAAGTTAGACGTGCTAGACAGGTTGCAAGTCCAGAAACAAAGGGTGGTTAGATTTTATAACAAGAAAGTTATAGCCAAGTTTTTTAGTGCGAACGAATTAGTTTGGAGGGCAATGCTTCCTTTAGATAGTAAAGACCCAAAATATGGCAAGTGGTCGCCAAATTGGGATGGGCCGTATAGAGTAAAGAGTGTATTGCCTAATGGAGCTTACCACTTGGAAGATTTAGACGGTACTAGGCATATAAGATTTATTAACGGTAAGTACTTGAAGAAATATGTTCCTTCCCTTTGGGAAAGTGAACAGATAGATACATAAGTGATAAAAGTGCAATTGCGATGTAATCATGCCGAGCGATGGCAGTAAGTAAATTGGACGATCACGTTCTAAATAAAGTCAGAAAAATAAGGCACATTCAAAAATAAAGTCATTTATTACCAAATGTTCCTTACAAACCATTCTCCACGATAACTAAGGGACACAGTCAAAATACAAGACAAAACATGCTACAAATTGTCTTTTGTTCGGTGGGAACAGAAAGAGTGAAACCAGTACGGCCAGCCCTTCAGTCTATGGCCGAGTAAGAGGGCGAACTGCTCCTAAGCACCCCTTCGATCTATGGCCGAGTAAGAGGGTGAACTGCTACCACATCCTTCCTAAATGCATTGTTGCAACGGCAGGCAAGGAGAAGCAGTCCTTCAGTCTATGGCCGAGTGAGAGGGCCCCTTAACCTTCCTAAATACATAGCTGCAGTAATAGGCAAGGAGAAGCACTCTCAACAAGCAAACTGATAGCAAGAATCTTGCTTCAGTTTGAAAGAACATTTCATATACCTCCCATACCAAAAGTGATATCAAAGCAAAAGGGACGAGTCAAGAAATCCATCCCTATAGAAGAGGAAAGTGTTGGTAAGCGATCGGAGTGCCATGTAGCGGCAGGAAGTTTTGATGGCAAGAAATCGAATTTGGAAAGGCATGAGGATGAGAATGATGAGTATAAACATGCATATTTATAGGGGCTGGAAGATGAAAAGCCAGAATATGGAAGGTCACATTCATGACCGGTGAGTGAAATCAATATGGCCCAAAGATTTAGGGAAGAAAATTTGAATGCCAAGAAAATATGCATGGATGTTGGCATAAAGATTAGGTACGAGGAAAATTAACGGTCAAAGATAAATGCCACTTCAAAACAATTGTTCATTAATGATAATGAATGACATCAAGTCACAAAAAACCAAGGCAGTCAGCGCAAGAGAATTACAAAAAAAATTAGAACAGTAAATGTTTAATTACAATTCGCCCCAAGCTGAGCGCATCTGCTGCCTAAGTCTATCCCACTCTTCGTTCTGCCTAGAGGAAAGGATACCTAACTCTTTCACTAAGTCATCATCAACCTCCAACTTTTGGTACTGCTCCAATAGAGATTTGGTCTTAGTAATTCCTTGGGATGCAGTATGCCTCTGGCAGCCATCCTCGCCCTGCAGTCGTTCATTTTCGCTTGTAGCTCTTTCATTTCAGCAGCCAAGCTCAACATCAAGGAATCCTCCACTACCAGCTCTGAAGAGACCTCGGTCAAATCGGCCTGATTCTTGTCAATTTCCTGGAGTAAGGACTCTTTCTCAGAAGAAGCGCGGAGATATTGGGCACTTCTGGCTTTCAACTCTGCGTTCTTGGCCAACAAAGAAATAACGTCGGCATGAAGAACCCTCAACTTCACCTTAAAGTCAGTAGAAATGCTGGGCGATGGGAGCGAAAGTGCTTGCAGTAGGTTCGCGCTCAACATATCTAGCTTGGCCTGTTGATGAGCAGCACTGGCACGACCGACCTCCATGTCCATAAAGGAGACATACTCAAACAATGCCTGTTTGAGAAATGTCATGTTCTCGTTCGCATGAGTGGAGGATGACGCAGAGGATGTTTTCATGCGCGCCCAAGAGGTGAGTAAGTCTTGGATGGAATTAAGAATGCTATCGGATTCCTGCAAAGGAAGTTACCAATATTGAAGGTTTTCGATACAACAAAGCAAAATCAAAAAATAAGAGCGAAGTAAAAAGACATCATCGGCAGTGGTGGGAAATTCAGGCACTCGCCTTATTTCTTCCACCACTTGGGGAGATTTCCCTTTAGCTGGGTAGGAAGGACCTTCCCCACCAGACGAAGCTGCAGGAGTCTCTGCACGTTTCACATCGCAGTAAATTAACGAGACATCAACAATAAGGAAGGGCCAAAGCACCAAAAGTAAGCATTACCTTCTAGTTCCACGCTTGGGGGGTCGACACCCTAAGGAAGAGGATTTGTTGGTGATAAGGGTGTTGGAGCTTGACGCCTGGGCGACGCAGCCTCGACAGGAAGGGATGAAGAAGAATCTGCCCAAACTATAGCCTTGGATGGAGAGGCTGAATCCTTCTAAAAAATTTCAAAGCAAATCATTACCGCACGAAAAGAAACAACTTGTGAAGTAGGTGAAATTCAGTTACCTTTCTCCTAACAATGAGGGGAGCGTCATCATCATCATCATCCTGCAGAGATATTACGGTGGCAGCCGGCCGTTTGCGACTGGGGGCACCTTTAGAGACGGCAGACTTCGAGGTTGGGGATGAAAAAGCAGAGCGTGTAGAACGAGAAGGGGACGCAAGGACCTTACTGGGTAAAGGGACAGCAGAAATGGGAGTAGTACCCTGTTTATCCAGCAGGTGGAAAGCGCGATTCGCATCAGTTGAAAACAACCTTTGTTTTACCGATGGCCACAATTGATCAAAAAGATGATGAGTAACGGCAGTAGGATTGAAAGGAGCGAAGGTAAAGCCGGTTGCCAAAAGTTTATTACGGGCATCTATGGTTTGGGCTTCCGTTTTGTTGAGGACGTAGAAGCGATCCGTTAAGTTATTAGAATAGCAAGGAGGGATAGGCCACATTTGGCCGAAGCCAAGTTGGCGAGCACAAAATTGGGGCGCATATATCTCTACCCTCGCTTTAGCATTGGTTCCCACCAGAATGTCATGAAACAATTCCATCCCTACCAAAAATCGAACCCAAACAGGCAGAAATGCATCTGCCTCGGCCAAAGTAGAAGGAGGCCGTACAAAAGGAGGAATTTGCTCGGAAGAAAAGGGAAGAACGAAAGGGTTGAATTCAAAGTATGAAAGAAAGTGAAAATGTCTCTCATAGACATATTTACAGGGCTCAATTGATGAATGAAAAGCCCATAGCAGGTAACCTCACGAGGAGGAAAATGTGGAATATCCAGTTGGGAAAATAAGATCTCAACCACAATTGAGCAAGCCATAAAGGCCCACTACCACTGGGAGATGCATTGTTTTTCAGTTGGAACTGGAGTATAGCCATGCCCCTATAAAGAGCAGCCAGGAAGAATGAACATAGGTTCAAAGGTCTTCCCCGAGCCAATTCATGAGATAGAGGCAAGTAGCTCATGGAAGGTTTCAAACTGGGAACACCGAGAACATATTTACAAAACCAGACTTGGAGAAAAGCGACTCGCTCAGAATGGCAAGGTTCAGAGACAGCAATGACATAACCGCCCTGCATGCTCGAATAAGATTCAGTAAGTTTCTTATCAAATTTTGGGGCAGCACCAGAAATTAGCATACCAGGAAAAATGGTATCGCCCAGAGGTGGGAGATTCAACAAAGCCCTAACGTCTCTCAAAGTAATGGTCATGGGACCAAGAGGGAAAACAAAGGTATTAAACTTAGGAGACCAAAAACTCAGTGCGATTGGAAAAAGCACGGGGTCATACGTTGGGGGAAAAAGGGTAATCCCCAATAAGTCCAAAATTTTAGCACGTTCAAAAATCAATCTAGTGGGACCATGAGCTACCATACGTGCATGCCACCTACGGAAAGATGTATCAGTTTTAGGCCAAGTGCGAATACCTCTATCATGGATCGGCCTTAATGGCAAAGATTGCGAGAAAGGGAGATCTTCAGAGCACGGGAACAAATGACCTACCGCAGCCCGTCCGACGGCTTCAACATCATTAAACGACGGACCTAGATAAAACTCGTTGCGGTCAGCATTGGATTGTGAAAGAAAAGACGGGTTCACATATGGCTTTGTGAGAAGGGTTTGGAAATCCTCAAAACTGAAAATATTGTCCGAAGGAGTTTGAGAAGTAGTCATTATAGCGCAGAAAGTAAGTTGCTCTCGAAACTTGTCTGTTTAAATCGAAGGTCGCAGCAATGGAGATTGTGAAACGGCGAGAGAGAAGCGTAAAACTGCAGAGACGTAAATGAAGAATGCCGCGTACTTTTGGGGTTTTAAGGGTTTGTAACGTCGCAATCCTTCAGGCAATAAAACGTAAGTGATGATTGAAATTATGGGAAAGTTCAAATGTTGCGGGAAAGATACAGAGTGAATATGGCAAAATTAATGATTAGTATTAATCCTGCTATATTGGGGGGTAATTGTTGACACACTAAAATGCAGCCCAAAATCAAAGGGAAGTCCAATTGAGAAATCCAAGATGAAAACCCAATGGAAATCAATTAAAAGGCCCAAGAAGAAAAGGACAATCTGGAAGCCTGAGAAAAGGCCTGAACATTGGAAGCCCGAGAGCATAGAAATACCATCGCCCAAGACCGTAGGACGCCCAGAGGCTGAACGAATGTAGTGCTGCTCAATCGCCCAGAGTGATAGCCTCATTATCGCCCAGATTCTCAAGTCGCCCAGAATCAAACAAGTCTAAAATGTATAGTTTATCCAATTCAGCAATTACGGAAGCGGTTGTCAAGGAAGTAATGTCGTAGAAGAAAGCCCTCCGAATCAAAAACTCTCGACAAGAGAACATGTAATTTTTATTTCTTAGTTTAAATTTAATCCTTTTTCAGTACTCGTGTGCTTGCGCCCCTTGGAGGCGTTTTGTCTACTTTCCAATTGTAACTCTTCACTAGTAAATGCACCCCTTTTTGGGACTTTGTCTCAAGAGGTTTGTTCTTTACACAATCGTCTGATCCTTTCCTTGTAATTGTTGGCGGGTTGGAAAACACGCGAAAACATGTACAAACAGATTTGTTTGGTTTTTATTTATTGGTTTTGATTTTTAGATTTGATACGAATTGGCTGCTTCGTGTAGATTAGATAGGGATAAAGTAGCTTTTGATCGTTTGGAAAATTTGGATTGAGACTTGTTTGGGGGAATACGACACTTTGCAGATTTTTAGGTCTATCAAAATTCAATCTGCTCTTTCAACTTTTGATATCATGCAAAAGTACTCATTATCTACCCTATAAAAAAGTATAGATACGTATTTATGGCGGCAACAACATAAGTAGAAAATAAATATTTGAAACTTGATTTTGGTTTTGCCTTTCAAATTTATTTGATATAACAAGGTAGATAACGAGGTGCATTTTTTTTTATCCAGTTTAAATTATTTTTCCATGTCGAATTATTGTACTTACGAAAGTTAAAGATATGATATGATATGACCATCCAATACCAAATATAGATATGTATTGAGCTCTTATCGGTCCCTGAAGATATGATGACAACATGATATTTTTGACGCATGATTTAAATATTTTTATTTGGGATTGTTACATTATTTTCTTGTTCTATTGAGTATTTCTATTTACACCTAGTCCCCCACTCCTCAGATTTTAGAACGACTCGTTAGTGGGACAAGCGATAAGGTGTTGTCGTGGTGCCAAGGTTCCTTGGACTCAATAAAGTAATTTTTGAAATAATTAATTCATGATTTACATTTGTTCAGAATTTTGGAACCTGTGTTATTTGGTTATACGTATCTATTCATTTGTTCAGAATTTTTCATTTAAAATATTGAATTCAAAAAAAAAAAAATATATATATATATATGAGAAGACTCAGAAGCTTGCAACAGAAAGAGAAACTGCATATGTTCCCAATGGAAATCTTTCATCCCGGTCAATTTGCTATATTACTATTGTTTGAACATGTTCTTGACTTATCTTTTGGAGCAGTACTTTTGCTAGAGTTCCGTGGTGTGGCATTCTATGCAGGTTATCTGTTGAATTTCTTGTCAACAACATTACAATGAAGCAACCATGTAATCTTGTGGGAACATAACATGAACCATACCCTTTAAGGTCTTGAATTCGTTTAAGATGTGAAGTAGCTTTGAAGACTATGAGGGCTTCACCATTATAATTTCATGGAGAACACTGGGAACAATAAATTTTGGATTATGAGAGGCGAAATAAATAAATAAATAAATAAATAAAAATAAATGGGGACAGGGCACCCGTTACTCGAACCCGGCCCAGGGAAAAATTTCCTACCCCATCCCCAACCCGAATACTCGATTAAGAAGGAGTTTGGGGTAGAGCCCATGAATATCGGGTGGACCACGAGCCGAGCTTTAGCTGGACCTATTAGTTTTTGAGCGAGCTAAGCTCGTGTCCGAGCTCACCCTTCGCAAGCCGAGCTTAAGCTGGCTTGCCATCTTGTTATTTTTTTTTAAACTACTACTACTAAACCTAATATATATATATATTTTTGAGCGAGCTAAGCTCGTGTCCGAGCTCACCCTTCGCAAGCCGAGCTTAAGCTGGCTCGCTATCTTGTTATTTTTTTTAAACTACTACTACTAAACCTAATATATATATATATATATATATATATACACACACACATTTTTTAAAGAAATGTATATTTAAAATATTGTTTACAAAATATAAGTAAGTTGAGTTCCATCAATGACCTACGTCAGTAATAAAAATTTTTGTATTCGTCATCCAAACTTCTTCACAAAAGTTTTTAAATGCTTATTTTCTACTATGTATAATCGTGATATATACAAGTGCATT
The DNA here is from genome assembly GCA_019097785.1 of Fraxinus excelsior. Taxonomy (NCBI): domain Eukaryota; kingdom Viridiplantae; phylum Streptophyta; class Magnoliopsida; order Lamiales; family Oleaceae; genus Fraxinus; species Fraxinus excelsior. Next base: position 6,814,678 of record CM032641.1, read on the forward strand.
CCTAATTCGGTCAATTTCATCCTTAACATGTTTTAAACCATCTTGTACTACTAAATTAAAAAATATGACATACACATCAACTATGAAATAAATAACCACCAAAATCGAATTGAAGAACTCTATGCAATTTATCGATAACAACCTTATTTACACTAGCATTGTCGAACATAAAAGAACGAATTTTACTTTTGCATTTATACTATCTAATAATGTTCACGATAGAATTAAATGTATTTTTGGCATTGTGCGGGTACTAAGCAATAATTTTTTATGCATGACCCAAAGTAGGTATATATAATGTGCAGTTGCAGCTATATAATCTCTCTTATTAATCCCTTCCCACATATCAGAAGTTAAAGATATCACACCCCCATATTTTTCTAAATCCCCAATCAATAGTTGTTTTGCATGAAGAAAATATGCAATTGTATCAAAACGAAGAGTATTTTGACTTACCCCAACATACCTCAACTAAAGATATGTTTTAACGTAGTTTACAAAATTTTGGTTGTCCGCTATTGCTAGTGGAAACTCCGTCGCGGCAACAAACTTCACCATTCCCGTTCGAGTTTCCTCCTTCGAATACATCCATGTAAACAGTGGCGTAGTAGTACAACTGGCACATGGAGTACTAAACTGTAGTTACGTTTGACCAGCTGGAATCTGCCCATGTTTGGCCACACATGTTTTGTAGTGATGGTTGAGGTGGGTAGTTCCAATGTCTTTTTGCCATGCCAATCATTGTTGGAAGTATTTACGTACTGTTTTGGTTTCTAGAATTTCATCGACCACACGGTCAGTTTGAACCAATTTAAAATTGTCCTAACATTTTGTGTACTTCGTCCCTCTCTCTTTCCTCTTGCATCAAGAATATTTAATGTAGGTTCTTCATCTTATTTCAAATCAATTGGACACTAGGATCAACATCAACGTCATCCAAATCGATTGGATAACTACCTTCATGAATGTTGAAATCTTGGATGTTTTCTTGAATTGGGAATTCATTGAAATTGGCAAATTCATTCCCAATTTGATTTTGGGCAGGTGATTCACCTTCCAAACGGAACAAGTTTTTAACAAACGATCGTAAATCCATTTGTGAATAATAGAAATCCATTTGGATTTTTATCTTTCAATCCTCTACCAGGGAAAATCCTAGAAGAGATTCGAAATCTTTCTTAGTTGAAAACTCAAAAATTACAATACAACAGGCTCACTGGTATAAGACCGTTGACAATACTCAATATATCTACAATGGAAAGTCTTGATTTGACAGGGAATAGTTTTTCTGGTAATCTCCTTATTGACATATGTCATGGACTTCCAAGACTCACATGGCTTTATCTATCTTCAAATGAGTTGGATGGTGAAATTCCTTCAGATCTATCAGAATGTTCACTACTCCAACTTCTTTCCTTGCCGGACAACAAATTTAGCGGATCCATTCCAAGAGAAATTGGGTACATAAGGACACTTCAGACTTTATATCTTGGTTCAAATGATTTGTCAGGTATTTGAATCATCTTTGATGTTGTGTTAGTACTTCAAATTCTTATTTAAAAGGATATTTGATAGCCAATTATTGATTTTATTGTTATCTAAATCAACATGTTGAAAATGGTCGCTGTGATTCTGATTTCACGATTTGATAGGTAAAATTCCATAATAGCTGGATAACCTCGAGAACCTCGTTGAGTTAGGCAAGGGAGATAATTTCCTTACAGGCTCTATACCAGCCAGTCTCTTTAACATTTCATCATTTCAATATATTAACATTGCTCAGTGCAACCTATCTGGTACACTCCCGACAAATATTTGTTCTCTTCGTACCCAACTTGAAGAGGTTTATTTGCATGTAAATGAAAAAATTGGCCCTCTTCCCACACGAATAAATGAATGCTCCGTACTTCAGATTTTGTCGTTATCCTACAATAATTTTAGTGGATCAATACCACGAGGGCTTGGGAATTTAACCATGCCAAGGAAGCTATATGTTGGATATAACAAGTTGACAGATACGACTTTCTATAACATAACTTTTGCGTTTGTACTTGGTATTTTTATACATCAATTTAAAGAAAGTTGTCGTCTTAAAGTTTGAGCTCTTCATAATTTTGTAGGTATAATCCTACAAGAGATCGGAAATATTTACAACTTGTAGTATCTTTATTTTGGTGTCAATAGCTTAAGCGGTTCTATTCCACCGAGAATTTTCAACATCTCAACATTACTAAGGATTTCAGTTTCAGAAAATCAGCTTTCGGGCAATCTTGATAGGTTGATTTTGGGTTATGAGCTTCCTAATCTTGAAGAACTCTATTTGAACCAAAATAATTTCTATGGAAGAATACCAAATTCTATTGCAAATTCTTATGAACTCACTGTAATAAACCTTTCTTTTAACAATTTTACTGGACCAATTCCCATCTTCTTTGGAGATTTAAGATTCCTTGAAGTTGCATACTTGGGTGGCAACAATTTTATTAGTGAATCTCCAGAATTGAGCTTCATCACTTCATTCACGAACTGTAGATTTTTAATAAAGTTGGGTTTTGATGATAATCCCTTGAATGGCATTCTTCCAGTTTCAGGTGGAAATCTTTCTACTTCTTTTCAATATCTTTATGGTTATAATTGTCATCTTAGAGGTAGCATTCCAAATGAAATTGTAAATCTCAGCAGTTTGATAGTGTTAAGTCTGTATGGCAATCAGTTGACAGGATCAATACCAGCAAGCTTGGTGGATTTGCAAAAGCTTCAAGGATTAGTTCTGATGTAGGATAATTGTCGTTAGAGTTTGAAGAAGAATTGGACTGAAAATTGGCAAAACAAGCTATTTTGAAAAAATGGGCATAACTTTTTGCACTAGTGTTAGAGTTTCTATTATAATATGTCTTCGGAAACATCTCATAGGGGGTTCCCCGATTGACGTTGTTTTCAGTCTCAAATTTGCAGTTTAAGGTAGTCTACCGGGCAATTGAAGTTTTTTATTTTTTGTGTTTTTAATTGTTTTAATTAAGTGGATGTCTATTTTGGTCTTTTTGCTTAAATTAGGGTTTTCAGAGACTATTTAAAGCCTCTTTGTTTTTCTGAATAATACAATTCCCTTTTTGAGGTTATTTTCTTGAGATTTACAAATTTCTTTTGTTAGGGATTATGCTAGTAAACCCTAGAACTTCCGTTCCGCGCCAAGCTCTTTCCCGCAACAAAATAAGTGGATCTATCCTGAATACTCTTTGTGAACTTCACAATTTAAATCGATTATTGTTGTTTCATAATCTAATAACAGGTGCCATTCTAGATTGCATGGGGAATATTACTACACTAAGGTCTCTATATATAGATTCCAACAGATTGACCTCTATCATACCTCCGAGCCTGTGGCCTTGGAAAGATCTTCTGGAGTTGAATCTATCTTCAAATTTTTTGAGTGGTAGTCTCCCTCAAGAAGTAGGGAATCTGAATGTTGCAACTCTTATTGATCTATCAGCGAATCAGTTCTCAGGTAGCATTCCAACCACAATTGGAGATTTACAGAGCTTAGTTAATCTTTCCTTAGCACATAACACACTTCAAGGGTTTATTCCTGAGTCAATGGGTAAGCTGCTGAACTTGGAGCGACTCGATCTAAATCACAACAATCTTTTTGGTAAAATTCCCAAGTCCTTGGAGACAATTAATTATCTCACATACTTTGATGTTTCATTCAATAATTTAAGTGGTGAAGTTCCCTCTGGTGGTCCTTCCAAAAACTTTCCAAGTTGATTCTTCGTGTCTAATAAAGGACTATGTGGTGATCTTGTATATGGTCTCATACCATGTTATACTATTGGAAATGGTAGACAAATGAGACGAAAATTGATGCTTGGAGTTGTATTTGCTTTGTCAGGTACTATATCTATAATTAAGTTGTCATGACCTTGGCATGTGCAGTTAAAAGGTACAGAAGGAAAAAATTGGGAGAAAGTATATCAGACTTTGCACCTAGCACAACTCTATCAAGGGTCTTATATTATGAGCTTATGCAAGCAACTGAAGGGTATAGTGAAAGCCATTTACTTGGATCTAGGGGTTTGGCTCTGTCTATAGAGAGACTTTTAATAATGGAAGGGATGTGGCAGTGAAGGTGTTCAATTTGTAACACCAAAATGCATTCAAGAGTTTTGATGTAGAATGTGATGTCTTGCGCAACCTTCAACATCGAAATCTGTGCAAAGTCATTAGTACTTGTTCCAATCCAGATTTCAAGGCCTTTGTACTCGAGTACATATCTAATGGAAGCCTAGAGAAGTGGTTATATTCAAACAACTATGTCTTGGATAGCTTGCAGAGAATTAATATAATGATAGACATAACATGTGCGTTGGAATATCTGCACTATGGTTACTCAACGCATACTGTTCATTGTGATTTAAAGTCAAGTAATGTACTGTTGGTTGACGATATGGTTGCCCACTTGTCTGATTTTGGAATTACCAAGTTATTGGGTGAGGGAGAAAGCAATACACAAACTACAACCCTGGAACATTGGGTTACATTGCACCAAGTAAAGCTTCTATCTTTTTCTCTTGAACTTTTAGGTACGTTTGGTATAAAAAAAAAATAAGAGTTAAATTTAGTCCAACATATTTATTTTTTATTGGCTAAATAGGTCTTTGTATTAAGATAGTGTGTGTGGGAACATGGGCTGAAGGCGGATTAGACTTAAAACATAGTAAATGGCAAGAGGAACAATTGCCCATAATCAGTAGCGAACCCAGCACCCGGCCAGAGGGGCGGCCACGCGTGTTGGGCTCTGTCGGAAACTTGTTTGGGAAGATGCCGCGCTGGTTGCCTGGTTCAGTCCGTCGTCTTCTCCGGCTGGCTTTTTTTTTTTTTTTTGTTTATTATAACTTAAAGTTTGGCCTTTGGGCCATTGCTGGCCCAACACTCTTATTATTATGTGGAAATTACACCATTTCCTACTATTCAAGATCCATTTTCCAACAGGGAAAATGCTTCCTTGGTAATATATGTCATAACCCAATTTTTATAATTCAAAGTCAAAGGTTGAATTGTCTAAGTCAAAGTCAAATATGGAGTTAAATGAGAATAAGTTAATTGCTTGGGACTTATTTTTAAAGTAGGAAAAGAAAAGGTTTTAAAATGGATTATATTGGAAGTTGTGGCCTTACTTATTTGGCATTGGAGAGTTGAGGGACTTCCCTTGCAATTGACCCTTTTATCTAGACTTTTCCAAGCCTTTGTCTCACTTTCATATACCCACACAACACCAGCACGTAGAGAAGGAGGAGAGACCGAGAGAGAGACATAGAAACCGAAAAATAGAGAGGAAAAAAGGGGAAAAAATGAAGAAAAAGATAAGGAAAGGAGAAGAAGGTAAAGTGGGTATTTTGGAACTCGATTTTTTCTTGTTTTCTCGTTATATTTTTTGGGAATAGAGGTATATTATGTTAAATTTCTAAGGTTTAAATTGTGGTAAAATTTTCAGATTTATGAGAAATGGAGACTATTGGAGCTTGAGATTTCTGGGTTTTTTAGTCTACATTGGTATTAAGGTAAGAAATATAATTTTTGGGCAAACCTTAGATTTTTAGTTGATGTTTGTATAAGTTTTGTTAGTGGGAAGTATTGTATTGATGAAATGCTTACTAGAAAACATGAGATTATGGACCTATATGCATGTTAAATTGGTTGTTGTGTTGGTTTCTAGTTTCACTAGATTGTAGTGAATTATTGTCGTTATTCTTAGATTGGAGGTGATGTTGGTGTAGTGGTTATTGGTAAATGGATTAGAAAGAGTAATTGGTCCCACTTGATTTAAAGGAATAATTTGAGACATTTATTCAAGTATCGAGAAATTTAGTTGTAGCACTATAGCATATCTTATTAGAGGTTTCTTGACTTGATCTTGATTGTATTAGTTATCTTGTATGATATTTCAGGTGGTGACGAAGAAATTGGGAAAGCCTACCGACCTTCTTAGACGGTAGCTTGTTTTGAGTGAGTGGAAGTTTATTTTCCAAAAATAAATATTTATGTAATTTATATCATATGAGAAAGTTAAGTATTCCATATACTTTGTAAAATAGCATGATTTTCAGAATCAATCATACTTTATAGTTAGTTCTTTTAAAGTTAAATGTGGTTTATTTAAATCATTTTTTTTTCTAGCATGTTATATTCAAATTACATATTTTAGTATATGTTAAAGTTATTTTAAAACCACCAGAAAGTACCCAGGTGATTTTACCCAAGTCTGCACTGATGTGAATGTGTTTCCACAGTGTATGACATCAGATGATTATTTTACCCAATCTACACTGGTGTGAATGTGTTTCCACAGTGTATGATCAGTTATGGTGATTTTACCCGCTCTGCACTATTACGAATGTGTTTCCATAGTGTATGACCAGATTATAGCTCTGCGCGCGTATGACCATAATTTCAGAATTTAAGAATTAAAGAATTACATAATAGAATAGCTTTGCCATGTATATCGGTGTTCATCGATACATGAGTAAAGATATTCGGGGTACCTTTTTGGTGTGATAGTTCAGTATTTCTACTGTTTATTAGATTGATGATCATAGAATCCAGAACATTCAGTTTTCAGTATAATGTTTTCAGCTTATAGCATTGAACAACAAAAATGTTTTAGATATTTTCGTATATATGAAATTAAATTTATTCATTATGTTTACAGTTATTTATTTGAAAGTATGAATGAAAGATTGTATGATGCTATCCTGTGTCAGTTTTTAAGATTTTTATCAGATTTTCAACTTTCTCAAAATTTCAAAAGAGTAATAATTTTCAAGAAGTGTGTATAACTGGAAGAAATATATTCTTATTTATATACTATCCACTCACTGAGTTAAAATCTCACATATTTTGTTAACTCTTTTCTTATCAGATAGTAGCTGAGTTGAGCAGCATCAGAGCCTAGCTATCCACCGTGTAGAGCCACATTTTGTCTATTTACGTATGACTCCTTTTGTCAAATTTACTCAGTACATACTTCTTTTGAGGGTACATGCATTTGTTGTCAGAAAGTTAAAGTTGTAATTCATGTATCCATGTCATGGGCTCATTCCATATTGAGTATTTTGAGTACATTTGGGACATATTTTTGTAAAGTATTTGTAAATGTTGATCTTCAAGTATTGTATTGCAAATAGTTTGAGATGTGAGGGGCTGGCGTGCCCTATTTTGAATTGTGTGTATTGAATTGAGTATATTGATTGTGGTTTCAGGTGGTTTAGTCCATATTACAGGGGAAACTCTGTCAAATTTTTTATAAAAATGGGTCACAGATAGCATAGGTCATAGTTGCCTTGGTGGTGGGTCCGGCATTTAGCTGGTATCTACCATTGGCGCACGACACGTGTCAGGTCCATTAGGGTGACTTGGGATGGGTCGTGTCAATATATATATTAGATATTTTTGATAATATATATTGTAACAGATTTTGCCGTGATTTAAGCGCCATAAAGTTGGAAAACTACGTAACTTCCATATTCCTCAAAACTTCAACACACTCATTTTCTACCATATTCACAGACCCACAATGCCACGTCTATAGACCATCTTCACACCCGCCGTTCATTCTTCGGTGGAATTGCCACTACCATTACATTGTAAAATCACACCGTAAACTAATACCGTTCTCACTCCGTAGAAGCCATATATTACTCTCAAAACTTGAAATCTATGCATCTCAAACTCAAACCCAAATGGCTCGTTCAAAGAGTGAAGATAGGGGGTTAAATGTAGCTGAGGCACCAGATAGAAAATATAAAAGGAAGTCAGAGGGGGTTCATGATGATTCGTCATCCAAAAGACAAAAATCTAATCGCTCTATCAAAAACAAGTCGGAGAAGAAGGTATTTGAGATATAAATTTTCTTTTTCCAATTGAATCATATGTTCGAACCCTAAAAGTGATGGGTAACGTATATTGAAGGTGTATTACACATTTGGGAATTATGTTGTATCCAATTTGTGATGTACGAGTTTAGTGCATAATGGTATTCCATATTGTGACTCATAAACAATGATAGTTGTTGTGATTGTTTTATGAATTGTGGGGTGGAATAAATAATCATGTTTATGACCAAAATTTCTTTGTGTAACCAGTATACATTTGCGGCGTCTATGACCATACATGGGGTTTTCTTTGTTTAATTTTTGTATTATTACATTAGTTGTGACTTAAGATATATTTAGTTTGTGACTAAATAATTTTTTGTTACCAATATACATGCATGCAGGCTGTGACCTAACAGGGCGCCTTTTTTTTTTATAAAGATTTTTGAATTAAAACGTTATTTGGTGATCTTTATGCAGGTTTGGAATTTTGTAATACCGGAGAAAAATTGGTTTTCTGGTAAAATTACCGTTATTAACACAAAGGGCGTCTTGTTTAAGTTTAAAACAAATCTCACGGAGGCACATAAGAATATTGTTCATAGTACATGTTTTGGCCACTTTCTGGAGTGCGAGGAAATTGTTATTCAACCGTAGCTGATTAATTATTTCCTCATGAGGCAGGTTCGACAACCAAATCCAGACGAAATGTGGTTTAATATAGAAGGGAGATTTGTTAAATTTTCGCTTCAGGAATTTTGTTTAGTGTTCGGATTTAGGTATTTTGAGAATGGTGATACGAACATACTGGAGAAGATGCCTTCCGTTTGAAACAGAAATATTTCAGCAAGTGCAATCTTGTGACACATGAAGACGTCAGGGAGGCATATATTGATGTTGGCGACATTCCAGATGAAGATGTTGCCATTCTCGGTGCATTATATTTCATCACTTCGTATTTGCTTCCCAGAGATTATAAGAAAGTTGTAGAACACTATTTGTTTGTTCTTGTTGAAGATTTCAATGAAATGAACATGTTTCCTTGGGGTAAATTACTGTTCGACCCGTTTATCACTTTACTCAGGGAGGGGTTGAGTAAGAGAACAACCCATTATAGATTGAAAGGTCTTCCCAAGTCTTGAAGGATCCATACCCAAAAGGGTTTCAAGGGATTACCCCCGGGTTAAGAATTGGACGGCAGATGATCACCCATCGGCTGCCAAGCTCTAAGGACCTGATTGCTTCTCTAACCCAGATGTAAGTGTCTAAATATAATACAAATTTGCATGTCACGTGCACATATTTTAAATACATATCACAGCAAATATGCCACATTTCATTTTCATCAAGTCAAAGCTCATTTTCATTGGGTCACAGATGATACATTTCGGGTCACAGATCAGTTTGATTAGGTCACAGATCACACATGTAGATCACACACATTATTGCAACCTTTAGGATAATCTCACAACACACATCTCAACATTCGTTTTGATGATTTGTGGATTGTAGCATTCCTAACATTTCATATTTTGGTGCATTGTGAATGGAAGTTGATATTAGGTGATTTGGACTCGTCTGCCAATGAAATGTCAATGCCATACATGTCTGAAATGATATACATCAAACCTTTCCAACCATCAATTTTACGTGTGGACAAGGGAAGAGAAAGATCAGTTCACCAGACTAATACAAGCAAGAAGCCACGTTCTTTCTGGTGTAAAATCGTCCACACCTCTTCTCATGATAACAAACGGTAGAATTGGACATGTTGACATTGAGATTGACCATGACGATTTCGTGGACACTCCACCCGGATGGTAGGGGACATCATCACACTGTAATTATCCGTATGGGGAGGGGGTCGTTCAGTAGCGCATCTAATCTACGTACACCTTATTCAGCCGGGCCTCCATCAAATGATGTAAGTAGTGATATAATGTTAGTGAATTACACATTGATTGATTATGTTAAATCACCTCAAGGATTACACGTCATAGTTGATAGTTAACAAGTCACAGTCAACAGGTCACAATTAATTGGTTACAGTTCACATGTCACATTATTTGTGATACTTTGAATCAGTCACAGTTATGTTATTAGTGTTTTCCACAATCGGGTTTGAACTGATTATAGGTAATCATGTGATGCAGGTGGCTGATGAACTAAGAAAACAGTTCAGTGGTCAAATCTCTAAACTCCAGTCAAAGAATCAATTGCTGAATGATTAGCTTGATGTGATGAAATCACATATGTCCACGTTGAAGTTTGATCAGCAGAATAAAATGAACATTATTGTGTGAATGCAAGGTGAAATTCGTACGGACCTACTGAACATCAAATCGAATATGCAATTTCTATCTGAATCGTACAATGTTGATTTCTAGTTTTATGGATGAAATTTTGAATAAATTTAGAGAGAAATCTGTGGTAAATGTTGTGGGAGCTTCTGATCATTTAGACCAAGTAAGTTATTATTATAACGGTTGACTTCCAAATTTCGATCTTATTTAACTAGTGACATTCAATTATTCATTTTACTTTTCAGGTGTAAAAAATAGTCGATGTGAAAGAGAAGCGCAAGATGGATCATGTCGATGAATGTCTCTCCTCCGATTTGTAATTCAATATGGGTATTGGATATACATAAGAAACCTAGACAAAAGCAATGAAGTCCACAGAATTGCAAGCGCATGTTGACTCTGTCATTTCCAATGTCCTGGAGGAGACGACATTTGCTATGAATGAGGTATTACCAATTAGTAATGTCACAAGGCATATGTTACATGTCACAACAATAGGTATTTTAATCGTTTGATTTCAATTTCTGTTTTTAGGAATCACCTATTCCCCCACCAAGCTCCTGATTGCTGGTTAAGAGAGCTCCTAGGCCGGCTAAAGTTCTACGGTCTCTATATGTTGGCGTGGAAGGGAAACAAATAAAGCCTCAAGGAAACGTACTTGTCTTCCAAAATTATAGCCAGAATGTAGATGATTCTGACATTGCTGATTTCCAGAATTGGTTCTAAAGAGGATACAAACCCTATAATAAGTATAAATCTCAACTATTATCTGATCTGTGGTTCAGTATCAATTGCTACTGCATTTCCAATGACTACATTTTCGTTTGCAGGAGGAAGTTTAATGATAAGGATCATCCCATTAAACTACCTTTTGTAATTGGTCAGTTCCTAGTGGGAAATAAAACCTGGTGGTACGAACTTGTATCGATGGAGGTTTCTTTGAGTAGTTCGGTATGTTGCTTAATATATGTTACATATCAGAAATTTCACATGTATAGGTGGTCATAAGTTCCATTTCGTGTGGTCACATAATTGAATTTATAGGTCACAGAGTTTGTATTTTTGGTCACACATTATTAGTTAGTTGGTCACATTTATAGTTCACAAGTTATATGATTTAAATCCACCAAGTTACTTGACATTCTTTACATGTCAATTCTCTATTTTAGTTATGATTCAGTATAGGTTGGATTGTATAACTCTTTGATCTTTTCATTACCCTTGCATTGTAATAGCATATGGACGTGTGCTTCTACTACATTCGCCAGTTAGCAAGAAATGGGTCAAATGTGAAATTCCGCGCTACAACAACTGATTCGTTGTTTCATGCCAAGTTCAAGAACATATATCATACGTTCAAGAAAGATCCAAGTGTAATTGCAATCGATTCATGACTGATTGAAGACATTACAAGTGCACGTATCCCGTTGAGCACTCCCTGGGCTGATGAAAACGTTGTGTTTTTGCCAATACTGCCGACCAATAAAGTACATTGGATGCTTGCAGTGCTCGACATAAAGAAATGAATGCTACTTGTATTCAATTAATCCAGGAAGACTTACAACGATGTCAATGTCCTTCTTGGAATTGAACCATTTGTGAAAATTATACCACACCTGATGAAAGCTATTGGAATCTGGAAAGATTTGGTTGAATTGGACGTGAAGCTTGATTTCTCACTAACTCAACAGAAAAATGGGTAAGTTTGTGACATCGACGTTAAGGCTACCACCATTATTCCTTGGAGTTATATATTAATATTCTGATGGTTCCTTTTCAGACATGACTGTGGCATATACGTGGTGAAATATGCTCAATACATGCTACATAACGACATAGGATCAATGTCGATGAAATTTGATGCGCCAGAGCACGACGGGATATAGCATCCTTGCTATTCAAACATCAGAAAATCAAAAAGTCCACGATAAAGGTGCAACAAACTGGAGGAGCAAGTATTGTCATAGAGTGATGGTTGAAATGTAGTCTGAATATTAAATATGAACATGTAATAGATGGGAAACTGGAGTATATTTTGTAGTTATTAATTGGGATTTTACTATGTTGAATTGGGATGTAATTTTGTTGCATTTAATCAGTTATTTTATTTTGTTTGATGTTGTCTGGACTTCAAATCATGGTCACAACTTACTATTTCAAGTCACATATTACTTATTGAATGGTCACAGGTCACATAATGAAACCATAATTGAGCACTGATATGGGAATTTTCATAGAGGTCACATGTTGTAGTTGACAGTCACAGGTTACTTTTAAATTGTCACAGCATAGGTCATGGGTTTTATTCCACAGTCATATGTTACTTTTAAATGGTCAAGGCACAAGCCACGGGATTTGTGCACATGTCCCAGGATTTTTCAATGGTTACATGTTTTTGTATAATAAGAAACCACATGTCATAGGTCATAGACCTAGGAGTTTTCATAATAGAGCACCGATCTAGGAGTTTTCATAATGGCCATAGGTCACATGTTGTAGTTCACAGTTACAGGTTAAATTTAAATGGTCACAGGTGAAGTCACGGGTGTTATTCCACAGTTACTGGTTACTTTTAAATGGTCACAACACAAGCCACGGGGTTTAGTGCACAACATGCAATAGTTGTTCAGTGGTTACAACATTTGTAACAAAATGAATGAAATTTATGCTCGTATCACATGCTGATTATGCGATTGTGACCACTTTCACCGCATCGTCCGCATTTGATATTTATGCTCGTATCACATGCTGATTTGAATCTCTTCTCGGTAGGCCATCCACAACTTCTCTTTTGATTAGGTGCTAATACAACATTATCATGTAAATCTTTTGGCACTATCCATTCATTTGGATTTCCAACAGGGAAAATGCTTTCTTGGTAAGTATTCCGGTATGCTTCTCTTGTGTAATAGTAGGAACATAAGTCAATGTATGTGGACATGGTTCCATCTTTATACTTACAATGACAGTCAATGTATGTGGACATGGTAGTTGATCTACTTGAAGCATCCTACATGTACAAGTACGTTGTTCTATATCAACCATGAAAGATGTACCTTCATAGGTAACTGAAAATGTTACCTCATTTACAGGGGAAACCTGTAATTAACAATCACAGTCATGTAAACAATAAGTCAAATAAATAAAGATAGAGATGTGTTAGGTCACAGGTCAAATGTGCTTGGTCACAAATATGAAGTTCAGGTCACAAACATAGAGATTACCCTCAAGTTTCTCATATCTGTGCTTATTTCCCTTAAATGCTTCTCTTACTGTAGCGATCAAGAATTTTAAATTTATATTAAATTATATTTTCTCGAAAAATGTGTCGCTAAACTTTAAACCCTAACGTTAAAGTGAAAACGCATTCGTCTAGCCATTATAAACGAATTTAAATTATTTTGAATCGAATTCATTTTCGAATAATTTTTAATTATCGATTCCTTATTATACTGTTTAATATATATTATGATTATTTGAAGCCCAATTAAATAAGTCCAATATCGAAATTAGTTATTTTAGCCCAATCCATTTAAGTCCAATTAAATAAGTCTAAAATCGGAATTAAACATTTTAGCCCAATTAGAAAACCCCTAAAGTCCAATTTCTTGGCCCAATTACCCACCTAGAAGTTTGTGCTCTAATTTTCTACTATTCATATGCACTATTTCCCTCCATCATCACCATCCTAGCATTCTAGCAGTCATTCTCTTTTGGTAAGCTTCCTCTCTTTTCCTCAATTTTTGGAGATTAATGTGGATGCTAGAACATCAATTTCTAGCATCAACACCATCTCCCCCTCACACTCTATTTTCACTATGGGTCACCATTGATGCTAGAACTGCCATTTCTAGCATCAACAATGAACTCCTCAAGCTGCAACACTGTGCAACCCATTCCACCATTCATCACCACTCACCATCAACACTGCAGCCTCAAACCGCCAAGCTCACCACCATCAACTCACGGCTTAAACCACTGCAACCCAACATCACCCCAAACCGTACCCAAACTCCACCATACCAACGAGCAAAAATCCACAACCATTCACTGCAATTCCATCACCAACAAACACCACACCAAGCACCACCAGAGCATTACCCATGAAACCACCAACACCATAGCCAAGCTTCAATACCCAAATCGAAAGAACATCAAAACTAGCTCGAACCAAACGAGCTACAGCCACCAAAATCGAGCCAAAAAACCGACAACAAACCACCACAACCCACTGCCAACAGCCCAAAAACCGACCACCACCCATTCCAGCAGAACGCCCAACTCCAACTTCTCCAAACCAATTTCGAACCACCCAAGTTGTAGCCACCCAAATCCATATTCCAGCCACCCATTTCGAGCCTCCAACGCAACTATTCCACCCAAAGTCCAACACCCCAATCAACCGACAGCCCTATGGTGTGCTGTCGTAGGCACCCAAAAATAGTTCTTAAACCTTTAAAACTAATGTAGTAGTGGAAGTAAGGGTCGATCCCACGAAGAGTGTGCAATTCAACAATTTATGCTTCGTATAACGATTGGGGGGGTTTTGTTTATAACGAAATTAATCTTATAACAAATAACAATGTAAATTAATGAGCTGTATTAAATTAATGAAATGAGTCTTGATCAAAATCAACTTCCACCATTGGAGATTTATAACCATTCATCAATCCACAAAGAATAATCAATTCACATTCACAATATTCATCGTTGGAATACATTCCTATTTCTCCTTAATTTTAGATAATCAGAAACCAGCGTTCTAATTAACCCTAATTATCAAATAATCCCAGACCAGCGCTAAAGATTCAATTTAATAACAACTTTAAACAATAGAGAAATCGATGAATTAGATAATACAAACACCAGCAGTTGCATTCAATCTATTTAAACATTCTTCTTAAGATTTAATAACCTCTATCGCAAAAAATTATCAAATCCTAGTGCTTCACAAGTTAAATTATTCAAACAATTACGGATTTGAGATTTAACTTAGATATAGATTGCAATATATAAAAAACTAATAGATCTCAAACATGGCAATCATAAAATTATGCATAGAAGAACATTCAATACTGAAAATATAAATTAAACAATGAAAATAGGTGGATCTCACAGTTATAATGTTTTCCAAGGCTTCGGTATCCTTC
>CM032641.1:6830098-7209650 GCA_019097785.1 Fraxinus excelsior
TTTCCAATTTGGATTGCATGTCATCGTTAAGAAAATGTCCGGTTTGCCGTAGCATTGAACTAAAGCCATTGCTTCCATATATCTTTTTCTCATGTCTTTTGGACCTCCAATAAATGATGAAGGCAGTATAATCCGTTTTCCAACATTAGAAGCGTTTCTTTCCCCAAGCGTAATTGTATCAACAATACCTTGATATAACTCTGATCGAATATGTTGTTGCTACTTCCTAAAATAATCCAATCTTGACGTTTCGATCTTAACGTACATATCTACTACAAATTGTTGCAATAGTCGACCAAAAAGTAGCAGAATTGACCTGGCATTTTCTCTGATTTGCAATTTGTAGCAATAATATTCACGGCATGAAACAACTGGGTCCTTCCTTCTTCTGTTTAATGCTACAAAAGTTGAATGTGAATGAAAGGTTATTGAGTTGGACGTACATACTAAATGAAATTTTTGAGTATTAATATTGCAATCTAACCTAGTTGTTCTCTTGAAAGTAATTCCCCTGCGGTCTCTGATTGTTCAGGATTTATTGATTGGTTTGTTTCGTTATATGTAGATCTCCTTCCTCTATGACCCTTTGAATCCCTTGATGCCAACCAACATCGCCACATGGAAATAACAATGGATATTGCAATGGATCATAACACCCGAAATAGTACTGAACTATATGACTTCCACCAGAATGGTTAAAGACAAAAATGTCACGTCCTCTTAGTCGATCTTGACCGTCATTTTCTACCCATATTGCTGCAACTTGTGAAGATGTGGGAGCATTGAATACATGTTGATCTAGGCCAGCATCTGATCTTATATGAATTATTCTATTTTCCAAATTTGGAAAATAACCAAGAGAGCGAAAAAAAACAGAATATGGATTAATGCGAAGAATATCAATGAGTTGAGTTACAATTGATGGATCCATTCTGTTTGAATCATAAACGCGATTTTCTAATTCATGTTCTGTATCATAGAAATACAACTGGAGATAAGAAGGGCAACCATTTGAAGGAATCAAATCATTGATATAGTGATAGATCTGTCCCTGAGTTCTGAAAGTATAGATTCCTTTATTTCTCCTACTAAGATCTTTATCAAATTTCACTCCGAAGGATGTGAAAGTGAACTTGTTATTATAAGTTCGAATGTATGTCCTGAAATATGCAGATTCATCAGTGTTGGAGGTGAACAACGAATAAAGCTTATCAGGAACATCATTTGTGGCTAAAGAAATTGTTCCATCAGCACAGCAGAAGCCAGTTGTTTCATGGTGGAATCGCTTTGCTTTACAATGTATGCAGTTGGGTACTAATGACAGAGAATATGCTTCAGATGGTACTACCTTCATCAATTGTCTAAATCCGATAGAAACTTGATGTGACTCACCTATTTGGTTGAAAAAATGAAAATAACGCAACATAAGTAAGCTTGTCATGTTGTTTGAATTATCTGAGTAAGGACATTACTGGTACAGTAGCAATATTTGATGACTGAATTCAAAGAACCAACTAATTTTACATTTGTTTCTTATCCCTAGAAGATGTCGGCATATTTGTATCATAGCTCGACTCCTCTCGAACGACATATGGATCCTATTTGTATAATATATTCCAAAATCTCAGAGGAAACTAATAGAATGATGGTTGAATAAGAAAATAGAAAAATGATTAGAGGAGAACCTGCTGGATAAAGAGTTGATTAGAAGATTCGGAGACATTATTTGTGCTTGAATTTATCTCTGTATTAATGATACAGACTTCAACACCAGGAAGAATACATACTTCACGGGACGAATCTTTTTCAACGATATCACTATGAACATCAGTGTTCCACTGTCTCTTTGTAGCTTTTTGAACAACACTAAAGTCTTGAATGTTGTCTGTATATTGGACATCATTGTTTGAATATCGAACAATCGATGTAGTCGTTTGATCACCACCGGATGTATTGAAATCGTTTATATGAATGGAGTTCTTTTTCGATACTTTTTGTTTAGCATATCTTTCTCTTTGTTTTCTACGAATCTCTTCTTTCTTCTCTTCTGGTAAATCTCTATAGAGGGTTCTCTTTACAGGTTGTTTATCATGATCTTCAAAAAATAGTTCACACGCTTAAATTTCACATAACTTTATATCTTATGTTTGTAATTTTTTTTTAACTTATTTACAGAATCTTACCACTTCTCATTATGTTAACGAAGGAAATGATTGTTTGAACTGGTAGATACCGTTCTACGCAAGCAAAGATAAAATAAATAAGTTATAGTTATTTCATATACTCAATTAAATAATTAATCGAATGATAAAATACTATGAAATTGGAAACTAACAAAACCGTATTTCAATTTGACATTCAAAAAAGGTTTTTCAAACTATTTGCCAAATTTAATTCCCTATTCTAAGCAACTATCAACTATTTCTCAACTAATTATTTTCAAATATTTCTCTACTAATTTTTAATTTGGATGTTATGAATTTTTTTGTTTTTTATTGTTAATTTTAGGCGGAACAACAAATTCCTTATGCCACGTCATTAATTCGTCTTATCATAATTTATTGGTTGAGAATTCATTCCCACCGACTTTTACCTCCCCTCTCTAGGCTATGTGTTTATATGTGTTTATTCAGGGGCCTTTTGGACCGTTTGATAGGCCTAATGGCGGAACAGTAAAGACACATGTCAGAATAGATGGCTTTGAGGGCTTTGAGTTAGGGTAATTCTATTACCACTACAAATTTTATTAAGTATACCACAATATTCTCATTTACTTGCATTTTCCATTTATTAGAATTTTTAGTCCCATTGGTTGATGGCTTTTACAATTTTACGAAGGTATTAATTCAAATAGTTTTATAATTACAAATTAATATTTACCCCCCCTCCACTTATTTCTTCATTACACTGTAATCATCAAATTCATTTTACTCCGACCGTTGAATTCAAGATTTTTGTTATTAATTTTCCTCAAGCTTTTGATGAGAATAGATTGCAATGACATCTACAAGGTTCTTCTATTAGTTTTGTGGTCTAAAACATTCACCACAAATTTGTTCGGATAACTTTCCGTGAAAAACAATTTTTGCAAGCATTATAATCCTATCTATTTTAAAGTTCATGCATTGAAGTATATAAATCACGTAAATTCACATAAAACATGCATTTATAATTTAAACTAATTAATCGTGGAAACTTTACCTCAATTTTCTCGAGTTCCGTGAATAGTAAAGCGGATAGAAAACCTCAATCTCCTATTCGTTCGTACATTTCGTCTAGCCAAAATAGAAAATAAGTTTGAATTAGCATTTCGGAATTTAAAAGTTTAAAAATGATAAAATAAAGTTTAGGGACTTAATTGAAAATTTATTAAAAGTGAAAATTGAAAAGTTTAAGGACTGAAATAAACTTTTCCAAAATTTGGGGACTAACTGTGGGAAATAAGAACTTCAGGAGTTGTTTTGTCTGTAACATAAACTTTGGGACTAAAACAAATACTTAAAATAATAAAAATAAAGTTCAAGGGCTTAATTGAAAATTTATGAAACTGTATTTGAAAATTTAAAGACTGAAAGTAAAATGTTCTAAATTAGGGGACTGGCTGCAGAGAAACATAAACTCTAGGGATGGTTTCATAAATGACCGAAACCTTTGGGACTGAAATAAAAAAACTTTAAAAACTTGGGCTTCAGGGGCAATATCACTATAAAAATAAAATAAAATATAACACTCCCCCTCTCTATCTGTCCAATAGTCGAACCAGAGAGAGGAAGAGAGGGGAAATTTGGGAAGGAGGGCAACCAACGACGGTGACTCCACCGTACCGCTAACTTATTTCTTCATTATACTGTAATCATCAAATTCATTTTACTCCGTCCATTGAATTCAAGATTTTGGTTATTAATTTTCCTCAAGCTTTTGATGAGAATACATTGCAATGACATCTACAAGGTTCTTCTATCAGTTTTGTGGTCTAAAATATTCACCACAAATTTGTCCGGATAACTTTCGGTAAAAAACAATTTTCGTAAGCATTATAATCCTATCTATTTTAAAGTTCATGCATTAAAGTATATAAATCACATAAATTCACATAAAACATGCATTTATAATTTAAACTAATTAATGGTGGCAAGTTTACCTCAATTTTCTCGAGTTCCGTGAATAGTAAAGCGGATAGAAAACTTCAATCTCCTATTCTTTCGTACGTTTCGTCTAGCCAAAATAGAAAATAAGTTTGAATTAGTATTTCGAAATTTAAAAGTTTTAAAATGATAAAACAAAGTTTAGGGACTTAATTGGAAATTTATTAAAAGTGGAAATTGAAAAGTTTAAGGACTAAAATAAATTTTTTCAAAATTTGTGGACTAAATGTGGGAAATAAGAACTTCAGGAAATGATTTGTCTATAAAAGAAACTTTAGGACTGAAATAAATAATTAAAATAATAAAAATAAAGTTCAGGGGCTTAATTGAAAATTTATGAAGTTGAAATTAAAAATTCAAGGACTAAAAGTAAATTGTTCTAAATTAGAGGACTAACTTAAGTAAAACAAAAACTTTTGGGACTGAAATCAAACAAACTTTCAAAATTGGGCTTCA
The DNA here is from genome assembly GCA_019097785.1 of Fraxinus excelsior. NCBI lineage: Eukaryota > Viridiplantae > Streptophyta > Magnoliopsida > Lamiales > Oleaceae > Fraxinus > Fraxinus excelsior. The sequence continues at coordinate 6,834,700 of CM032641.1, forward strand.
TGGGCAATTTTTCGGTCAAAGAAATATACTCCCCTCTCTCTCTAATAATCGAACCAGAGAGAAAGAGAGGGGAAATCTGGGATGAAGGCCAGCCAACGACGGTGACTCCACCGTCGGCCAGCAACGGAATTGCCACCCCCGTTGCGTGGTGGCGCCGGTGCAAGTGGGTGGAGGTGGCTGGGAGGGTTTCATTGTACTGTTCGAGAGGTAATTGGATTGGGTTCAGGGTTTTCCGGTGGTATTTCGGCTGGAAAACGATCGGGAAATGTGGGTAAGTTCATGGGTCATCTTCTTTCTTGGTTTTTGAAGCTGTTTTGGGTGGATTTAGGGTGAAACAGGGGTTGTCGAGTCTGGGTGGAGTGGCTGTTGGTGTGGATTTGGGGTGATGGGTGTGGCTGTCAATGGTGTCATTTTTTGGGTTGCAAATTGTGGTTTCGTGGTTTGGTTGAGGATGAATGATGGTGGATGCGATTTAGCGCATTGCCTGACGTCAATTGCAGTTGGGTTTTAAGCAAAATGTGATTTTCAGCTTCAGAATTTCGTGGAATCACCTGTTATCAGGCTAATATCCGTTGCTGGGAGTGTAAATTGCTCTCGTCTCTGGAAGTACAGGTAATTGCCAATCATCTTAGACTTATACTTCCATTACAGTTTCAAGCCTCTTGGGTTCATAAGCTGAAGATAAATGGATGCCGTAATTGCTATACTTAACATCCTTAATTTCTGATTACAGTTAACCCTCTTCATCTCCCTTTCATACACACTGAGCAGTTTATGTTCATCTCCATTACATACACTCCGTTTCATACACACTGGGCAGTTAACGGTGGTAGATGGAAAACAAGAAATTCTGTTTCACGTCCGTTTCATACACACTTATTATATAGAAGATATATATATATATTCTCATACCACATACACGCAACTCCATTGGCTTCAAAGCATTTCAGTTAATCAAGGTAATTGATTTTAATTAATTTAGTCATTATCCTTGGTTAAATGGAATTTTTGAGGTTTAAATTTTATTTAATTACATTTTGTCCTTTTTATTTCTTTAACCGTCCATTCTCCGAAACTTCTTTCTTTTATTTTTCTTTCATAAATAAAAAAACTGAAAACAAAATACTTTTCTTTTTATATTATATATAAATACTAATAAAATATTAGATATAACACTTTTTTTTTTCTATTAGAATAAATCGAACATAACTAGTTCAAAATCATTTTTACCTTTATACGGACCTATATACCACTTTTTATATACACGTTATCTTTAATTTTACTCAAAAGTTGTCACGTAATTTTTCATTTTTATAATCCAAAAAGTCAAAAGAAATCATGTTTTGTTTTCTTGTAGTGATTGATGAATGCAAAATAATAATTCCATTTAACTTCGGATTTGTCCATTTTTGACAAATTGCTAGTCTAATTCGATTGGGCAAATTCAGTCGTTTGAGCCATCAATTAGGCATTTTTTCCGTTTATAATAATTTTTATTTTGGCAATATCTTAGTCAAATAAACTCGAATTTGATTTCCGTTTGTTGGGGATGATCTTGATGATTCAGAGAATCAAGATCCGTCATTATCTCAATTTCTTCCATTTTTGGAAAAATAATATTTTTTTATTTTTATTTTTTTCTGAGATTTCTTAAGGTTTCACTATTTAAGCATTGTAAGCCATTTGAGACCACTATTTTGAATTGAATAAAAATTTCTCGTGAGTCTTTCTCATATTTGTGAGGTTGTTTATCTTTTCTGTAATCTTTCGCTACGTCAGTTAGTATTAGAGTCGAAGTCATTTCTTCATCATGTCATCAAGGAGACGTCCAGAAGCTCGTGAAGCCTCGATAAAGGAAGTACATAGATGTGATGACATCGCACAGCTACGCCAACAAGTGGAGTTGCTAGCATAGCAGGTCACTGCACTTATGCCGCAGCAATATGAGCCTGTGGCCCAACAGTTTGAGGATTCCGATGATGAGAATCCGTTTGCGCCGCCTGAACAACCATTGGATCTGCCAATTCGCAGGAGAGTGAGTGGTCAGAAGGACAACAGATGCTGGGAATCAGGATTCAAGGTTGATGAGGGGTGTGAAGACTATGGAGGTCCGTATGTATTTGACAATGAAAACACTGAAGAAGTAACATAGGAGGAAGAGTTTGATTATGACGGTCTGCTTGTATTTGATAGTGAAGGTGTAGAAGAAGCAGCAGATGAGGAGGAGTTTGTGGTTGGTGTTGTGGGTCATGCATTGGTGGTGAGGCAGAGTTTTCTGACTTCCCTAGAAAATAATACTGGTTGGTTGCATAATAATATCTTCCAATCGACGTGTACTGTTGGGGAAAGAAAAGTGTGTTGCTTCCAGATAAGGGCTCAATAAAAACAGTTGGGGATGTCACCAATTTACTGACTAGAGTGAAGTTCGAGACAAATATGGAAATATATGGGGTAGTGTATGTGTTGGTGGAAAAGTCAGTTGACCATGAGGACTTTGTAGAGGAACTTCCAGACGGATTGCCGTCAGAGCTTTCATTTCGTGGTGATAATTCTGATGGTGATGAGGTTTTTTCCCCGTCAAATTCGAGGGAAAATTTTTCTCAACCTGGGGAGCATGATGAATGCAAAATAATAATTCCATTTAACTTCGGGTTTGTCCGTTTTTGACAAATTGCTAGTCCAATTCGATTGAAAACAGACCAATGATCACAACTCAGGGCATTTGGCCCTGATACACATCAAATTTTGGGTAAATTCCATCGTTTAAGCCCTCAATTAGGCGTTTTTTCCGTTTATGATCATTTTTGTTTTGGCAATATCTTAGTCAAATAAACTCGGATTTGATTTCCGTTTGTTGGGGGAATGATCTTGATGATTAGAGAATCAAGATCCGTCATTATCTCAATTTTTTCCATTTTTGGAAAAAAATAATATTTATTTTTATTTATTTATTTATTTTTTCCGAAATTTCTTAGGGTTTCGCTATTTAAGCATTGTAAGCCCTTTGAAGCCACAATTTTCAATTGAATAAAAATTTCTCGTGAGTTTTTTTCATATTTGTGAGGTTGTTTATCTTTACTATAATCTTCCGCTACGTCAGTGATCCAATTCTCGTTGCACATATAGAGCCCAGTAATCCAGATTTCACAAACTAGACACAATCATGGAGAAATCTCAATACTTTCCTTCTGTAATTCTGTTGATAGTCACTCTAATGGCGTGTTTGGCTATGTTAGAAACCAATGTCACTACAGATCAAGCTTCTCTTTTGACCTTGAAAGCATACATCAATTTAGATCATTCAGCAATTCTGTCGAAGAACTGGTCTTTTTCTGCTACGTTTGTGACTAGATTAGAGTTACTTGTAGTTCTTGCAACTAGAGAGTGACTGCATTGGATATTTCTGGCATGAATCTTACTGGAAACATACAACTTGAATTGGGAAGTCTCTCTTTTCTCCTCTCAATGTAAGTAGCAATAATTTTTATAATAGTCTGCCTGAAAACTTAACTCAATTGCGTCGACTAAGAACAGTTGATATTAGTTTCAACAATTTCAGTGGACAAATTCCATCTTGGTTTGGTTTCTTGCTCGAACTTAAAGTTATGAATGTTAGAAATAACAATTTTACAGGTTTTATCCCACCTTCATTATTTAACATATCCACTCTCCAGGATTTGGATTTGTCTTTCAATCCTCTACCAGGGAAAATCCTGGAAGAGATTCGAAATCTTTCTTACTTGAAAACTCTAAAATTACAATACAACAGGCTCACTGGTATAAGACCGTTGACAATACTCAATATATCTACAATGGAAAGTCTTGATTTGACAGGGAATATTTTTGGTAATCTCCCTATTGACATATGTCATGGACTTCCAAGACTCACATGGCTTTATCTATCTTCAAATGAGTTGGATGGTGAAATTCCTTCAGATCTATCAGAATGTTCACTACTTCAGCTTCTTTCCTTGTCGGACAACAAATTTAGCGGATCAATTCCAAGAGAAATTGGGTGCATAAGGACACTTCAGACTTTATATCTTGGTTCAAATGATTTGTCAGGTATTTGAATCATCTTTGATGTTGTGTTAGTACTTCAAATTCTTATTTAAAAGGATATTTGATAGCCAATTATTGATTTTATTGTTATCTAAATCAACATGTTGAAAATGGTCGCTGTGATTCTGATTTCACGATTTGATAGGTGAAATTCCATAATAGCTGGGTAACCTCGAGAACCTCATTGAGTTAGGCAAGGGAGATAATTTCCTTACAGGCTCTATACCAGCTAGTATCTTTAACATTTCATCATTTCAATATATTAACATTGCTCAGTGCAACCTATCTGGTACACTCCCGACAAATATTTGTTCTCCTCGTACCCAACTTGAAGAGGTTTATTTGCATGTAAATGAAAAAATTGGCCCTCTTCCCACACGAATAAATGAATGCTCCGCACTTCAGATTTTGTCGTTATCCTACAATAATTTTAGTGGATCAATACCACGAGGGCTTGGGAATTTAACCATGCCGAGGAAGCTATATGTTGGATATAACAAGTTGACAGATACAACTTTCTATAACATAACTTTTGCGTTTGTTCTTGGTATTTTTATACATCAATTTAAAGAAAGTTGTCGTCTTAAAGTTTGAGTTCTTCATAATTTTGTAGGTATAATCCTACAAGAGATCGGAAATATTTACAACTTGTAGTATCTTTATTTTGGTGTCAATAGCTTAAGCGGTTCTATTCCACCGAGAATTTTCAACATCTCAACATTACTAAGGATTTCAGTTTCAGAAAATCAGCTTTCAGGCAATCTTGATAGGTTGATTTTGGGTTATGAGCTTCCTAATCTTGAAGAACTCTATTTGAACCAAAATAATTTCTATGGAAGAATACCAAATTCTATTGCAAATTCTTCTGAACTCACTGTAATAAACCTTTCTTTTAACAATTTTACTGGACCAATTCCCATCTTCTTTGGAGATTTAAGATTCCTTGAAGTTGCATACTTGGGTGGCAACAATTTTATTAGTGAATCTCCAGAATTGAGCTTCATCACTTCATTCACGAACTGTAGATTTTTAATAAAGTTGGGTTTTGATGATAATCCCTTGAATGGCATTCTTCCAGTTTCAGGTGGAAATCTTTCCACTTCTCTTCAATATCTTTATGGTTATAATTGTCATCTTAGAGGTAGCATTCCAAATGAAATTGGAAATCTCAGCAGTTTGATAGTGTTAAGTCTGTATGGCAATCAGTTGACAGGATCAATACTAGCAAGCTTGGTCGATTTGCAAAAGCTTCAAGGATTAGCTCTGATGTAGGACAATTATCGTTAGAGTTTGAAGAAGAATTGGACTGAAAATTGGCAAAACAAGCTATTTCGAAAAAATGGGCATAACGTTTTGCACTAGTGTCAGAATTTCTATTATAATATGTCTTCGGAAACGTCTCATAGGGGGTTCCCCAATTGACGTTGTTTTCAGTCTCAAATTTGCAGTTTAAGGTAGTCTACCAGGCAATTGAAATTTTTTTATTTTTTTGTGTTTTTAATTATTTTAATTAAGTGGATGTCTATTTTGGTCTTTTTACTTAAATTAGGGTTTTCAGAGACTATTTAAAGCCTCTTCGTTTTTCTGAATAATACAATTCCCTTTTTGAGGTTATTTTCTTGAGCTTTACAAATTTCTTTTGTTAGGCATTATGCTGGTAAACCCTAGAACTTCCGTTCCACGCCAAGCTCTTTCCCGCAACAAAATAAGTGGATCTATCCTGCATACTCTTTGTGAACTTCACAATTTAAATCGATTATTGTTGTTTCATAATCTAATAACATGTGCCATTCCAGACTGCATGGGGAATATTACTACACTAAGGTCTCTATATATAGATTCCAACATATTGACCTCCATCATACCTCCGAGCATGTGGCCTTGGAAAGATCTTCTAGAGTTGAATCTATCTTCAAATTTTTTGAGTGGTAGTCTCCCTCAAGAAATAGGGAATCTGAAGGTTGCAACTCTTATTGATCTATCAGCAAATCAGTTCTTAGGTAGCATTCCAACCACAATTGGAGATTTACAGAGCTTAGTCAATCCTTCCTTAGCACATAACACACTTCAAGGGTTTATTCCTGAGTCAATGGGTAAGCTGCTGAACTTGGAGCGACTCGATCTAAATCACAACAATCTTTTTGGTAAAATTCCCAAGTCCATGGAGACAATTAATTATCTCACATACTTTGATGTTTCATTCAATGATTTGAGTGGTGAAGTTCCCTCTGGTGGTCCTTCCAACAACTTTCCAAGTCGATTCTTCGTGTCTAATAAAGGACTATGTGGTGATCCTGTATATGGTCTCACACCATGTTATACTATTGGAAATGGTAGACAAATGAGACGAAAATTGATGCTTGGAGTTGTATTTGCTTTGTCAGGTACTAAAGCTATAATTATGGTTGTCATGACCTTGGCATGTGCAGTTAAAAGGTATAGAAGGAAAAAAACTGGGAAAAAGTATAACAGACTTTGCACCTAGCACAACTCTATCAAGGGTCTTATATTATGAGCTTATGCAAGCAACTGAAGGGTATAGTGAAAGCCATTTACTTGGATCTAGGGGTTTGGCTCTGTCTATAGAGGGACTTTTAATAATGGAAGGGATGTGGCAGTGAAGGTGTTCAATTTGTAACACCAAAATGCATTCAAGAGTTTTGATGTAGAATGTGATGTCTTGCGCAACCTTCGACATCGAAATATGTGCAAAGTCATTAGTACTTGTTCCAATCCAGATTTCACGTTGTACTCGAGTACATATCTAATGGAAGCCTTGAGAAGTGGTTATATTCAAACAGCTATGTCTTGGATAGCTTGCAGAGAATTAACATAATGATAGACATAGCATGTGCGTTGGAATATCTGCACTATGGTTACTCAACGCAGACTGTTCATTGTGATTTAAAGCCAAGTAATGTACTGCTGGTTGACGATATGGTTGCCCACTTGTCTGATTTTGGAATTACCAAATTATTGGGTGAGGGAGAAAGCAATACACAAACTATAACCCTGGGAACATTGGGTTACATTGCACCAAGTAAAGCTTCTATCTTTTTCTCTTGAACTTTTAGGTACGTTTGGTATAAATAAAAAATAAGAGTTAAATTTAGTCCAACACATTTATTTTTTATTGGCTAAATAGGTCCTTATATTAAGATAGTGTGTGTGGGAACATGGGTTGAAGGCGGATTAGACTTAAAACATAGTAAATGGCAAGAGGAACAATTGCCCATAATCAGTAGAGGACCCGCACCCGGCCAGAGGGGCGGCCACGCGTGTTGGGCTCTGTCGGAAATTTGTTTGGGAAGATGCCGCGCTAGTTGCCTGGTTCAGTTCGTCGTCTTCTCCAGCTGGCTTTTTTTTTTGTTTATTATAACTTAAAGTTTGGCCTTTGGGCAGTTGCTGGCCCAACACTCTTATTATTATGTGGAAATTACACCATTTCCTACTTTTTAAGATCCATTTTCCAAATTCAGATTTTAAGTTTCATTATTCAAAAGTCAGATATTTTTTTAATTAGATACAACATAATATATATATATATATATATATATATATATATATATATATATATATATATATATATATATATATATATATATTTTGTTGATAATATATATTGTAACAGATTTTGCCGTGATTTAAGTGCCATAAAGTTGGAAAACTACGTAACTTCCATATTCCTCGAAACTTCAACACACTCCTCTTCTACCATATTCACAGACCCACAATGCCACGTCTACAGACCATCTTCACACCCGCCATTCATTCTTTGGTGGAATTGCTACTACCGTTACACTATAAAATCACACCGTAAACTGATACCGTTCTCACTCCGTGGAAGCCATATATTACTCTCAAAACTCGAAATCTATACATCTCAAACCCAAACCAAATGGCTCGTTCAAAGAGTGAAGATAGGGGGTTAAATGTAGCTGAGGCACCGGATAGAAAATATAAAAGGAAGTCGGAGGAGGTTCATGATGATTCGTCATCCAAAAGACAAAAATCTAATCGCTCTATCAAAAACAAGTCGGAGAAGAAGGTATTTGAGATATAAATTTTCTTTTTCCAATTGAATCATATGTTCGAACCCTAAAAGTGATGGGTAACGTGTATTGAAGGTGTATTACACATTTGGGAATTATGTTGTATCCAATTTGTGATGTATGAGTTTAGTGCATAATGGTATTCCGTATTGTGACCCATAAACAATGATAGTTGTTGTGATTGTTTTATGAATTGTGGGGTGGAATAAATAATCATGTTTGTGACCAAAATTTCTTTGTGTAACCAGTATACATTTGCGGAGTCTATGACCGCACATGGGGTTTTCTTTGTTTGATTTTTGTATTATTACGTTAGTTGTGACTTATGATATATTTAGTTTGTGACTAAATAATTTTTTGTTACCAATATACACGCATGCAGGCTGTGACCTTATAGGGGCGCCTTTTTTAATAAAGATTTTTGAATTAAAACGTTCTTTGGTGATCTTTATGCAGGTTTGGAATTTTGTAATACCGGAGAAAAATTGGTTTCCTGGTAAAATTACCGTTATTAACACAAAGGGCGTCTTGTTTAAGTTTAAAACAAATCTCACGGAGGCACATAAGAGTATTGTTCACAGTACATGTTTTGGCCACTTTTTGGAGTGCGAGGAAATTGTTATTCAACCGCAGCTGATTCATTATTTCCTCATGAGGCAGGTTCGACAACCAAATCCAGACGAAATGTGGTTTAATATAGAAGGGAGATTTGTTAAATTTTCGCTTCAGGAATTTTGTTTAGTGTTCGGATTTAGGTATTTTGAGAATGGTGATACGAACATACTGGAGAAGATGCCTTCCCGTTTGAAATAGAAACATTTCAGTAAGTGCAATCTTATGACACATGAAGACGTCAGGGAGGCATATATTGATGTTGGCGACATTCCAGATGAAGATGTTGCCATTCTCGGCGCATTATATTTCATCACTTCGTATTTGCTTCCCAGAGATTATAAGAAAGTTGTAGAACACTATTTGTTTGTTCTTGTTGAAGATTTCAATGAAATGAACATGTTTCCTTGGGGTAAATTACTGTTCGACCCGTTTATCACTTTATTTAGGGAGGGGTTGAGTAAGAGAAAAACCCATTATAGATTGAAAGGTCTTCCCAAGTCTTGAAGGATCCATAGCCAAAAGGGTTTCAAGGGATTACCCTCGGGTTAAGAATTGGACGACAGATGATCACCCATAGGCTGCCAAGCTCGAAGGACCTGATTGCTTCTCTAACCTGAATGTAAGTGTCTAAATATAATACAAATTTGCATGTCATGTGCACATATTTTAAATACATATCACAGCAAATATGCCACATTTCATTTTCATCAAGTCACAGATCATTTTCATCAAGTCAAAGCTCATTTTCATTGGGTCACAGATGATACATTTCGGGTCACAGACTAGTTTGATTAGGTCACAGATCACACACATTATTGCAACCTTTAGGATAATCTCACAACACACATCTCAACATTCATTTTGATGATTTGTGGATTGTAGCATTCCTAACATTTCATATTTTGGTGTATTGTGAATGGAAGTTGATATTAGGTGATTTGGACTCGTCTGCCAATGAAATGTCAATGCCATACATGTCGGAAATGATATACATCAAACCTTTCCAACCATCACTTTCACGTGTGGACAAGGGAAGAGAAAGATCAGTTTACCAAACTAATACAAGCAAGAAGCCACGTTCTTTCTGGTGTAAAATCGTCTACATCTCTTCTCATGATAACAAACGGTAGAATTGGACATGTTGACATTGAGATTGACGATGATGATTTCGTGGACACTCCACCCAGATGGTAGGGACATCATCATACTGTAATTATCCGTATGGGGAGGGGGTCGTTCAGTGGCGCATCTAATCTGCGTACATCTCATTCAGCCGGGGCCTCCATCAAATGATGTAAGTAGTGGTATAATGTTAGTGAATTACACGTTGATTGATTATGTTAAATCACCTCAAGGATTACACGTCATAGTTGATAGTTAACAAGTCACAGTCAACAGGTCACAGTTAATTGGTCACAGTTCACATGTCACATTATTTGGGATACTTTGAATCAGTCACAATTATGTTATTAGTGTTTTCCACAATCGGGTTTGAACTGATTATAGGTAATCATGTGATGCAGGTGGTTGATGAACTAAGAAAACAGTTCAGTGGTCAAATCTCTGAACTCCAGTCAAAGAATCAATTGCAGAATGATCAGCTTGATGAGATGAAGTCACATATGTCCACGTTGAAGTTTGATCAGCAGAAGAAAATGAACATTATTGTGCGAATGTAAGGTGAAATCCGTACGGACCTGCTGAGCATCAAATCGAATATGCAATTTCTATATGAATCGTACAATGTTGATTTCTAGTTTTATGGATGAAATTTTGAACAAATTTAGAGAAAAATCTGTGGTAAATGTTGTGGGAGCTTCTGATCATTTAGACCAAGTAAGTTATTGTTATAACAGTTGACTTCCAAATTTCGATCTTATTTAACTAGTGACATTCAATTATTCATTTTACTTTTCAGGTGTAAAAAACAGTCGATGTGAAAGAGAAGTTCAAGATGGATCATGTCGATGAATGTCTCCCCTCCGATTTGTAATTCAATATGGGATATTGGATATACATAAGAAACCCAGACAGAAGCAATGAAGTCCACAGAATTGCAAGCGCATGTTGACTTTGTCATTTCCAATGTCCTGGAGGAGACGACATTTGCTGCGAATGAGGTATTACCAATTAGTAATGTCACAAGGCATATGTCACATGTCACAGCAATAGGTGTTTTAATCGTTTGATTTCAATTTCTATTTTTAGGAATCGCCTATTCCCCCACCAAGCTCCTGATTGCCGGTTAAGAGAGCTCCTAGGCCGGCTAAAGTTCTACAGTCTCTATATGTTGGCGTGGAAGGAAAACAAATAAAGCCTCAAGGAAACGTACTTGTCTTCCAAAATTATAGCCAGAATGTAGATGATTCTGACATTGCTGATTTCCAGAATTGGTTCCAAAGAGGATACAAACCCCATAATAAGTATAAATCTCAACTATTATCTGATCTGTGGTTCAGTATCAATTGCTACTGCATTTCCAATGACTACATTTTCATTTTTAGGAGGAAGTTTAATAATAAGGACGATCCCATTAAACCACCTTTTGTAATTGGTCAGTTCCTAGTGGGAAATAAAACTTGGTGGTACGAACTTGTATCGATGGAGGTTTCTTTGAGTAGTTCGGTATGTTGCTTAATATATGTTACATATCAGAAATTTCACATGTATAGGTGGTCATAAGTTCCATTTCATGTGGTCACACAATAGAATTTATAGGTCACAGAGTTTGTATTTTTGGTCACACATCATTAGTTAGTTGGTCACATTTATAGTTCACAAGTTATATGATTTAAATCCACCAAGTTACTTGACATTCTTTACATGTCAATTCTCTATTTTAGTTATGATTCAGTATAGGTTGGATTGTATAACTCTCTGATCTTTTCATTACCCTTGCATTGTAATAGCATATGGACGTGTGCTTCTACTGCATTCGTCAGTTAGCAAGAAATGGGTCAAATGTGAAATTTCGTGCTACAACAACTGATTCGTTGTTTCAGGCCAAGTTCAAGAACATATATCAAACGTTCAAGAAAGATCCAAATGTAATTGCAATCGATCATGACTAATTGAAGACATTACAAGTGCACGTATCCCATTGAGCACTCCATGGGTTGATGAAAACCTTGTGTTTTTGCCAATACTGCCGACCAATAAAGCACATTGGATGCTTGCAGTGCTCGACACAAAGAAATGAATGCTACTTGTATTCAATTAATCCAGAGAGACTTACAACGATGTCAAGGTCCTTCTTGGAATTGAACCATGTGTGAAAATTATACCACACCTAATGAAGGCTATTGGAATCTGGAAAGATTTGGTTGAATTGGACGTGAAGCTTGATTTCTCACTACCTCAACAGAAAAATGGGTAAGTTTGTGACATCGACGTTAAGGCTACCACCATTATTCTTTGGAGTTATATATTAATATTCTGATGGTTCCTTTTCAGACATGACTGTGGCATATATGTGGTGAAATATGCTCAATACATGCTACATAACGACATATGATCAATGTCGATGAAATTTGATGCGCCTAGAGCACGACGGGATATAGCATCCTTGCTATTCAAACATCGGGAAATCAAAAAGTCCACCATAAAGGCGCAACAAACTGGATGAGTAAGTATTGTCATAGAGTGATGGTTGAAATGCAGTCTGAATATTAAATATGAACATGTAATAGATGGGAAACTGGAGTATATTTTGTAGTTATTAATTGGGATTTTACTATGTTGAATTGGGATGTAATTTTGTTGCATTTAATCAGTTATTTTATTTTGTTTGATGTTGTCTGGACTTCAAATCATGGTCACAACTTACTATTTCAAGTCACATATTACTTATTGAATGGTCACAGGTCACATAATGAAACCATAATTGAGCACTGATATGGGAATTTTCATAGAGGTCACAGGTTGTAGTTGACAGTCACAGGTTATTTTTAAATTGTCACAGCACAGGTCATGGATTTTATTCCACAGTCATAGGTTACTTTTAAATGGTCAAGGCACAAGTCACGGGATTTGTGCACATGTCCCAGAATTTTTCAATGGTCACATGTTTTTGTATAATAAGAAACCACATGTCATAGGTCATAGACCTAGGAGTTTTCATAATAGAGCACCGGTCTGGGAGTTTTTATAATGGCCATAGGTCACATGTTGTAGATCACAGTCACAGGTTAAATTTAAATGGTCATAGGTGAAGTCACGGGTGTTATTCCACAGTTACCGGTTACTTTTAAATGGTTACAACACAAGCCACGGGGTTTAGTGCACAACATGCAATAGTTGTTCAGTGGTTACAACATTTGTAACAAAATGAATAAAATAATAATGAAATATGTCATCTGAATGAATATATTTGTTTGTTAAGACATTACAAACGAAAATTGGATGCGAAAAGAATCAATTAATCTAATTATGGTCACTATCTAACATTGTTTACCTTCCTTTTCATTCCTTTATTTTTCGATTGACTTTGACTCAATGGACCCAAGTTGGTGCAAGTTATGCGATTGTGACCACTTTCACCTCATCATCCGCATTTGATATTTATGCTCGTATCATATGCTGATCTGAATCTCTTTTCGGTAGGCCATCCACAACTTCTCTTTTGATTAGGTGCTAATACAACATTATCATGTAAATCTTTTGGCACTATCCATTCATTTGGATTTCCAACAGGGAAAATGCTTCCTTGGTAAGTATTCCGGTATGCTTCTCTTGTGTAATAGTAGGAATATAAGTCATATGGTTCCATCTTTATACTTACAGTGACAGCCAATGTATGTGGACATGGTAGTTGATCTACTTGAAGCATCCTACATGTACAAGTATGTTGTTCTATATCAACCACGAAAGATGTACCTTCGTAGGTAACTGAAAATGTTACCTCATTTACAGGGGAAACCTGTAATTAACAATCAAAGTCATGTAAACAATAAGTCAAATAAATAAAGATAGAGATGTATTAGGTCACAGGTCAAATGTGCTTGGTCACAAATATGAAGTTCAGGTCACAATCATAGAGATTATCCTCAAGTTTCTCATATCTATGCTTATTTCCCTTAACTGTTTCTCTTACTGTAGCGACCAAGAATTTTAAATTTATATTTTCTCGAAAAATGTGTCGCTAAACTTTAAACCCTAACGTTAAAGTGAAAACGCGTTCGTCTAGCCGTTATAAATGAATTTAAATTATTTTGAATCGAATTCATTTTCGAATAATTTTTAATTATCGATTCCTTATTATATTGTTTAATACATATTATGATTATTTGAAGCCCAATTAAATAAGTCCAATATTGAAATTAATTATTTTAGTCCAATCCATTTAAGTCCAATTAAATAAGTCTAAAATCGGAATTAAACATTTTAGCCTGATTAGAAAACCCCTAAAGTCCAATTTCTTGGTCCAATTACCCACCTAGAAGTTTGTGCTCTAATTTTCTACTATTCATATGCACTCTTTCCCTCCATCATCACCATCCTAGCATTTTAGCAGCCATTCTTTTTTGGTAAGCTTCCTCTCTTTTCCTCAATTTTTGGAGATTAATGTGGATGCTAGAACATCAATTTCTAGCATAAACACCATCTCCCCCTCACACTCTATTTTTACTATGGGTCACCATTGATGCTAGAACTGCCATTTCTAGTATCAACAATGAACTCCCCAAGCTGCAACACTGTGCAGCCCATTCCACCATTCATCACCACTCACCATCAACACTGCAACCTCAAATCGCCAAGCTCACCACCATCAACTCACGACTTAAACCACTGAAACCCAACATCACCCCAAACAGTACCTAAACTCAACCACACCAACGAGCAAAAATCCACAACCATTCACTGCAGTTCCATCACCAACAAACACCACACCAAGCACCACCAAGAGCATTACCCACGAAACCACCAACACCATAGCCAAGCTTCAATACCCAAATCGAAAGAACGTCAAAACTAGCTCAAACCAAACGAGCTACAGCCACCAAAATCGAGCCCAAAAACCGGCAGCAAACTGCCACAACCTACTGCCAACAGCCCAAAAACCGACCACCACCCATTCCAGCAGAACGTCCAACTCCAACTCCTCCAAACCAATTTCGAACCACCTAAGCTGTAGCCACCCAAATCCACATTCCATCCACCCATTTCGAGCCTCCAACGCAGCTATTCCACCCAAAGTCCAACACCCCCAATCAACCGACAGCCCTATGGTGTGCTGTCGTAGGCACCCAAAAATAGTCCTTAAACCTCTAAAACTAATGTAGTAGTGAAAGTAAGGGTCGATCCCACGAAGAGTGTGCAATTCAACAATTTATGCTTCATATAACGATTAGGGGGTTTTGTTTATAACAAAATCAATCTTATAACAAATAATAATGTAAATTAACGAACTGTATTAAATCAATGAAACGAGTCTTGATCAAAGTCAACTTCCACCATTGGAGATTTATAACCATTCATCAATCCACAAAGAATAATCAATTCACATTCACAATATTCATCGTTGAAATAATTTCCTATTTATCCTTAATTTTAGATAATCAGAAACCAACGTTCTAATTAACCCTAATTATCAAATAATCCCAGACCAGCGCTAAAGATTCAATTTAATAACAACTTTAAACAATAGAGAAATCGATGAATTAGATAATACAAACACCAGCAGTTGCATTCAATCTATTTAAACATTATTCTTAAGATTTAATAACCTCTATCGCAAAAAATTATCAAATCCTAGTGCTTCACAATTTAAATTATTCAAACAATTACGGATTTGAGATTTAACTTAGTTATAGATTGCAATATATGAAAAACTAATAGATCTCAAACATGGCAATCATAAAATTATGCATAGAAGAATATTCAATACTGAAAATATAAATTAAACAATGAAAATAGGTGAATCTCACAGTTATAATATTTTTCAAGGCTTCGATATCCTTCAATCAAGCACCAAGAGTTAGTTACACATGATATATCTAAGAAAAATAGAGAGAAAATGGTTGGAGGCCTTGTGGTACGTTCTGGTTGTGCCCTGGGGTTTTAAAGTATGTATTTATATTTGTTTCCATAGGTAGTTGACTTAAATTAGGAAACCAGAATTTTTTCCCCGATTTGGCTTGGGCGAGTGCCCAGTAGAAAGTGGGGCGAGTGCCAAGGAAAACAAAATGGTTGCTGTTAATCATTCTGATGGTTGGGCGAGTGCCTAGTACACAACTTAACATCTTTCAGTGTTTTGGTCATATCTTTCAATACCAATGTCCAATTGAGATGATTCAAGTTAAGTTGAAAAGCTAACTCAAAGGGCTACAACTTTACTTCAGATACCATCTTCAAATTCGATTGTTTTCTATGCTCAAATCTGGTCTCAATAGGAGGCTAAAAACCGATACAAAACTTTTCAGCTTGAAAGTTGATATGTGATAATGTCTTGGCTATATTTCATCTCTTTGACTCCTTTCTTCATCCAATTGGCATGTAACACTCTCAAGACTTCATCATGAGGTTCGATACAACTTTTAAATATTTGCACTTTAGTCCCTGAACTTTACTTTCTTCCATTTTGGTCCATTTTCACTTATTTCCTCCAAATTACGCCATATCCATAGAATTGCCACCTAAATCAAAATATGAGCATAATGAGTACATTTTGACACAAAATAAATATACGAGCGCATAAAATAAGAATGAAAAAAATATGCATTTTACATTTCTATCACCCTATCTTCCCCAAAATCAACACCAAGCACCACTACAGCCACCACGTCAAACTACCTCATCACCGCCCTAAAAACTGCCTCAAACCACCACCAAAGAAACTCCACCCACCACCACCACCACCACCACCAAAGAAATCCCGAAACCACAAAAAAAAGGAGATAGAAACTCCCACCCCACTTACCTACCGTCGGCGCCACCCTTAGTGGTGATACTACCACCACCGCCGGCGGCGATGGTGGAATCAAGGGACGGGCTTCGCCCTTCCCTCCCCGTCATTTCCTCTCGAGCTCTTTCTCTCTCTCTCTGAAAATGAGAGAGAGAAAAGAGGGATGTATATTTTAATTTTGAAAGATTTACTTTTAAGTCCTTAGTTTTAAATGTTATTTATGTTAGCCATATAGTTTAAAAATTTTCATTTTCGATCTTTAAGTTTTATTTATTTAAACTACAGTTTTATAAAACTTTCATTTTAGTCCCAAAATCTTTAAAAGTCACTGTTTCTCATAAAATTCTTACTTTTAGTTTTAAATAATTTCAATTTAGTCCCCAAGTTTAGAAATTATAATTTCACCCCTTTACTTCTATTTTCAACTTTATTATATTTACAGTTTAGTCCCTAACTTTCAAAAATTACTATTTCAGCCCTTAAAATTTTATTTTCAGATTTAATAAATTTTCAATTGAGCCTCTAAATTTTATTTTATCATTTTAATCCATTTATTTCAGTTTCAATAATTTTCAATTAAGTCCTTAAACTTTATTTTATCACGTCAAAACTTTAAAGTTTCGAAATACTAATTCAAAACTTATTTTCTATTTTGGTTAGACGAAACGTACGGACGATTAAGAGCTTGATATAACATTTCGCTTCATTTTTGCACGTAACTCGAGATATTGAGGTAGACTCGCCACCATTAATTAGTTTAAATTATAATTGCATGTCTTATGTGAATTTACGTGAATTATATGCTTTAATGCATGAGATGAGAATATGTCATATGAGATATATGATGTTATACTTGCTATAACTTATATGCTTTAATGCATGAGAAAGATGGGAATCTCTTATGAGATAAGATGAGAATGTTATGCATAACTTATGTGCTTAAATGCACGAGACGAGACTACCCACACCCTATGTTTTCAAAGAGCCTATAATTTTCAAGAAAATGAGCCAAAGATGATTATGATGATGTCAAGTTATATATTGCATAATCATGTGTTCAATTATTCGGTAAATTAATTATCGGCGATAAGTCAACTGGGTATTTCTTCGAAATACTCATTCCGTTATTTTAACAATATTTACAGATTTCGAAGATGGTCGGTTGTGATGGGCAGTAGTGGCATAAAATTGGAAGTTGTAGTTAATTACTTTTGAAATTTTCGCATCTGAAAAACTATTAACGTATTTTGTAATTTCGTTTATTCAAAAAACATGAGATTTGAATTTTTAATGATAATTCTAAATTATCTAAATGAGTTATGTTGCCGATGATATTTACTGTTATGAATCTGATGTGATTTTTAAAATTAGGTTATTTCTGCAAATTTTGATTACAAAAATTAGGGCAAAAGACGATGATGTTGGAATCCGGGTTAACAGAACTCGGGGCGCTACACTTATTTACTCGATAAGGTTGTGAAAGTGCTTTATGCGGTCTGCCTATGTTGGCAGAACCAAGATTGAGTAGTTTCACGCAATGACTCCAACAAAGCTATGACAGGGTAGTTCTTAGCAGACTTTGTGATCGCATTAACCGACCCTACTATGTTCGATGTCATTATGGAATATCTGTTCGTAGGCATGTGAAATCGTGATCATTTCTCAGGCCCAACTCCATCCTACAATAAAAAACATGATGACGCTAGTCACATACTTCACAATAGTATAATAAATGTAGACGAATGTAGATTGAAGATAAAATGTATTATATTACCATGTAACCCCTTATCATCTTATTAATTGCGTCGAGTTGTTGCATGTTATATTCGTATTCCGATAAGGTGTAAGCACAAATCGCTGAATTGAATGCTTGCGTTATGTTGTAACTCGATCTTCCATAGAGTGATTTATGATTTTGTAGGAGATGATATGAACAGATCCCATGACATGTTCTAGGATATACATTTTCAACTGCGTTTTTGATACTACTGTGATGATCGAATATAAAACATAACCCTTCTCTATCCCCATATGTCTTCCTTAAGTTTAAAAAAACTACGACCAAGATCTATCATTCTCATTATCACCAATCCCAAAAGCAAGTATGAATATGCTATTATTTACATCCTGTGTACATGCCGTGAACAGAGTCCCACCATAATGTCCATTTAGATATATGTCATCGACCACAACAACATGCCTACAATATTTCCATCCCTGGATCGATGCACCGAATGCCATGAAGCAATATTTGAACTTATTGTGACCATCAAGCTGTATATCTGTGACCGTCCCAGGATTTGTTTGCCGCAACATGGAAAAGAATCTCGGGATTTGACTAAATGATTTTGTCGGGTCACCTCTAATCATTTTTAAAGTTTCCTCACGAGATCTCCATGCCTTCATATAGCTCAAAGCTATTCCATATGTATGCAACATGTCATTGCGTATATCATTTGGAGTGTATATGGTGCGCGATGATGTGAATATGTATTTGATGCAAGATAACACAACTGACTTTGTCACTTTCCTATGAGTACCTAATACAACGTTTGAAGCACATGTGTGACCTTCTGTAATGTGTCTAATCTTAAACATCTCTGATCAAGCCAGCTTTGATGCTCTGCATATCCATTCACACTCGTCATGACTATACTTGACAAGGTAATCTTTCTTGTCAGACCGACAACTACAAATTCAAACATTAAGGATAAGCTCAGCTTCAGAACATCCTTGTTCTAGAAAACCACTCCTTTCTCCACTTCTCTAGAGTCAGCCACTAATACAGTCGTGACCACATGTTTGAAATCGTGATATGATGGTTCCATTACTGATCCACATACTAATTGGTAATGTGATACACTCTTTGACGCATTCGGCAGGTCGGAGGTAGATCGCTAACCAACTCATAACTTATTGTGACGCAACCTTAGTAGGATCCAAACCAAACTCTGACATAACTATATTTAGAAGATTCGCATACCCACAGTTACGATCGATCTACACCAATGATAGCTATGATCCATTAATCAAACAAACTTGACTTTTTTCCATTTCTGCCAGAGAAATGAAATGAAATAACATCAGTGAATAATAAAATTCTGAGAACAACAAATATACGACACACTTTATTAATCATGGTCACATATTATTATGTAGGTCACAGAAGCACGTCACAGTTTTTAAATTTGCAGGTCATACTATGAATTCAACATGCACAATAATGGTCATAGACATATTATAAGATTCGAAGCACATGAGTGAACATGTCACTGAACTGAAGCACTTTTATTTTACATGCAGGTCACAGATTTTAGTTTTCTTCCATAAAGCAATCATGGTCACAGAATAATTCTAATAGTCACAATACAGCAATCATGGTCATAGATTAATTCTAATAGTCACAACATAATCACTATCATCCACATTTATGAATTCAACATGCACACTAATGGTCACAAATATATTATAAGATTCGAAGCACATGAGTGAATAGGTCACTGAACTGAAGCACTTTTTTTTACATGCAGATCACATATTTCAGTTTTCTTCCATAGAGCAATCATGGTTACAGAATAATTCTAACAGTCACAATAAATCAATCGTGATCACAAATTAATTCTAATCTTCACAACATAATCATTGTCAGGCACATAAATTTTCATCGACATCACTCATTGCAATTGCTCAAATATAAATCAACAAATTCTGCTCAATTAATCGTGACAATGTGACTCTACACGAACATGCGATTATTTGATTTAGAATGACATACCCAATCTCTACGAATCTACCGATTTAGAAGATGATTGACGTAGTTACAATTTCATGAATTGCCCGATTTTTTAGTGTCTATAATCTCACTGTATTATTCGATTGGTGACCTGGAATTTTCGATCAACGTCTCCTCGAAGAGCTCTGGTGGCTGTAGAAATGTAATTCGAGATGATTGTGGCATATAATCATCGGCTGCGTAACGTAATGTATTTTTGGAAGGCGAATTTGTTAGAATCGAGATCCTGACATTGATGGTAACTCGCGCCTTGATTTTAGAGATTTAAAAGTTGTTTTCTTAATTTTGAATTATTATATAGTTAAAGTCTGGGAAGTGAATTTTTCCCTATTGTGATTATTATTATTATTATTTTTTAATTGGGTTAGGCGGTTGGGCCTTTTTTTGGGCCCAGTAGTTAATTAAATGGCTTAGACAATCCTTTTGGTCTCATTTCCTCCAGCTTTCAAGAATCAAGAGATGACTTTGCAAGTAGAAAAATCCTCATGCAACCACACCTGCCTGATTGCCTCTGCCTACCGTCCCTACCGAGTTCTGCCATAGCTCGACCGTCTTCTCCACCGTGACAAACCATCGTGCCCGTGAGTGAGAACTGAGACCCGTAAGTTTTTTTTTGTTCTGCTGCTCATCGTTTTTTTTGTTTGGTGTTATTATCCGTTTATGAGTTTTGAAGTCATGATTTTGTGATAGTTTTCAATTTGTTTAAAATATAATTTATGAATTGAAATTGAGGAAAATTGGAATTGGAATTGGGGTTTAGGGTTTGGTATTGGAATTGGAATTGGGGGAAAATAAAATTGGAATTGGAATTGAATTTGGAATTGGATCTAAGGTTTATGGTTTGGAATTCGGGAAATTGGAAATTTGGATTTGGAATTTGCTTTATGAATGTTGGCACTTTTCAGTTCTACATTACCAACAAAATATTATGAATTTATGATACTACATTCAAATATGAGATCCCACAGAATACAGTTATCTAAGATTACAGTTACAGAGTATGTTGTATTTCGTATGTCTTTTGTACTTTGGGTTGTATTGAAGTACGTTTAAATATTAATAAACGACTTCGTTTTTAGGATCACTGATTGTCGACGTTGACTGGTCAACGTCCGTCCAGATTGGACTTGGATGCTAGGTACGCCACTACCCATAATAAAGGATGTAATATCTATTTGTCTCTATAATTTTCGTCCTCAATTATCCAAAACAATTCCCTGGGATGGGATTTTGTCATTTGCTTAGCATCATTAACATTTACACGAAAAAATATTTTGTAAAATATATTATATTTCTTATACAATATAGCTTCGAACATGACACCACTCATACATTTCATAATATTTGTGTAGAGTATGGATTGGAAAGATTGTTGTCAATAAGATCAGATGTTTATAGTTATGGTATTACATTAATGGAAATATTTACGAGTATGAAACCAAGCAGCGAAACATTTTCTGGGGAATTAAGCCTAAGGAGCTGGTTAAACGATTCTATGCCCAATGTTATTACTCAAATTATAGATTCGAACTCATTGTCTCTAATAGAAGAATATTACACAGAAAAGTTGAAATGTTTGTCATCTATAATGGAACTAGCTTTAAATTGCTCAATGGAAAGTGCAAATGAGAGGGTTAATTAATATGAAAAAAATTGTCGGATCATTGGAGAAGATCAGATATGAGATCCTGGCATATTACCCGGAGACAAGAGGGCAGCCTTAATATTCCAGAGTTTTAGGTTAAGAGCATAACGCAATGTGTTCTCTATGTATGTGATGATTATGTGATTCTATTAGACTCTATTTGATAGGGTACATTTTCCATCCAACTTTTGTAGTGTTTGATAGGTAAAATTTTCTTGGGAAAATATTTTCAAAATTTTCAAAATTTCCACCTTTTTTTGGCAATTGAAACAAATTCTAAACCCAATGGTAGAAAATATTATCACTTTAATGGACAATTTCTATAAAAACGAAGCCAAATGTACACTAAACTTTCAACATTTTTCATGGAAGATTATACCAATCAAACACAATTAATTACAATTCCTAGTAAAACAATTTCTAGGCAAATCGATTCTCTGTAAAATATTTTATTTCCACACATTTTTCATCTTTGCAATGAAACATACCCTTAGTTTGCTATGTTCTTTAGTCTAACGTATATCGTGTCTGTCACGATAGAAAGCATACAATAAAAGGTGCATTAAAAATCTCTTAGTTTACAGATTGAATCCTCAAAACTTTTGTACTCGAACCACTTGTCATTTTCAATCTAGTTCCGAAATTTAATGTACTCTTATAATCAAGAACTCAATTATGTTGAAAATGACCAATTTTTACAAGGTTTGTTCACGATGGCTTTCAAGTCCTAACTATTGCGCATTTTCCTAGACAATTTTCGATCATATTTTTAGACTTAAATCACCATTTTCATAAAAAGAGTGGTCACTAAAAGATTTGAATAGATTCCACAAGAATGATCCAAGAATCAGTTTCTAACACCATCAATAACACAAACCATATCACAAATAATTGAGTTGTACTATGTGCTACATGCTCACATCAATGGAAGTACTCTGCTAGTAGATCTAGACATCTTCACATCAACTTAATTTTCCATTTATCACATTAAATAAGTAAATAAAAAAATAAGAAAAACACACACACACACACACACACACACTTGTCCTATTCTTCTAACCCTCACCCTCACCCACCCCACCCCACCCCACCCCTAACTCAAACCTAAAATCAACACCATCCATCTCCACCTTCACCTGCTATGGGACACAACAGAGTACATCAAAAAGTGTAAAAACACATATATCAACACCAAAAATTGTGAAAGGGATAAAAATTAGATCTGTAGAGAGAAAGATAGAGACGAGATAGAGAAAAACACGGAGACAGTGAAAGAGGGAAGATGGGTCTAGAAATTAACGGTGGAAGAGAAGAAGAATGGTCATTGGGTTAGCAGCCGCCATTTTTACTGTGAAGAGAGAAACGGGATTGTTGGGAAAATTGGGGGAAAGGTAAGTGATTGAGAAAATTGTTCAAAAAAGTTTTGTCTTGAAATCTTTTTAAACGAGCAGAAAAGCCTTTTTGAAGAATAAGGCTGAAGGTAAGTAATGCAATTTGGAATTTTGTTATTTTTGCAACTTCTTCTTTTGCTTTGAGATTTTCGATGATGGGCTCCGACTAGAGGCAGATTCCCATTTCTTCGTCTTCTTTATTGCCAATTTTTACCCTTCCAAAGCCATGTTTTTTTGTCGGCCGCTAGCAAATGGTTTATGGAGGTGGAGGTGAAGGTGAAGGTGAAGGTGGAGGTGGAGGTAAAGGTGGTGGTGCCAATTTTGGGTTTCAGGTGGGGATAGGTAAGGGTTGAGAGGGAAGATGACAAGTGTGTGTGTGTGTGTTTTATTTCTAATTTTTTATTTAATTATTTAATGTGATAAATAGAAAATAACTCTTTTGCCCCTTTTTAAAATATAAAAAATGTGGTCAAAGTTAAATTTTTGGTCAACTAAAAGAATTATGGATGTAAACTGTCTAAAATGGCTTCACCTGCAACATTTGAAAATGTTTAGGGTGACGGCTATAGCAAATCAAAGATTTGAGAAAGTCTGCTAATGTTTCAAAAGTTTAGGGCTTTTGTTGCAATTATCCCCTACCTTCTTGATGTCTTGAATACTTTTTAGATGTTTCTGTTATAATTTCTAGCATTTCGATGTCTTTTTTACAGAATTATTGAATAAAAATGGAATGAAAATACAAGCTTTGTAGGTTTTTGAGACCCGCACTGGCCGCTCTCCCCACATTTCTCTCTAGCAAGATGTAAGAATAAGTGTACTTTTCTCCCCTTTTATAATTCATATTCTGGCTGAAATAGCATTCCAAAAGATTCCCGATAAATGTAATTTGTACACTTATTTAGGTCCTAAAAATAACGACATTTGATAGTTCTTTTGATAAAATATATTCTAAATGGTTGCATTTTATGTTTAATAGGTAAAAACTCTTTGAATAGAAAATGAATTGAAGAAAGGAAGCAAAAGAAGATGAAAAATGACAAAAATCTAATGTACAAGGACTAACTTGCATTAGATAAAAGAATTGATGACTTGAAAGCAAGCATTAGTTTAATTGAGCATTAGAATTAATTGGGCCACAATTTGGACTTTTAGTTGTATTAATCTAGTGGTGAATTAGCAGAAATACGCAGCCGGGGAGAAGCAGAAAATTTATGCAGCTGAGAGAGAGAAGAAATCTGGGATTTAGTCATTGAAATTGACATTAAACATACAAGTGCCGGAGGTAGAATATATATACAACACACAAGAAGCAGTGGAAGAAAAGTCTTTAGTATATATAGACACGCAAATAAATCAAGGAAAGAGAAATTGGATACACACAAACACATAAAGCATAGACAGAATCTGTGGGAAGGAATTTATTCCAGATTTATTCACGTTTGGTTCCGGTGATATCGTTTCACTTTTGCGTGTTTAATTTCAATATTATGTTAGGCTAGATTTTTAAATTACTAAAGATATAAATGAACCCTTGTTTTGAAACTTTTAGTATTAATTCATTATTGACATTAATTTGTTAGAGTGCGTGGATATTTATTATGATTTAGTTTGCTTTTCAATTAATTGGTCACTAGTTGAATTGTTTGTGGATTTTATTATCATCGAAAGAGGCAATAGAGTCGTTAGCACATAGTAATAAATATTGTGAGGTTCGATAGAGGATAGAGATATACTTCTATGCTTTGCATGGTTCATAAAGATGTTCGTATTTTTCATCGAGAGATAGGAAAGTCGCATGAGGGGAATAGATTTAATGGCTATCAAAAGAGGCTTTTAAATAAATTTGAAACTTCGACCAACTCGCATGATAACGAATTGTCAATTTAATTGTTACACTAAAAATGAATTAATAAGGGGGATTCTAGATCTTAGCTATATAGCTCATAAATTTGATAAACTCCTACTTTAATTTTTAGTACGTGATAAATTAGATACAGATTTATTACAAATTATTATTGCTATTCGATTAACATTATTTTAACTTTAACTCTATCAAACACGTAGTTCTCGTGGGTTTGACACTCTATTCATTACTATATTACTTGTTCACGATCCCGTTCACTTGCGGGAAATCAAATGATCAATTCCCAAATTAGATTACACTGCTGACTAATTTAAATAACAGAATAAACGTTACAATCCCCAACACTCTGACCCATAGACTTTCTATGCATCTAATGTAAATAATATTGGAGCCTATCAACACTGTACTCCCAAAATTCACCTTGTCCTCAAGGTGACAGTTTGGGAACTATACAGCTCCTTGACCTTTGAAACATTTTCACTACGTGAATGTTGAAGTTCAAAAGACACATTCATTTATGCATTAAAATTTGAGAAGTCTATAAAAGAGAGATTAAAAACTTCTTTCAATTCGAAAATGTTGGGGGATTGTTAGAACATTTTCAAAATTAGTGTTAAATTAGTTTGATCCATCTTCAATAAGATGTTGAAATAAAAAACTCATTAAAACCCAACCATACGAGTGAAAATATGTCCATCTCGTGTACTAGATGGCTCTTGACAAGTTTTTGACTATTTGGGTGGTTTTATTATTCCAAATAGTCTGAAATGTTCATGCATGTCTAGTGAGCTGATGCACGCACACGCGTGAACTTGAATAGGTTTGAAAATCTGTCCACGTCCGATGACCTAGCCATTGTACATTCAACCATCTTCCAACAAGTGCGATGCATAATTGAAAACTTTCAAGGCCAACTGCTCTTCTTCAACTGTATTCGAAGAAAACAAACAATAACGTTAATTTACAATCCTATTAATTGATCAAGTTGCTTGACGTAAGTTAAGAATATTGATTCTTAATCTAAGTGGTGATTGCCATCGAGTACAATAGTGAAATAACAATAAAGTCAAGATCGGGGGTTTTGATTCCACTTTTACAACAAGTGAAAAATACAATAAAACAAGGGAGTTGTTCTGAGATTTCTTTTTATTATTTTTTAAATTTTACGAAATTACAAAATCGAGACTATTTTATTTCTAATCGTTTGATTTAGTGAATTGTTTGACCCATGGCATGGGAGTCATGGATGTTTTTCTTTCGGGTTTACCACGTTATATCTTGCGTTCTTGTTTTAATCTATTAGTTAATTTGTAAAATTAAATTAAATTGTTAGACCACTGATATAATTTGCATGTTGTAGTCAAAACTATTTAAAACTAGTTGTAGGATATTTTGGCCACCTGTTATCTACAATTTAGATTGTTGAATAATTAAAACGAATTTTTAATTTCCTAGGTTATAGAATTTACAGATATGCTAGAGAGAGAAGTTGGGAGCAAACAGTAAAACCATTATTTCTATGATTCAAAAGCTGAGTTTAAATAATAAACCAAAGCATGCAGGAATTCGTCCACTCAAACTATTGAACCTGAAATTAACAGTTAAATATTTCAACTATCATCCAATTTATATCATGGTCTCAGGTTACTCACCAAATTTCAATGGGATTCATCGTGCTCGCTAATTTTTTTCGTTTGCATTTCATCTATCATCCTCAAAAATCCTTTACCTTGTTGACATGACTAACGAAATTTCCACATGGAAAGTCACATTCGTTACAAAATTACAACTCAACCAAACCAATGTTTCATGACTCATCCAACGTTGGTCACTCATTTTTGAGACGTTACGCACTATCCATTATCGGCCATATTTAGTTTCCTTCGTAGCTAATGTATCGTACAAAAATCTCACGTGACAAGTTGCGATCGTTAAAAATTTACAACTTAGCCAAACCGTCAACTAACCAGAGTCACCATATAATGATCCCCATTTCGTCCCTAAAAAACAGTACCCCCAACTTACTCATATTGTCCATGTACAGCTAAATTGGTAATAAGACGGAGACAATTGTTGAGAAGGATTTAAGAAGCTACTATTTATAAAGTCGTATATATCATCTCCTCGACGTCTCTCTAATTTGAATTTTCCAATTTTACAGGCGCGTGTCCGACTATGTCCAACTAATTAGTTAGAATAAGCATGATGGTTTTTCTTGCTGCAGTTGACCATGCTGGATTGGAACTAGACTAGAGAATCAGTTACTTGCGAGCGACCAATATGATATAAAAAACTGAAGCCTAAGAGTACTAATATGTAAAAAAATTGTCAATGGCATCACCATGAGTTTCAGATCATTCTAATTCTTAATATTATTGGTTCACATACTGCAATAGATTCCAGAGCTTAAAATTATTCTTGCTGTAGCTAACAATACTGGACTGGGGATCTAATAGTAGAATATATATACATATGTTTTATTTAGCTCCACAAGACAATTACGTCCATAAATGGCATTTCAAGTGACCAAATTAGGGCGACTATGGGTGATGGAAAAAGGAAACATTGGATGAACATCATCAATATTGTTGTACATTTCTGTCTACATGTTTCTCCAATTGAATTGAATAAGAAATATTTCAATCCAAATAAAAAATAGAAAATCTCTCATGACTAAAAGCTATGTCTAAAGTAAAGAAACAAGATCTAGCAATGTAAAAGAAATAATCGGAATTTAAGAATACCAATCTGTGTTAAAAACAAATGATACTTTTCTTTTTCTAGTCATTACGTCTCAATAGTGGAGTACTAGTCTCTGGTTTTTACAATTGAATTTACCCCAATTAATAATCAGATCAAATTATCACAATCGAACTGAGTGACAAAGAACGAAATTACCAAATGCAAAGAGTACCGAAAAGAAAGAGATAAAAAATTTCTTTGAATCGATAAACGAGAAACACCTAAACAGTGTGAGACTGAATACTGAGAACCTGAGTGGAGGCACCATTGGCCACTTCTTTAAGTTCCGACACAACCTAGAAATTTTCCATTCCAAAGTCCCCATTATGTATACATACACACACGCTTGATTTCAAATTCTATATAAACAAGGAACATATTCGTCTCCTCACCATAAGCACTTGAAGTTCTGAGAATTTATCTTCTAAACTACAAAAGAGAAATCAGTAAAAATTGAGCGTTAAGTTTCTACACCTAGGAACTGAATTTTATCTTAACACTATCACCAAGACTCGGGCAGGGACCGATGGAACAAAGGAGGAGTGTGTTTTGGAACAGAGAAATTCATGTATGGAATTGATGAAAATTGGCCTCTCTTACCATTAACATGAGAACTATGCTATATGTACATAAATGTTGACACATTGGTTTACACCCATGTGAGTCGGCAGATTTTGGTTTACACCCACATGAGTTTTAGGAGTTGAAGAAGCTAGAAGGGTAGTTGGAAATAAATAAAGCAAATAAGAAATAATAAAGGCAAAATGTGGATCTTATGAAGGGGTCAAATTTTGATTCGATATTCGTGTGCGCATGTTGATCACGCACATGAGTTCAATCAGGGGCGGAGCTGGGGGGAGTCCCGGGGGGGAACTGGACCCCCCCATTTTTTTTTAAAAAACTAATTTTTAATTTTTAATTTTTTTTGTATTCTCCATTTTTTATGGTGTTGGATTAGAACCCCACTAATCGTGCTACATTAATCCTAATTATAGAGCAGAATATCTAGTGAACATAATTGATAAATTAACAAAGTTATACAACGTTATTAAAATGTGAGAACTTCGAAGGAACGCTTGTAATAAGGTATGATTTTGCTAAATTAAAGATTGGTACTTTCTTTTACACGTTTCTTGATTTATTTTTTTTTGTTAATAACGTATCAAAAAAAAAATTTCCGAGGGCGCTGCCCCCGAACCCCAGTGGCCTCCCCACCCTTTCACCTCTGGGACCCCCTAGTCCAATAGGCTGGCTCCGCCCCTTGAGTTAAATGACCCAAGGTGCTAATATGGTCCATGATATGCATCCCATGCGTGCACACATGTAGAGAGCATGATTACAGCTTTGTAAAATGCGAGCATATATAGACTAATCATTGCCTTCTCAACCTGTAATTTTGATTTCCCTCCAACATTTAACCACTTCCAATGGGTACACTTTAATCTTCAATTTTTCATTAACCCAAGCATCATTTTGGCTAAGTAAATATATGATTTTCATGTTCTCATGGAGAATAAATGAATCCACTTTGACGTTCCAAATGAAAGAAATGGATCCCACTCAAAATTATACCATAAAACAGTCATTTTTCAATAATTCCCCACATGAATAAAAATTAAGAGAGACACAGAAATGGAAAACTGTAAAAACTTGGTGATATAGTTCAATGACCAAAGCCTGGATAGGATATAGGTAGGTATATTCCTTTAAACATTCCCTTTTGAAAGTATATTTTCTTTACTAGATGAACAATAGACACGAACAATAATATACTTTACATAGGATTCTGTTAATATTGGGTGTTGAATTCTTGAGCCCACGAGACAAGTGAGCCCATTTACTTGGTTTGGCCCAACCCGAAGAAACCTCCAGAATCTGTCTATTGATTTTACTAACAAGAATCCGTGGATGAACGACAAGTGGATCATGGTTGATCGTCGGATCTTGACTGTTGGCTATCTCATTTATATAGCCCAAAGACCTTTGGGATCGATGGACTAGACTTTCAAACCCTAGTTTTCTCTCTCGATTGCGCGATACTCTTTGTGATTATTCTGTAAACTTTGTGAGATTTCTGAGTGATTCTCATATACTAGTTAGAGAAAGAGTGGGTAAATCTCTTAGTGAGATTGTACTGTATTTTGAGGGTTTTTTTTTCAGTTGTGTTTCTGAGTTCGAACATTATTAATTGTTCTGTAACTCTTCTTGCCTGTTTTTGGGCTATTTCTAGTGGATTTGAGCTATATCCTAACGGATGCTCAACGGGGGATTAGGCGTTGGATGTGGTCACCGAACCTCCGGGGCCTTTGGCCAAAAATTCCTTGTGTTCTTTAAATTCTGCATCTATTTTATTTTCTTGATTAAATGGTTGATTCACATATAAATCGCTATATCTGGGACCAACAGTGGTATCAGAGCCTTTTTTCAAAACTTTCTTCATCTCGTGATTTGTTTTTGTGACTTCTCCATCTCTGAAAAAAACTTAGATCTAATATCTCTCTGTCATTTTACAGTGTGTGTGATAAAGGGTTCTCGTCAGGAATCTTGTGGTGTACTCTGGTAACAGCTGATTACTAAAACGATTCTTGCAATTCTGGTAACTCTTTCTTTAACATCTGGTTTTAGTGGTTTTCTTTAAATCCATAATACTAGTTGAGAGACTGCCTTAAACCCCCATGATTTACCTTTTCTAGGGTTCCCTATGAGATCCCTAGAATCTGAGGGAGTCAGGGTACGGTGTAAAGAAATTTTTGGGATCTTGATTAATCTACTGAGCACATACTTAGTGTATATTCAGTTTTGGTAATTTCTTGAATCTGATAATCATATATAATTACTGAGCTGCCGTGAATCTTGATCTGTATAGTAATCTGCACTTTGTATGTATATATATACTCTGTGTATACATATTCTTTTGAAATCGAGCATTTTGCCCTTTTTTGTTTGTTCTATTTGTTAAGTACAATAAGACACATCTGCACAGTATGACTACAAAAATTGATGTTCAACACTGGGATGGCAAAGGAGATTTTAATGTTTGGAGCTAGAAAATGAAAGCTCTTTTAATGACTTTTAAATGTGCTAAAGCTCTTGATGAATTTTGGCCTGAAAATTTATCTGATGCTAGGAAGAGTGAACAAGATGAATTAGCTTGGAGCACTCTATTTCTTCATTTATCTGACTCTGTTATTAGAAAGATAGGTGTAACTGCTACTGCTGCAGAGCTATGGACAGCTCTGCAGAAGTAGTATGTTACCAGATCTTTGGCTAATAAGTGTTTTCTTTGGAAACAATACTTTAGTCATAAGTTTGACCCTAATGCTGACCTAGAGGAAAATATGGATAGGTTTAATAAAATCACACAGGATCTTATTAATCGTGGGGAAAAAATTTCTGATGATCAGAAAGTAGTATGTCTACTTAATGCTCTTAGTGACAAATATAAAGATGTCAAGAATGCCTTAGAATATGGCAGGAGTGACCTGACTTTGACATAATACACAACTCTCTAAGAAACAGAGATTTAGAACTCAAGTCTGAACACAAAGAGGCTCTTCACATAGAGAAGGTATTATCTAATCCTAAATCCTCCACAAAAGGCATGAGTAATTTCACTCAAGCCAATTTCCACAAAAGGGGAAATTTCCAAAAGAAGAGATGGGGGGATAATAATAAAGGAAAAGATAAGAAGGTGTATAATGGAAATAATAAAAACAGAAAGTGTTACTATTGTGGAAAGGCTGGTCATTTGATAAAAGAATGTTTTAAGCAAGCCAATGACATAGGGAAAGGAATTAATCATGAAAATGGGACTTCAGCTATTGCTGCCTCTTATAAGGAAGACAGTGCTGATATTGGAGTTGCCAATGTTTCCTCTGTGGAAAATTCTGATCAGAATTGGGTTCTGGACTCAGGCTGCTCTTTCCATATGAGTCCTAATGTGATTGTGTTTAGAAATTAACTTTCTGTGAACACTGTCTAATGGGAAAACAGAACATACTACCTTTTAAATCTGGATTACACAAGTCACAGAATATCCTTGAATACATTCATAGTGACCTTTGGGGTCCTGCTCGTACTTCTACTGCCTCAGGCTTTAGATATTATCTTCTTACCATTGATGATTTTTCTAGAAAAGGTCTGGATCTTCTTATTGAAATCAAAATCGGATACATTCCTTATTTTTAAAGATTGGAAAACTTTGATAGAAAATCAGACAAGTAGAAAAATCAATATTCTAAGGACTGACAATGGCTTAGAATTCTGCAATGCTGAATTTGATAATTACTGCAACAATCAAGGTATATTAAGACATAGGACTGTGACTTACACTCCCCAGCAAAATGGAATTGCTGAGAGGATGAACAGAACTCTTCTGGAAAGAACTAGATGTTTGCTAATTAGTTCAGGTCTACCAAAAGTTTTCTGGGGTGAAGCAGTAAAAACTGCCTCCTATTTGATCAATAGGTGCCCATCAAGTTCCTTAGACTATAAAATCCCTGAACAAGTTTGGTCACTTGATCCCAGTTCTTGGAAGTGTGTCTTCCTTGGATATGGTGAAAGAATAAAAGGGTACAGACTCTGGGTTAAATAATTAAGGGGGTATAGAGTGATTATTAGCATATCAGTGGTGTTTAATGAGGGTGTTTTCCCATGCCTTGGTGATAAATCTGTAGAAAGAGTCACTGAAAGGGATTTTACTATCACTGAAATTGACTTTAGTAGTCAAGATGATAATGTGCAGACACAAATTGAGGTGGAGACACCTCAAATTGAGCCTCAGTTAATTACTGATGATGATGTCTCTGATGATAATCAAGTAACTGAACTTGCACATAACTTGCAAAACTATCAGTTAACTAGAGATAGAGAAAGGAGGCAAATCAGACCTCATTCTAGATTTCAATCTGTAGACTGTGTGTGTTCAGACTGAATCTGATTCTCTTATGTTTGAACCTGAATCCTATGAAGAGGCAGTTGCCTCTGAAGAGTCTTCTAAATGGGTTGAAGCCATGAAAGAAAAAATGAGTTCTCTTCATAAGAATAAAACCTGGATCTTAGTAGAGAAACCCAAAGATTGCAAATTGATTGACTGTAAGTGGGTCTACAAAATTAAAGAGGGTGAATTTAAATCAAATGATAGAAGATACAAAGCTTAGACTGGTAGCTAAGGGTTTTACACAAAGAGAAGGCATAGACTTCACTGAAATGTTTTCACCTGTGGTTAAATATACCTCCATTTGAATATTACTTTCCTTAGTTGCTCAATTTGATCTGGAATTGGAGCAACTTGATGTGAAAACTACTTTCTTATATGGTTCTTTAGATGAAACTATCTATATGGCTCAACCTCCAGGTTTTCAGGTAAAAGGTAAAGAACACTTGGTATGTTTCTTGAATAAGTCCTTGTATGGTCTAAAACAAGCCCCAAGGCAATGGTACAAAAGGTTTGACACCTTTATACAAGGTTTGAAATTTATAAAATCTGAATATGATCCCTGTTTTTATTTCAAAAATGATGGAAATTTTGAATCATTATACCTGTTATTGTATGTTGATGATATGCTATTAGCTGGTCATAACTCTATTTCTATTAATGATATAAAGCAAAAATTGAAACTTGAGTTTGAAATGAAAGATCTAAGACCTGCTAGGAAAATACTTGGTATGGAAATAAAAAGGGATATACTTAATGGCATTTTATTCTTAACACTGAATGCTTACATTGAAAAGGTAGTTAAGAGATTTTCATTACATGATGCAAAGCCTGTCAGTTTACCTCTGTCTGGTAATGTGAAACTCTCTATTGATCACTCACCTAAAACTGAAAATGAAAGAAATATAATGTTGAATATTCCATATGCAAATGCTGTTGGGTCTGTCATGTATGTTATGGTGTGTTCTAGGCTTGATATTGCTTTTGCAGTGAGTGTCCTTAGTAGGTTTATGAGTAACCCTGGTGAACTTCACTGGGAAGCTATGAAAAGTCTGATTAGATACCTCAAAGGAACTCAAAACCTAGGATTAACTGATAAAACTGGTCTTAGATTAAAGGGTTACGTTGACTCAGGCTTTGCTGGGAACATAGATAACAGGAAATCCACCTCTGCATACTTTTATGTGTTAAACTTGCATTAGTTGGAAGTCACAACTTCAGAAAATTGTTGCTCTATCATCCACGGAGGCTGAAACATTGCTGCCACTGAGGCAGGAAAAGAAGGTTTGTGGCTGATGGGATTATTAAATGAATTGCAACTTGTAGAAAATCAGGTAGAGCTATGTTCTGACAACCAAAGTGCTATTTTCTTGAGTAGAAATCCAGTTTTCCATGACAGATCTAAGTACATAGATGTTAAGTTCCATTTTATAAGAGATATAGTTGAAAAATGTGATATAAAACTGGTTAAAATTCCAACAAAAATAAATCCTGCTGATGCAGGTACAAAGGTAATACCTATTGGAAAAATCTTTGACGCTTTAAGATTGTTAAATCTTGAAGTCTACTAACTTTGTGTTTTTCTTTTTACAGGTAATAAGAGCAAATGAAGTAAAATATACTTGAATCCATCTAGAACAGTTTTCAAAATTCAGCAAGGTGGAGATTGTTAATATTGGGTGCTGAATTCTTGAGCCCACGAGACGAGTGAGCCCATTTACTTGGTTTGGCCTAACCCGAAGAAACCTCCAGAATCTGTCTATTGATTTTACTAACAAGAATCCGTGGATGAACGACAAGTGGATCATGGCTGACCGTCAGATCTTGACTGTTGGCTATCTCATTTATATAGTCCAAAGACCTTTGGGATCGATGGACTGAAATTTCAAACCCTAGTTTTCTCTCTCGACTGCACGATACTCTTTGTGATTAATCTGTAAGCTCTGTGAGATTTCTGAATGATTCTCATATACTAGTTAGAGAAAGAGTGGGTGAATCTCTTAGTGAGATTGTACTGTATTTTGAGGGTTTTTTTTTTCAGTGTGTTTCTGAGTTCGAACATTATTAATTGTTCTGTAACTCTTCTTGCCTGTTTTTGGGCTGTTTCTAGTGGATTCAAGTTATATCCTAACGGATACTCAACGGGGGATTAGGCGTTGGATATGGTCGCCGAACCTCCGGGGCCTTTGTCCAAAAATTCATTGTGTTCTTTAAATTCTGCATCTATTTTATTTTCTTGATTAAATGGTTGATTCACATATAAATTGCTATATCTGGGACCAACATATTCTTCTCGACACAATTCAATTATCATTGTTATGTTTGTTAGTGGCCATAAACTTATGTTTGGTTCTACGATACTTTTTAAAAATTGAGATCTATACGATTCCCTTAGAAGCAATCATATTCGTCTCTCACATAGGTGATTTCTTAATTACGAGTAACACGCATTGCTCTACTCAAATTTCAACGCATAAGAATCATTAAAAGCATATTACTTATCTTTGTTCTTATGGGCATCAGTATTACATCATAAAAATTGACACTTCCCCCTCTGTAATCCAAATAAATCTTTACAAATAAGTTGTTACTTTGAACATAGATCTTGAGATCTCCAATAAACTACACTAGGTTTCGTAGTGCTCTAGATAACTTTTCAACTAATTCTCTCTTTTACCTTATTGTTAGTAAATTCGCAATATTATCCTTTGAACTTACATAGTCAATTGAGATAACTTCAAATGACAATAGTTTTCTTATTTTATTATATCTACTATGTATATCTAGACTTTCTATTATATATGTTTCTCTATGGCCTTCCAATTGTAGATTGATACAGATTGTTGGCATAAGCTCTGGCCATTACAAAATATCTTATAGGAAGTCTCATAGGTACTTATTCTCTTCACATAGAGATGGCAAGCAGGTCAAGCCATTTGTTGGCTCACGAGTCCAGCTTGGCACATGAGCTGCTCAAGCTTATTTTAAGATGAGCCATGGGTCAACTTGAGTTCACATTTTTTTCGCGAGTAGAGCAAGCTCGACACCCGAGGTCTCATTTTTAGACTTGTTTTATTAATTTTTTTAAAAAAAAACTGCTTTGTTAACTTAGACGATCCTAGGATTCAGACAAATGTCCTCGTGAGCTGAGCTCGACTCATCAATAGGGTCAAGCTGACTTGGTTTAGTTCATTTCCATCCTTATCTTCACCATACGTGTCTAGGGCTATAAACTCCGATTATATAGTAGATCTGGCTATAACTGTCTATTTAGAGGATTTCATGATATAAAGCTTGTTTGACACCCATTCTTTTGAAAAATGAGTTTTTGAATAGTAATTAATGTAAAGGATGTGTGGTTAAAAAGTGAGAATAATTTTTGGGTTTATATGTAATATTATTTTATTTGGAGAATGTGTGGTTAAAAATGAGTACTGTAGAAAAATGAGAATGAGAATGAGATTAAAAATGGGTGTCAAATAGGGGCATAATTGCACTTTCCAATGAGAAGATAAATTTACTTGTTGACTTAAAATCTTTTCTAATAGATACTGTGTTAATATCATTATATACTTCAATGATTGCCGAATTTTCGGTCCACATATATAGTATATCTTAAGTACCTTGTTACTCTTATTATTCCTTTCCAGTGGTCAACTCTTAGATTGCTCGCTATCTACTCAATAAGATATATGTGGTCTTGTACAACTTATCAAGTACATCAAACTTTCAATAATTCTAGAATACTCTACTTGAAAGACAATATCACCTCTATTTTTCTATAGATGCTGACTTGCATCAATTAGTGTTTAAACCATGCTAGAACCACCCTTATTAAATCTTCTAAGAATATTATCCACGTAAAATAATTGACCTAGAACGAGTTCACCTAATGTTCTTGAAATTTTTATTCCAAGTATCACATCAACTAAATCCATATCTTTCATGTCAGATTTCAAAATCAATATATTTTTAGTAGATTTAATCATCTTGTTGTTGCTTCCAAAAATAAGTATGTCATCAATGTAAAGGCAGAAGGTGACATAGTCATTTTTGACATCTTTAACATACTACAGTTGTAACACTTGTTAGTTTTAAATTTAAATTCTATCACGACATTATCAAATTTTTTATGCAATTATGTGGTGCTTGTTTCAAACTATACAATGACTTCATCAATTTGTAGACTTTCTTTTCCTAGTGAAGAAATCCTCACGTTTTTTTATATAATTTTTTCATATAAATCTCCATTAAAAAAGACATAAAATTTATTTGATATAATTCAAGATTTTGCAATGCTGCAATCGCAAGTATCATAACAAAGTAATCATATCCTTCTTGTTGTTGTAACTTTTATCATTACTCTAGCCATATACTTCTTTATGGTTCTATCTGCTATCATTTTCCTCTTGAAAATTCATTTGTAACCTAGTGTTTTATATCCCAAATGAAGATCCACTACTTCTCATGTGTAGTTTTGCAAAATGGAATCTATTTCACTTTTAATTGCCTTTTTTTTTTTTTTTTTTTCAATTCTAGGCCCTTCTGAAGTGTTCCTGGCTTTCTGGATACTTTAAAGTTCACATTTTAGCATATAGGTTAAAAATTTAGGTCCAAAAGAATTTTTAGTTCGTACTCTTTTCCTACTTCTTAGTTCAAACTCAAATTTCTCTTCTAGTCCTCGGTCCTAGCTGTAAATTATAATTTCATATGTGAGATTTGAGGAGATTGCTTCCTTTTTGGATCTATATGAAGAAATATGTTCAAAGAACGAAATATTTTTTGATTTTATTTATTGTGTTTCTATGTATGTATGATGAGATTTTAGACTCATATACAAGAAACTGATATGCATTACTATTATGTGAATAGCTAATAAAAATACAATCTATAGTTTTCGGGTTTATTTTCACCTTCTTTTTGATGAGTACTACTTTGGCACGACATTTCCACACTCGTAAGAAAAATATAGGAATGCATCTTTTATTTTCGTAACTCATATGGACTCTTTATTTTTTCTTTCAGGGCACTATTTTTACAAACAACAAAAATTTACCCTAAATATTCATAACTTACTAGCATTACATTCACCATTTATTTTATAAGTACTATTTTTTCATTCAACAACTCCATTTTTCTCGGGTGAATAAGGTGTTGTGGTTTCATTGTGATTCCGTGTTGCGCACAGAATTCACCAAATGGTGCTTGATATTCACCATCTTGATCACTTTTCAACATCTTAACTTTCTTATTGAGTTAATTTTCAAATTCATTCTTATTAAAAATAAATTTCTTGATAGCTTTGTCCTTACTTTTAAGCATATATACATAATAGCATTTTGTTCTATCATCGATAAAAGTAACGTTGTTGCAACCTCTTGTTTAATCACATACCTCATTTTGAATTAAATCAAGTGGTTCTATATCACTTTCAATAAATTGAAATGATGACCCGGTAAATTTTGCTTCAACACAAGTATGAAATATTGTTCAAAATCAATATGGAACGCAATTCAAGTTAATTAATATATGCAAATTATGATAATTCACATGTCATAATCTATCATTTCACAAATTAAAATACTCAAGCAAGCGGAAGAATACTTGTGATAAGAAGTGACTAGAACACAAAGTTCTTGCAAATTTTTGACACATTTAGCATGTTATTAATAGTCAGCTCTTTTTTTATAAGTCATCTTCGGAACCGCCTTGGCTTGACCCCTTATCTTAAATCAGAAGTGGATCCAAAATTTTCGATAAAAGGGATGAAATTTACTAGTGTCAAAGTAACAAAATTATATAACAAAAAATTCATCAAAGAAATTATTTATTTAACTCATTCCCGTTGAGATTTTGAAACATAATATTAATGTACAATAGAATTTATATCTATTTTCTCATCAAGTTCTTGATCATGAGGTGATTGCGGTAGGAATTGAAGATTGAATTTCGACCATTCTATCATAAAAGTGTATTTTCACTAAATTGACCTATCTTTTTAACGGATGAAATATTATCTTCTCTCTTAGCAGTTTGTTAACCTTCCATTTGTAAATTTCAAAGACCATGAAAAAAAAGAGAGAAGACGAAGCAACAATGAACTAATAATAGAAAGAGAAGACAACAAAAATCCAACATTAAGTCAGAAAGGAAAAATGCAATTTGTTAAATAATAAGCTGACAAAGCAATAACAATCCAATCTAAAAATAATCCTATGAGACAATAGTAGTCTAAAATAAAAATATAAAGACAATAACATTTCAACAATTAAAAAATCAATATGATGGCTAGACAACAAATTATTATCAATAGCTAATTAGCAATTAACAAATAAATACCTGCGCAGTGAGTATATCCCGTTAGTAGTGTTGAACCTAGAACTCGAGAAACTAGAAATGAGCAATCAAGTTTAAAATATCAAAACAAGTAGAATAATATTTGGTTAAATTAGAGATAACAAATTCACGAGTAAGTTAATTAGGCAATATAATTCACAGATAATAAGTATGGTTAAATATGGACAAATCAATAATTTGTAAGTTCTATTTTGATTTAAATTCTAGATTTTGTTTAGAGTGCTTGATTTTTTAAAAATTATTTAAACATGACAGCGCTTAAAATTGAACACACTTTTATTTAACCAAATCACAGTTAATTGCACCAAGAAAATATTAGTTCTATTGACGAAGTCGTTGATTCGAGAAAGAGAATGAGAAGGATAAAATAATATTTGGAATTGGATATGTGAGGTTGGATTTTGAGTTACGACTTGTGCTTCAATTTTTTACCCGTCCACGTTTTGGGAAGTGGGCTACATATAAAAAATAGGAAAGAGTTCACAAATCAGGTATTAAGTTTCACCAATGCAAAAATCAGTTTTCAAGTTTAAAAATTTCAAAAATCAGGTATTTATCAAATTAGTTAAATATATTTATTATTTAAATACAATAAATTCATAATTATACAATTAATGGTCACATATACATAATTATAGGTCACAATTTATTTATTGGTTACATATTGTCAAATTAATTGGTCACAAATTATTTCGAGGTCAAAAATCAAATAAATTATAGGTCACAATTTACCTGTCGGTCACATATTTTCAAATTTCGAGATCACAAATCAAAAAAATTATAGGTCACAATTTATATATCGATCACACATTTTCAAATTTGCTGATCACAATTTATATAGCAATCGTACATTCTCAAATTTGTTGGTCAAAAATTATTTTTAGCGACAAATTATCGAATTTTAAGATCACGGTTTAATAGTTAGTCACGGTGAACCAAATAGTTGGTCACATACATCAAGCACCCCACCACCGATCCCGATCCACCACCAATACTTGGTCACAAATCAACCGAATAATTGATCACAAACACGAACCCACCCCACCACAACCACCACCACCATCAACAACAAAAACAACCACCATTGTCACATGTACCATACTACCAACAATAACCACCACAATCGTCGCCCTCGCCCCGCCACAAAATCACCACCACCTTATGTCAACTAGTACCAACACCACTTCGCCACAACCACCACCACACAACTGCCAGATCCACCACCACAGTCAATACTCAAAACACCACCACCACCATACAACCGTTAGATCTACCACCACAGCCACCACCACAAAAACTGCCACCATACAACCTAACCCATACTCCATTATCCCCTAGCCCCACTCCACTCCACGTAGTGCCACCACCATCATCCACACCAACGGCGCCTCCACCACCACCATCCAGTCATCCTCACACCCACAATAGAAAAAAATTGGAAAGATGAAGGATTGCAGCGTCCCGAAGCTGAGTTTGCAGCAGCATCGCTTTTTTCAACAGCTTCCGTTCTCAGAAGCATTGACCGGTGCATCTCCTTCATCGCCGATTGTTGGAGTTTGAATGGGTCAACGGCGTTGAAGAGAGAGAAGCGATAGAACGCAGATCGAAAATAGGACTCCACCAATCCTAAACATCGGACATACCACCGCACCTAACCCCAACCACCGGTGATGATGAAAGCGATCGTGCAAGGGAGATAGCAATGACAACGACAGCCTTGGAGAGAGACGACAGCAAGGGAGAGAGAGGAGGTGAAGAAGAAGAGAGAGAGAGAGAGATGAAAGTTATGAAATTAGGATTTCAATATTATTAAATATATAAAATTATTACCTAATTATTGAATAAGTAAACTTTAGACCTAATTTTTAAAACGCATTCTTTAAACACCTAGATTTATGTAATTTCCACTAAAAAAATATATAAATAAAATAACTTTTAAATTGGATCTAGGGTGGGGTTCAACAAGTCTGTATTGTATTTGTCCCAGATGCATGTTGCTAAATTTCCCATAGATTACATTTTCCCATTCTTAGTTGCTTTCAACTAAAGTGAATAACTCTTTATTAAAGCAAACATCTTGCATTGAACCGTATCAAGCTAGCACGCTTTTGGGTTTGAACCCAACAAATTCACTTCAAAATTGCAGCTGTTAGGCTCATTTCAGACATATTGTGTCCAATCTATTCAACGACATTCTTTTCTTTCTTATTCTTCTTCTTTGCTATCTTTGCATTGCAGACTTATGCTCTACTTTGTCACAGTTAAAACATTTTTCTTAAAATTTCTTATTAGAAACTCTAAATTTCGGTCTTAGCTTAGACTTCACATATGTGTTCTCTCCAGTTGTAAAACATGATTCGATTCAAGGTTTTCTTGGTATTATGGCCAAGCATGATTTTGAGTTTGTACAGTTGGATGTGAAAACAACATTCTTACCTGGAGAACTTGATGAGAACATCTACATACAGTAGCCAGACAATGGTATAAGAGATTTGACTTATTTATGACTACTCATAACTTCAAAATAAGCAGTTATGAAAGTTGTCTACTTTAACAAGTGTTGTGAGGGTTACTTGTATACCTATTTTTATATGTTGATGATATGTTACTAACAGCCAAGAATAAGGGAGATATAAGAAAGGTGAAAGTCCATCTTAGTAAGGAATTTGAGATGAAAGACTTATGAGCAGCAAAGAAAATACCTGGAACTCGGATTTCGAGAGATTAGAAGTAAGGAAAATTATACCTAAGTCACAAATGGTACATTGAAAAAGTTCATTACATGTTCAATATGCAGAATGTCAAACTTGTTAACACATCTTTAGTTGCACACTACAAACATTCACGTGCTTTATCTCCACAACCAGACGATGAGATTGATTATATGTCATGAGTTCCATATTCTAGTGAAGTGGTATCTCTTACGTATGCTATGATTTGTTTACATCTAGATTTATCATATATATAGTTAGTAAATACAAGGAAAATCCTGGTATAAAACATTAGAAAGCAGTTCAATGGATTTTCATATAGTTGTGTAGCTCCACTAATGTTTATTTACATTTTGGAAGAACTACAGATGGAATAATTGGGTATGTTGATTTTGATTTTACTGGAGATCTTAACCAGAAAAGATCTCTTACAAGGCATCTTTTTACTAGTGGTTGATGTGCTATCAGGTGTAAAGCTACAATACATACTACAGTTGCATTGTCTACTTACAGTTGCATTGTCTACTACTAAAGCTAAGCAATGGCTATTATAGAAGCTTGTAAGGAAGCTCTTTGGAATAATGGAATATTTGGTAAACTAAGTGAAGACTTATAGATTACCATAGTCTTTTGTAATGGTCATAGTGCTATTTTCCTCACAAAAGAACATATATTTCATGAGAGAATGAAACATATTGATGTGCAGTACCATTTTGTGCATAATGTTATTGCTCATGGTGATATCAAAGTTGGTACCCAAGATAATCCTGCTGGTATGATGACCAAGCTCTTTGTAGCTTTGAGCATTTCTTGGTCTTGATTGGTATTTGTTGTTGAAATTTCCCTTAGAGGCTTTTATGGAAGAGATGGAGGTTTTGCTAAATAGTGAAGTTTTATTTCTTGTATAGGAATTTGTGTCGAGGTGGAGATTTGTTAGAGTATGGTGACCCGAATTTTGTTTGATCCGACTCGAGAAATCTTGGGATGTGACATAGTTGGTGAAACTAAAATTATGAAAAAAAATTGAGTATGTGGTGGTAGCGGAGGGATCGGGCATGATTTTCTTTTCACTTATTCTAAGGTGGAGATTTATTTATTTTCACTTATGCTAAAGGTAATTTTTGAAATCCTTCCATGTCAAAAATAGCTTCTCTATAATAGTCATCATGTGGGAAGTTTCACCAAGATCATTCATTTGGCATGAATCTCATGTAAAATCACTCGAGTTCTTATACTTGATTGATCAAAGTTATGAGTTCACCATTTTATAATCTAGGAGTGGCCAATAATAAATTTCTCTTGTCTCGACACTCTCAATTTTATGTTTTTGGTCTAAATACTTTCACAATTCCTTAGTCATTTTTTTTTTCATATTATACATATTTTATAGTGAATCAACCATTGACATGGTTAATGTACAGGAAATCAAAATGTTTCCTGGCATCAAATGCAGTAATAGTACCCTCTTT
Source organism: Fraxinus excelsior (assembly GCA_019097785.1). NCBI lineage: Eukaryota > Viridiplantae > Streptophyta > Magnoliopsida > Lamiales > Oleaceae > Fraxinus > Fraxinus excelsior. The sequence continues at coordinate 6,878,240 of CM032641.1, forward strand.
GAGTTTTAGAGCATCAGAATCTTGCAAGATTCAAGGATGTGAGATAAAATAGCATCTTCTATTACATTTTTTGAAATTCAACCCATTTAATTTCTCCTATTTTTGCCCATGATTAACTAGAACTGTTACAACAAGGCCAACTGTTCTCAGCCATTGTCCGAGTCAAAGCATGACTTGGCAATTGAACTAAAGTCCGAGTCGCAACATAACTTGACGATTGAGTCAACGGTTTGATTTTGAGTAAACACATCCATATGAGTTGATCTGGTTTCAATTTTTGAAATACCAAACAACTACTAATTTTCTATTGCAAACAAAATACAAACTATTTTTTATTTTGGCATCGATTTTAAGATTGTTAGTAAAATTGACACTAAGTATAATATATTTAAGAAATAAAAAAAAAGAAATTAAAAGTGAAAAAGAAAAAAATTCAAAACTATATCGGATAACGAAATATCAAACTAATGCCGGGATAAATACAATATCCCTAAAATAGATATACCCATCATTGTAAGTTCTTATGGTTTTGTTGAATGGCAGTCTGGCAAGACACAACTAAGAAATTAGTAGAAACGAAGCTATAAGTTTCTACATAGACGAACTGAATTTTATCTCAATACTATCATCAAGATTTGGACAGGGACTAATAAAAAAAGAAAGTATATTTTGGAACAGAGAATTTTGTATATGGAACTAATGGAAATGGCCTTCTCATGGGCTCTAAGTGTGACTAATAGACTATTAATACTATCATTAATCCGACAAATAACTTCACCATTAACAAAGGCTATAAAAAACAAGAGTTTTAGTAGTTAAAAAACTGCAAGGGTAGTTGGAAATAAATAACATAAATATATATATAAAAATAAAGATAAAACGTGGACCTAAGGGGCCAAATTTCGATTGTTATTCGTGTATGTAAGTCATGGTTGCACATGAATTCAATAGCCTAAAATATTAATGGATTAGTGATTTATACCCCTCTGTGCGCACATAGAAAGAATTTATATGCCAGACATGATTTCACCTCTTAAAATGTGGTCATATATAAACTAGTCATTGCCTTCTCCTTTTTCCTATGTGGGAGAAGCTATAATTTTGCTTCATGGCTAAAACCTAACAACTTCTAATGAATACATTTTGATCTTCAATTTCTAGTCAATTTTAGATGCTTGATTCAAATTGAATCTAGTCAATTAAAACAATATCATCAACTAATGGTATATGTTGCATTCTTAACCACATGGCCTAGGTATGACTTACTAAAGACCATGGACCGCATCATGTTTGTCAATTAAGGTCATTTGCTACACACATTCCAAGTTTGCACAGCGAAGGGACCACCTCAAATGTACCATCGAATACACAAATCCTTATAACTTGACTTTAAAAAAAAAAAAAAAATCTGCAATTAAGAAATGTATTGATGTTTTCATGTGAATTCAATTTTCTTTTCTTAGTCATTGGGTTTCAACAAAAGTACATGAATTTTTTAAAGAAAGCCAACTACAATTTGAGTTTACTACAATACTCTAAATAATAACTGATCAAATTAACACAATGGAACTGAGTGACAATGAACAAAATTCACAGTATTGTTTTGAATTAATAAACAATGAACACCTGAAAGGTGTGAGCCTAAGTACAGAAAATCCGATTAGTCCGAACAATTTTCCATTATTTCAAAGCCCCATTACATATGCATATGCGTGGCACATTGGCATAGTTATAGGGGATATGTATGATGAACAGAAAATCACTTGCGTATGCAAATTCTCAGAGTTGGTTTACCTTTAATGATCCAATGAATTCAAACTTTAGCTCAAATAATTCTCAAAAAAAGGAGGTTTGTGTTATTTGACAATCTAATACTTTTTTAGTGGAAAGGTATGTGTTAATCATGAAATTAGGGAGGTTTGTGTATTTATTGAAAATGAATGGGGTGTCACGGGAGATACCCATTCTTCAAAACTCAAAAGAAGAAAGTTTTGTAATTTTTGAAAGCGGAGGATGTCTCTAAACTTGTTGGAAACCTAAGGCAAGGTCTCTTTAATTTTGCCATAATCTCACGGCACTTGTTCGTGTCATGCAACTTTCTCTAATAGTACATAGTTAGGGATGGCATCAATGTCGAGCGGCATGCTTCGCTAGGGATTTTGGAAAGACGCAATATGGATAAAAATATCTTTATTTCTGTTCCAATTTTCCCATCTCACTAATTTATTATTTTCTATCTACCTTATTTACTTTACTGTGGTGTAAATAAAAAAATAAAAAATAAGAGTCAACGCGGAAGTGGGTTTTTAAATACAAATTAAATTTAGAAATGTAAAAATATAAAAAATAAGAGTTAAGGTGGGATATGAATTTTTAATAACAATATAAATCTTAAAAGATAAAAATAAAAGTCAAGACGGCGAACCCATCCCCCAACTAGTCCTCACCCTGATTCCTCAATCCTCTATATTGACTCCATCCACTATCAGGCTTTTCGCGTTAGAACAAAAGTTTTGAAAAGCTTTATGACCTCAAAATATTCGCTTATTTATATTTTTAATTTAATTATTGTTAGTAATATCTTATTATATTAATGAAATGGTAATATAAATTATTATATTCTTTCTTTGTAACTCTTTTAAGTGGTTGGAGGGTGTGTGGTAATAGATATACTTAATTTCAAAAATAAAAGTTACAATTTCATATGAACTTGCAAACCAATCCTGCTAAACACTAATGCATGGCAAACCTAAGTTAAAACAAGAAGGAAACGTCATTGCCTATACTTACATTGGAAAAGAAAACTAGCAGTAATGCATGAAATGTACACTATACATAAAAACAATTCATTTCTTTACTTATCCAGCATATCAGAAACAATTTGCATGCTTGGCCGATATTGTGGATTGGAGTGCAAGCATTCAATTGCAAGTTTAACAGTAGACATCAAAATGATCTCTTCTTCTCGAGTGGGATGAAGAATGCGCGGATCCAACAAATCTTCCAACAGTAAATCTCCTTGCGACGGAGTTGTTACGTATTGAATGTATTCACCAGGATGCTTTCCTTTGATCACTTCCAATGCTAACACTCCAAAGCTATACACATCACACTTTTCTGTCACCTTCATTGTGTACACAAGTTCTGCCCAAAAAATAGGGAACGAATACAATCAAAATCGTGTATCTATATTCCGTGAATGAAATTGAGGAAAAAAAAAATATTACCAGGAGCGAAATAACCATATGTGCCTGCAAGAGAGCTGAAATTTGATGAATCGCTTTTTAGGAACTTAGCGGTACCAAAATCTGAAACATGAGATTCGTACTGTGAATCAAGCAAAATGTTGTTGCTAGATATGTCTCGATGAACAATTGGAGGCGAACAACTATGATGCATGTAAGACAAAGCACGAGCTATGCCTTTCACGATATTAACCCTTCTAAGCCAATCCAATTTCTTAGCTTCTTCATCTGCACTTAGAGTTTTGGCCAAACTACCTTTGTCGAGGTATTCATAGACCAAAAGTGAGTTTTGATCATTTGAGCAGAAACCGTAAAGTTTCACAATGTTCCGATGCCTGATTTCTGTCAACACTCTTATTTCCTTCAGGAAAGCTTCAAAGTTTGCCATTTCGGATGATGAATGAAGTCTTTTGACTGCTACAGTAACCATTTCAGATGAGGAAATAAGTCTTTTCCCTTCTATTGTCTTTTTTGATGAAAGTTGTGCCTTGTATACCCTTCCACATCCTCCCTCCCCAATACAAAATGTTGCATCAAATTCATTTGTGGCCTCTAAGATGTCTTTATACTTTAGTTTTCCATTGAATATGGTGAGCAAACCATTATCTTCTTTCTGTAGATTCATCTTTCTGTTTTTATACAGTATGAGGATTCCAATGAACGTGAATAGAAGTAAAGATACACAGAGGAGAGGGGTTGCAATTATCAAAATGAATTTGTGGTCATTCCCTGACTTCTTGTTTTTAACTCCAGGAGAGCTTTTACATGGTTGTAATCCTAAAATATTGCCACACAATCCTTTGTTCCCTTGTAGTTGTTCTATGGAGGCATTTTGAAAGGCTCTGCCACAAGGAACTGGACCCTCCAACTGATTAAAAGATATATCAATGTCCACCGAGCTAGGCATTTCTTCAAAACTCTTAGGAATGAATCCAAAGAGGTGATTGTGTGAGAGGTTTAACATTTCCAAGCTTTCCAAAGATTGTAATTCAGATGGTATTTCTCCGGTGAGTAAATTATTACTCATATCCAACTTGGACAGATGGATTAACTTACTAAGCTGAAAGGGGATTCTCTGGCTTAAATAGTTGAAACTCAAATTCATGTAATGCAAGTGCTTAGAGTTCGCTAAATTTCTGGGTATTTGACCTGTCAATCTGTTTCTAGAAAGGTCAAGGCTTTCTAAATATGAAAACGATCCCAATTCTTCAGGTATACCCCCAGAAAGTTGGTTATCCTCTAAACATAGATTTAGAAGTAAAGTTAACTTCCCGATTTCCTTCGAGATCTCCCCATATAACTGGTTTGAGGAAAGATCCAGTACATGCAATTGACTCAAACTTCCAAGTTCTGGAGGAATGCTCCCTATAAGGTTGTTCTTTGCGATTTTCAGAGTTTGTAGTTGTTTGTTACTACCCCAGAGGTTGGAGAGTTCGCCATAGAAATTATTGCTACTTAGGTCCATGAACGTCAAATTTGGATACACACCAAATTCTTCAGAAATATTTCCAGAAAGCTGGTTGTCATGAAACCTGACTCTGACTAAACTGGAGCATTTTCTCAAGCTTTGATGGATTGGACCTGAAAGTCCATTGGAGAACACGGAAAGATTTTGTAGTACTCTGCCACCACATAACTCTGGCAATTCACCAGACAAATGATTAGAAAACAATTGTACACTGACAAGTTTCTTCAATTTCCCTAGTTCTCTTGGAATTGGACCAGAAAGTTGATTAGTGTGGAGAGACAGAGTTTGCAGACTAGCTAGTCCACTCAAGGAAGCTGGAATTTGACCAGTGAGATTATTTGTGCTCAATTCTAGGTCCTGAAGTGATGTTAACTTCCCCAACTCGGGAGGAATTGGACCAGAAAGTTGATTAGTGTCGAGATACAGAGTTCGCAGACTAGCTAGTCCACTCAAGGAAGCTGGAATTTGACCTGTGAGATAATTTTCGCTCAATTTTAGTTCCTGAAGTGATGTTAACTTCTCCAACTCGGGAGGAATTGGACCAGAAAGTTGATTAATGTGGAGATACAGAGTTCGTAGACTAGTTAATCCACTCAACGAAGCTAGAATTTGACCTGTGAGATGATTTTCGCCCAATTCTAGGTCCTGAAGTGATGTTAACTTCCCCAACTCGGGAGGAATTGGACCAGAAAGTTGATTAGCGTAGAGATACAGAGTTCGTAGACTAGTTAATCCACTCAACGAAGCTGGAATTTGACCTGTGAGATGATTTGTGCCCAATTCTAGGTCCTGAAGTGATGTTAACTTCCCCAACTCGGGAGGAATTGGACCAGAAAGTTGATTAGCGTAGAGATACAGAGTTCGTAGACTAGTTAATCCACTCAACGAAGCTGGAATTTGACCTGTGAGATGATTTGTGCCCAATTCTAGGTCCTGAAGTGATGTTAACTTCCCCAACTCGGGAGGAATTGGACCAGAAAGTTGATTAGTGTAGAGATACAGAGTTCGTAGACTAGCTAATCCACTCAACGAAACTGGAATTTGACCTGTGAGATGATTTGTGCTCAATCCTAGGTACTGAAGTGATGTTAACTTTCCCAACTCGGGTGCAATTGGACCAGAAAGTTGATTAGCGTCGAGATACAAAGTTCGTAGACTAGCTAATCCACTCAACGAAGCAGGGATACCTGTGAGATTATTTGTGCTCAATCCTAGGTCCTGAAGTGATGTTAACTTCCCCAACTCGGGAGGAATTGGACCAGAAAGTTGATTAGTGTGGAGATACAGAGTTCGTAGACTAGCTAATCCACTCAACGAAGCTGGAATTTGACCTGTGAGATTATTTGTGCCCAATTCTAGGTCCTGAAGTGATGTTAACTTCCCCAACTCGGGAGGAATTGGACCAGAAAGTTGATTAGTGTGGAGATACAGAGTTCGTAGACTAGCTAATCCACTCAACGAAGCTGGAATTTGACCTGTGAGATGATTTGTGCCCAATTTTAGGTCCTGAAGTGATGTTAACTTCCCCAACTCGGGAGGAATTGGACCAGAAAGTTGATTAGCGGAGATACAGAGTTCGTAGACTAGTTAATCCACTCAACGAAGCTGGAATTTGACCTGTGAGATGATTTTCGCCCAATTCTAGGTCCTGAAGTGATGTTAACTTCCCCAACTCGGGAGGAATTGGACCAGAAAGTTGATTAGCGTAGAGATACAGAGTTCGTAGACTAGTTAATCCACTCAACGAAGCTGGAATTTGACCTGTGAGATGATTTGTGCCCAATTCTAGGTCCTGAAGTGATGTTAACTTCCCCAACTCGGGAGGAATTGGACCAGAAAGTTGATTAATGTGGAGATACAGAGTTCGTAGACTAGCTAATCCACTCAACGAAGCTGGAATTTGACCTGTGAATTGATTGGTTGATAAATCAAGATAGATAAGTTTGGAGAGTTTACCAAGTTGAGGTGGAATGGTGCCAAAGAGACGGTTGACAGAGAGATCTATATAAGCGAGATTTGGGAAAGATGAGAATGGAAACTTATAGAAGAAGGCATGAATGCTTGCATTTGTGAGGTTCAGCCTATTGACACTTCCGTCAATGCAAGAAACTCCAAACCAATTGCATGGGCTGGAACTTGCTTTTGGATGGCTAGAAAACTTGGTGGAATTCTTGGTTTCAAGATTCCACGATTTTAGCATTGAGTTATCATGATTTATAAAATGGGCTTTCCATTTTAGCAGAGCTTTAGTTTCAGCAAAAGAAGTAGAAACATCAAGTTCACAAAAAATAAATAAGAAGAAGAAAAATGCGAAACTGGAGTATTTTGGCATGGTTGTATTAGGATTTCTGGACAAATTATCATGCTATGAAAGTTTAATTTATAGATTCATAATTTGAGCCGAGGGGATTTTAGATTTTCGGTGTGCAAAAGACTTCACAAGTCAATATTTGTCTTTTAGAGTAAATATTATTCTTCATTATCAATCATTTTTGGTGATTAACTCAGATTGCAATATACAGTTAAGATGACCTTGACCAAATAATTATTACTTAAATCACATCGTACTATTAAATAAAACTTGGTGGTTAGAACTTGTTGAAAATATTTATATGGGTTTATAATTTAGACTTTGTCACATAGAGAACATATATATTGAAATTTTTGTCTCATGGATACAAATTATAACTGACAAAGTTGAGAAAAAAAATAGAGAAAAATGAACTTTTATTGATAATTATCTATACAAATTAAAAATTATAGAAACAAAAAGTAGAAAAAAACTGATCAATTAGTTTCAGAATTACAAATTCAATTATATATAAATATTGCTATGCGAAAATAAATGTAGAAAAAAAAAATGCCCACGCCAAAATAAGTTAATGATTTCATGAACTTGATTGATTTTCTCACTCTTTAACTTTTTCATTTTATTTAATTTCAATACATATTAAAATGTTCTTTAAATATTTAACGAGGTTCACCATCTATTAAAGCTTTTGTCTATATATGTGATCTCACTTTTTACAGTAGAGGTGTCAAACCTTTAAATGTGCAATTAGATCCCAAAACTTTTAGCCTTAGCACCTACATCCTGAACTTTTTAATATATATATATATATATACGTGTGTGCGCGCGCGCACAAGCAAAATCATTAACGGTTTACGTCCAAAAACCTGCTAGTTAATCAAAAGTCAACCGTTTACTTTAATTTTACCAATTTAGTGCAAGGTAAATTGGTCTTTTTACATTTAATTAACTACTAATAATTTAAGAATTGTAACAAAAAATAAATAATAAGAGAAAAAAAATTATCTTTCCCGTTCCACCTAACCATAAACCATTTAGTAATGTTATTAAGCACCACTTGTGTTATAAAACCGGTCTAAATGGCACTTAATTGGCGTTGAATGAGATATAATTAAATGAATCACATAATTCCACTTTCAATTAAGTCTATCGTATTATGATACTTAAACTGGTGCTCTAACACCACTAGTGCTAAACAAAATTATTTTAAACCACTACAACCTACCCGAAACTCCCATAGTCATCGAAACTACTACCAATTGGGAGATTTCTCCCTTTGCCACCCCAACCACCCTCGACCCCTCTACCACCTCGTTGCCAAAAATAAAATTCAACCATCATTATCACTAACACCCACCACCACCACTCATTCCCACCAACACCACTGCCACTCCCCCCACAAGTAACACCATCAAATCCGTACTCCGCCACAACACCTACACATCATCCATTGTCACCTCTATCAACTACATCCCAAACTTAATGGCCCACCGCATCACAAACATGTGATGGAGCTCCCCCCGCCCCGCCCCCCAACCATCCTCCTTGAAAGGCTGCCAAAAATTGCAAAAACTGAAATAGATGTAAAACTAAATCCAAATATTTTTATCAAATTCTAAATATCCAGTTTGCTCATTTTCAATTCAATCGAGATTTGAATTTATAAGATTTACAATTTAGTAATAAGTTTTATGGCAAAACTAAATGTTCAAAAATCTAGTTTCTTGACGAAACCAGGTTGGCAGAAGATCTGGTTTATCAACTCGAATCATCTATGTCAGACAAGAGATAACCAAACCTAAGGGAGGAAAATTTGGTTTTACACCTTTAGCACCTTCAATTCTGATTTTGCACATGAAGAACATCATATAAGAGAGAACCAAATTTATGCAAGAAACCAAGGGAGATTTCTACGCTCATTTTTTTATTTTTTTTTACCTAAACCCGGTGAGAAATCTCCTAGCTGGTAGTGGTCCAAGCTTGGAAGGGTATTAGCAGAGCGCATCAATGATGACGTTAGCGTCTACGAATGCACTTGATTTGGTGTGGGTTTGGTGAGGATGGGGTAAGGATGTGGATTGGGATAGGGGACAAGTTTTGTGGCGATTTCGATGCTTGTTAGGTAGTAGTGGATTCAATATGAATATTGAGCACGGGATGTGAGAGCGGCCACTCCCAAGATAAGAAAAAAAAATTTCGGTAGATTTAGCACAGGCGGTCACCAGTGATAGCCGGTCCTGGATTCGCCGGTGGTTGTTGCTCAGGTTGTTTGTTTATATTTCATTATTAATTAAATTTTAAAAATAACTTACCGTGTATTAAATTATGGTTAAGCATGTTAAATTGGTTAAATTAAGGCTAGACATTTGACTTTTGGTCAATTGAAAAAAAAAAATGGATGGAAATCGTTAAGAGTTGTATCTGGCCCAGTCTATGCATGTTTTAAAAATTTTGCTACTCCACCGCAAATTTTTCCTAAAATTAATACACCCGAAGAATGAAACTTGGGGAGCTATACTGCGATATTAGTAATGATTTATCCGTAAGAACAAATTATTTTTTATATTTTACTGTATAATTTACCACCTGATAAGCACTGAACATTTTTCCCTCTATATATAATTACCTTTTAAATCACAAAACATTACAAGTCATATTGTAATGATGACGTGGCATTTTTTTCCTAATATTTTTTAAATACTTGGTGAAATTTGTCCACATTTGCCTACTTCATATTAAAAGCGTAAAAATAAAGATTGACCTAAGTGATAATGATTGAATAGTCTCAGGTCGCCTAATTCTTGTTATGAAACTCAATTTTTCTGTAAATTGAGTTAATCAAATTTATTTTCTTGATAAAGCTTAGACACTAAAATTTTTCTAGAAGTAAAAGATAGCTAACTTGAACTGAAAACAACTAATAGAGTAATTTATTTACTTAGAACTGAAAACAACTGAAAACTCATTCATTTGCCAAAACGTAGTTTGGAATATTGATTTGATGGATAATATCTTGTTGAAAGATAAACAAAAAATTTGAGTTTGCGTGTAATATTATTTTATAAGAAAAAAATGTATTTTAAAATTACTGGGGATCAAACATGCTCTTATATTCAAATTTAAATTGTGAAGGAAGAAAAGTAGAAAGGTTTTAGAAGACCCTCACCATACCCCTCTCCAAACTCCAAAAAAGGAGGGATCATCTTAACACCTATAACCTCCAATGGTTTACATTCAAAGACATGTAAGTTGATCAAAAGTCAAACGTCTTACCTTAATATTATCAATTTTATGCAAGGTAAATTGGGGACGAGTTTTGTGACGGTATCAGTCACTGTTGGGGTGGTTGCTCAAGTTGGATATGGGATGGGTGCATTGTGAAAGATGAATGTTTTTTTTATTAAAAGACTTTGGAGGTAAGTATTAAGATTAAAAGATTTTGGAAATGAATATATACTTTTAATAATTCTGGGACCTCTACTGCACATTTTCCATAAAATTAATACACCCAGATGACGAAAAGTTAGCCACTTGCTTCCAGTTGGTGGCCAATGTGATCTTAGTAGCATTACAATTATTTTACATTTAAATGATTTCTAAATATAAATACGTCTCATTCTATAGTATCGATGAGATAATAGAGAATAATATTTATTAGTACTCATTTACACGTAACAACAAATTATTATTGATATTTTACTTTAGAGTTTACAACGTGATAAGCATTGTTATTTTTTTTCCCTTAGAATATAATTATAGTTTAATTCACAATGCATTGCACGTTAAAAAAAAAAAAAAAAATTAAAGTAATTGGATAAATTTTGTCCAAATTTGCCATATAAACAATTCACATAAAGCATAAAATAAAGATTGAATAGTCTCAAGTGGCCTAATTCTTGTAATGAAACTCAATTTTTTTGTAACTTCAGTTAATGAAATTTATTTTCTCGATAAAGCTTAGACATTTTTAAAAATTTGAAGTGAGAGAGAGCAACTTAAATTTAAAAAAACGAATAGATTGTAAAGAAAGATAGTAATTTATTTATTTTTATTATGGAGGATAAGTAATGCTAGAAAGATTTTAGAAGACCTTCAAAACTCCATGAAAGATAGTAATTTATTTATTTTTATTATTAGGGGGATCAACTCCCTTTAAACGTCACTTCATATACAATATTAACATACTCTAGTTTCTCAATCTTTATATAAAATAATTTTTGTTGTCTACGTGTCAACATTTCAATTTTCTCTTGGCAAGAATATCACATTAAGAACCTAGTCTTAGATATGTAAGTGCATCTCTACTTAAAGTAAAACATTGATGAAACATATAGTAAAAAATAATAATCTACTATTCAAATTTATTAATAGTTTATTAAAGAATGTTTGTTTGAAAAGAAAAGAAAAGAGAGAAAAATGTATTTTGAAATTAATGGCTTTTATATTCAAACTTAAATTGTAAAGGAAGAGAGTAATTTAGGTTTTATTGTCTAAAGGACTTAATACATTTTTAGGTGACCCCATTAAGTAACGTAGAAAGGTTTTAGAAGACCCTCACCATACCCCTCTCCAAACTCCATGAAAGGAGGGATCATCTTCGTTCGAAATCTCTATTGATACATCAAAACTATGTAGAAATCACTTCATATACACTATTAACATACATTGCTCATATTGTACTCTAGTTTCTCAATCTTTATATAAAATAATTTTCATTGTCCATATGTCAACAATGCAATTTTCTTTTGGCAAGAACATAGTACATCAAGAAACCTTGTCTTAGAAAAGTTGTGCAAGTGTATTTACTAAGAAAAAATTTTAGCCACACATTCATAACTACTAACATTATTATCTATAAATCTTGTGTGATCCACTGTTATTTCTCTTTATAAACTATTTATAAATTTGTGAAGCAAATGTTAATATAAATGTTGATTTCATTGGGAACTCCTACCAATTTTTCTAAAGTTCATCTAAATCTTTATTCTTCACCCTATTGTGGCAATTATTTTTCAAAAATTATTTTTTCCTAAAACACATTTTTAATCACACATGAGATCACAACTTTTCAACCACATAATTCATCAATTTTGTCAAGATTTATTAGAAATCTAATTTATATCTAAACCATAGGAGCTTCATTTTTCTCTTTTTTAATTAGCTACCACCTTTTTTGTCTTTATATTCCCATTGCAATTCTTCGAAAACGTATCCTATTCCTATCTACATTATAACAATAAACCACGTTTTAAACTTTTTCGTTGGGAGAGATGTGTTTTGGTATAGCAAATGTTTTTAGAGAATATGTAATTAAAATAAAAAAAATTGAATTTACATATAAAATTATTTTATTATAGAATGCGTTATTAAAAATGAGTTTGGGAAAAAAAAAATGTTGAGGCCCAAACATGGGTTGTCTAGTCTCAATCCACGATTGAGTTTTCTAGCCGCCTTTTGCTGTTGCAAACCAGTAAGTTTTATGCCTGTGCATATTGATATCTTATTTCAGTATTTTGCTCGACCAAAGTCTTTACATTTTGCAATTTAGGTCATTCAACTTTCAAAATTTATATCTTGTCCCTGAATTCGAGATTTCTTTCAACCTCCGTCATTTGTGATCAATTATCATTCATTTTCATCCGCTCTCGTCCAATAATGAAATTTCTCTTAAAATAATCGAGAAACACATAAAGTTAAGTATCTCATTCTTAAAATTACTAAACATCAATTTTGATGGTCGAGATAAGTGTTTACACTTAAGAAGCACTCCCAAACTTAATTTCTATTTTGTCATCAATATAGCACTATAAAAGCCCAAAAAATAGAAATTAAATAAAAGAGATGAATTTTAGACTTGTCAAATAAGTGTTGGCCTTGAAAATTGTAGGATCTTTTCGTTTTTCCTTTCTCCTCTTTTAAAGGATCTCTCGTTCTAGGTGTCAAATTTTCTTACAATTAAGATTGTAAACAACATTAGAAAAAAATTAATAAGAAACTACAATCAAGATCCTAGTTAAATCAAAATTCAAATGCAACATGCTACGAAACATTAATTTATAGATTCATAATCTAGAGAAAAAAAAATATGATTTTTGGTGTGCGAAAGACTTCATAAGTCAAGATTTGTCATTTAGGATTGAAGTATATAGTTAAATTTCACATTGGTTGAGTTTTCAATTGTTATCAATCATTGTTGGTTTAGAAATTATTTATTGTTCTCAATATTAGGGGTCCCAAAAAAAAAAAAAAAAAGGGACCACAAAGACTTTAAGATTTTTAGCATTCTAAAGACTTCATACATCAAGTCTTTTAGAGTAAATATCATTCTATGTAGACTAGATTCATGTACATCTATTTTTTTTTTTTTTTTATGTTTTATTTTTTGGAAAATATCCTAGCTTGAAAATCCAAGACGTAGGATAAATTCATGTACATCTATAGTTTCTTGTATAAATATCATTATCAATCATTGTATGTCACTAACTCATATTGCAATCGCAAGTTGAGCAGACCTTGACAAAAATTACTTGGAAATATTTTTATGAATCTTTGACAAAATATGTGGATTGTAATTTATACATTGTTACAAAAAGAACATATATCGAAACTGAAAAATGAACTTTTATTGACAAATATCTATATAAATTACAGAACCACAAAGTAGATTAAGATACATAGCTGTAAAATTGATCCCTAATTAGTTTCAGAATTACAAATTCAAAATATATAACTATTGCTACGTGAAAATAAATGTAGAAAAAAAAAGGCAAAAATAAATTATTGATTTCGAGAATTTGATTGTTTTTCTCACTCTAACTTTTCATTTAATTTAAAGGGGTCATCATCTATTAAAGCTTTTTTCTCTATATGTGATCTAATTTTTTATTGATAATAAAGGTGGGCATAATAAAAATTAGGGACATTTGCTGCAGAGGTTTAAAACTTGTCAAAAGTATGCAGTGAAGTCCCAAAACTTTTAATCTTAACACATATAACATCCAACAGTTTAAATTCAAAAACATGTTAGTTGATCAAAAGTCAAATGTCTTAACTTAGTATTATCAATTTAATGCAAGGTAAATTGAGGACGAGTTTTGTGGTAGTTTCAGTCACTGTTGGGGTGGTCGGTCAGGTTGGGTTTGGGATGGGTGCACTTGGTGAGATGAAGGTTTTTAGTCTTTTATTCTCTTATTATTTATTTTTTTGGCTTTTTTTTTTTTCAATTAGTTAAATGTGAGAAACCACTTACCCTGCATTAAATTGATCAAATTATAGTTAAACATTTGACTTTTGGTGAATTGCCAAATTTTCTTATGGAAACATGTGAACTTAGGAGCATTGTAATTTATTTTACATTTCTGAGTGTCATGAAAAATGATTTTCGAAATATAAATACGACCCATTCTATAGAATCGATGAGATAATAGAGAATAATATTTATCAGTACTCATTTGCACGTAACAACAAATTATTATTCATATTTTACTTTAGAATTTACAACGTTATTTTTTCCCTTAGAATATAATTATAGTTTAATTCACAATGCATTGCACATGATATTGTTAACAAATTTTTTTTTTTTAAGTAATTGGATAAATTTTGTCCAAATTTGCCATATAAACAATTCACATAAAGCATAAAATAAAGATTGAATAGTCTCAAGTGGCCTAATTCTTGGTATGAAACTCAATTTTTTTGGAACTTCAATTAATCAAATTTATTTTCTTGATAAAAACTAATAGAGTAGTTTATTTATTTATACTCAAATTAAAATTGTAAAGAAAGAGAGTAATTTAGATTTTATTGTGGAGGATAAGTACACAATTTATCAATTTTATTAAAAAGTCAAATTTATATCTAATTCAAATAGGAGCTTCATTTTTCTCTTTTTCAATTTTAGCAACCTCCTTTTCTTTACAGAATATTCATGGAAAACTTGTCCTAACTCCTTAAAACAAGAAGCCCATATTTGAGATTCATTTTTGGGTGGAAATGTATTTTAAAATAGTGATTTTTTGGAGAATTTGTCGCTAAAAATAGGAAAAAAATGAATTTAAATGTAAAATTATTTTTATGAGAGAATATTTTGTTAAAAATGAGTTTTCTCAAACATGGGTTAAGTTGAGTCTCGATCCACAATTGAGTTTCCTAGCCGCCTATTGCTGTTGCAAACCAGTAAGTTTTATTCGTGTGCATATTGATCACTTATTTCAATAATTTGTTCAACCAAAGTCTTTAACTTTTGCGATTTAGGTAATTCAACTCTCAAAATTTATATCTTGTCCCTGAATTCGAGATTTCTATCAACCTCCGTCATTTGGGATCAATTATCATTCATTTTCGTCCGTTCTCGTCCAATAATGAAATTTCTCTTGAAATAATTGAGAAACACGTAAAGTTAAGTATATCATTAATAAAATTACTCTGAAACATTAACTTTGACGGTCAAGATAAGCGTTCACACTTAAGAAACACCCCCAAACTTAATTTCTATGTTGTCATCAAAAAGCCCAAAAATAGAAATTGAATAAAAGAGATGAATTTTAGACTCGTAAGATAAGTGTCGATGATGGAGTTTGCCTTTAAAATTGTAAAATCTTTTCATTTTTCCTTTCTCATCTTTTATAAGCAATAATATTTTGAGCAAAACTTGAGCTCTTCATAGTTTTACAACCTTTAATATATTGGTTATGAAAAAGTTGGTGACTGTGAATTTGAATGTCAAATATGTAAAGGAGTGAGAATTTTGAAGATTTGAGGTTAAAATTGAAATAAAATATTTATGATTTTTGGTGTGCTAAAGACTTCATAAGTCAAGATTTGTCATTTAGGATTGAAGTATATAGTTAAATTTCATATTGGCTGAGTTTTCAATTGTTATCAATCATTGTTGGTTTAGAAATTATTTATTGTTCTCAATATTAGGGATCCCAAAAAAAAAAAAAAGGCACCATAAAGACTTTAAGATTTTTAGCATTCTAAAGACTTCATACATCAAGTCTTTTAGAGTAAATATCATTCTATGTAGACTAGATTCATGTACATCTATTTTTTTTTTTTTATTTTATGTTTTATTTTTTGGAAAATATCCTAACTTGAAAATCCAAGACGTAGGATAAATTCATGTACATCTATAGTTTCTTGTATAAATATCATTATCAATCATTGTATGTCACTAACTCATATTGCAATCGCAAGTTGAGCAGACCTTGACAAAAATTACTTGGAAATATTTTTATGAATCTTTGACAAAATATGTGGATTGTAATTTATACATTGTTACAAAAAGAACATATATCGAAACTGAAAAATGAACTTTTATTGACAAATATCTATATAAATTACAGAACCACAAAGTAGATTAAGATACATAGCTGTAAAATTGCTCCCCAATTAGTTTCAGAATTACAAATTCAAACTATATAACTATTGCTACGTGAAAATAAATGTAGAAAAAAAGGCAAAAATAAATTATTGATTTCGAGAATTTGATTGTTTTTCTCACTCTAACTTTTCATTTAATTTAAAGGGGTCATCATCTATTAAAGCTTTTTTCTCTATATGTGATCTAATTTTTTATTGATAATAAAGGTGGGCATAATAAAAATTAGGGACATTTGCTGCAGAGGTTTAAAACTTGTCAAAAGTATGCAGTGAAGTCCCAAAACTTTTAATCTTAACACATATAACATCCAACAGTTTAAATTCAAAAACATGTTAGTTGATCAAAAGTCAAATGTCTTAACTTAGTATTATCAATTTAATGCAAGGTAAATTGGGGACGAGTTTTGTGGCAGTTTCAGTCTATGTTGGGTTGGTTGCTCAAGTTGGGTTTTGTAGCGACCGAGAACTTTTAATTAATATAAAATTAGCTTTCTCGAAAAATGTGTCGCTAAACGTTAACCCTAAATTTTTTAGAGAAGCGCGTTCGTCTAGCCGTTATAAAAACTAATTCAAATCTATTCGATCGAATCCAATCTCGAATAATAATTTTATTATCAATCTCGATTTATTTTATTTAAATCCAATTTTTAATAATTTCAAGCCCAACTATTAAAGTGCAATGTTTATAGTCCAATTATATAAGTCCAACACCTTAAATTTTAATTCATTTAGCCCAATCCATTTAAGTCCAATTAAATGAGCCCAAAACCGGAATTCATTTATTTTAGCCCAATTAGAAAACCCTAAAGCCCAACTGTTTGGCCCAATTACCCGCATAGGGTTCTGTGCCCTAATTATCAATATTCATACCCCACTCACACTCACACAACATCCATTTGGTAAGAACTTGTCCATCCCTCCAACTCTCTCTATTCCAATGTGAGACACCATTGATGCTAAAAAATCCATTTATAGCATCAACAGTGAACACACAAAATGCAGCCCCTACAACATACTGCAAGCTCCACTACCAAGCTCACCAACATATCCACCTCGAGACACCAACTCCAAACACTGCACAACACTTTCACCATTTCACCATTTCACCACCTCCAACTCCCACGAGACCAACACTGCCAAACTCCCAACCAAGCTCCAACCACTTCCACCAACTACCATACCGTGACCAAAACTGTAAAAATCGACCACCCACCAATTCCAACCACCATAGCCACCTCAAAGCCACCATTCAACTCCAACCCGAGAACACAATCACCACCCACAACAAACCGAGACCAACTCCACCAAACCCACCTCAAACCGCCACCAACCCGTCGCCCAAACCAGCCACACCACCACCTTAAGCCCTCCAAAATCCCCAAACCCAAAGCCACCAATGCTGAGACCACCAAAGAAACCCCAAGAAATAAGGGGAAGGGGCGAAGCCCCTTCCCTGCCTGTCGTCTTATTTTATAATATGATTTTATAGTTTTGATTTTTTAAAAAAATTATTTTAAAGCCCCCAAGTTTTAAATTAAGTTATTTCAGTCCCTAGGTTTTAAATATTTTGATTTTAACCCTTAACATCTTATTTTCAGTTTTAATTAACTCCAATTAAGTCCTTAATGTATATAAGTTATTATTTCAACTTTTAAGTTTTATTTTCAGCTTTATTATATTTACAGTTTAGTCCCTAAACTTATAAAAGTTATCATTTCAGCTTTTAGCTTTGATTTTCAGTTTTATTATATTTACAGTTTAGTCTCTAACTTTAAAAAATTACTATTTCAGCCCTTAAACTTTTATTTTCAGATTTAGTAAATTTTCAATGTAGCCCCTAAACTTTACTTTATCATTTTAAGTCATTTATTACAATTTCAATAATTTTCATTTAAGCCCTTAAACTTTATTTCAACACTTTAAAACTTTAAAGTCTCGAAATACTAATTCAAACTTATTTTCTATTTTGGCTAGACTGAACGTACGAACAATTAGGAGATTGAAGTTACTTATCCCTCCATTTTTCATGAAACTCTAGATTTTGAGGTAGACTCGCCACCATTAATTAGTTTAAATTATAATTACATGCTTTATGTGAAATTACGTGATTTATATGCTTTAATGTATGAGATGAGAATATGTCATGTGAGATATATGATATTGTTATGCTTGCCATAACTTATATGCTTAATTGCATGAGAAATACAAGAATCTCTTATGAGATAAGATGAGAATGTTATGCATAATTTATGTGCTTTATACGCATGAGAAAGAAAGACTACCCACACCCTATGATTTTAAAGAGCCTATAATTTTCAAGAAAATGAGCCAAAGAAGATGACATCACATTGTATATTGCATAAGTGTGTATTCAATTATTATGTAAATTAATTATCGGCGATGAGTCTACTGAGTATTTTTTCGAAATACTCACTCTGTTATTTTAACAATATTTGCAGACTTCGGAGGCGATCATGATTGATGGGCAGTGGTTGCACAAAAATTTGATTATCGAAATTATTAAACCTTGAAATTTATGTATTTGAATATTGATAACGTATTGTCGTTTCCGCTATTCCTAAAACATGATATTTAAATTTTAAAGCTAATTCCTATGAGTTTACTTGTCCACGAAGTTTTCAATTACCTCCCGTTGGTGGCCAATGTGAACTGAGGAGCATTGTAATTTATTTTACATTTCTGATAGTGTCATGAAAAATGATTTTCGAAATATAAATACGACCCATTCTATAGAATCGATGAGATAATAGAGAATAATATTTATCAGTACTCATTTACACGTAACAACAAATTATTATTCATATTTTACTTTAGAATTTACAACATGATAAGCATTGTTATTTTTTCCCTTAGAATATAATTATAGTTTAATTCACAATGCATTGCACATGATATTGTTAACAAATTTTTTTTTTTAAGTAATTGGATAAATTTTGTCCAAATTTGCCATATACACAATTCACATAAAGCATAAAATAAAGATTGAATAGTCTCAAGTGGCCTAATTCTTGGTATGAAACTCAATTTTTTTTTGTAACTTCAATTAATCAAATTTATTTTCTTGATAAAAACTAATAGAGTAGTTTATTTATTTATACTCAAATTAAAATTGTAAAGAAAGAGAGTAATTTAGATTTTATTGTGGAGGATAAGTACACAATTTATCAATTTTATTAAAAACTCTAATTTATATCTAATTCAAATAGGAGCTTCATTTTTCTCTTTTTCAATTTTAGCAACCTCCTTTTCTTTACAGAATATTCATGGAAAACTTGTCCTAACTCCTTAAAACAAGAAGCCCATATTTGAGATTCATTTTTGGGTGGAAATGTATTTTAAAATAGTGATTTTTTGGAGAATTTGTCGCTAAAAATAGGAAAAAAATGAATTTAAATGTAAAATTATTTTTATGAGAGAATATTTTGTTAAAAATGAGTTTTCTCAAACATGGGTTAAGTTGAGTCTCGATCCACAATTGAGTTTCCTAGCCGCCTATTGCTGTTGCAAACCAGTAAGTTTTATTCGTGTGCATATTGATCACTTATTTCAATATTTTGTTCAACCAAAGTCTTTAACTTTTGCGATTTAGGTAATTCAACTGTCAAAATTTATATCTTGTCCCTGAATTCAAGATTTCTATCAACCTCCGTCATTTGGGATCAATTATCATTCATTTTCGTCCGTTCTCGTCCAATAATGAAATTTCTCTTGAAATAATTGAGAAACACGTAAAGTTAAGTATATCATTAATAAAATTACTCTGAAACATTAATTTTGACGGTCAAGATAAGCGTTCACACTTAAGAAACACCCCAAACTTAATTTCTATGTTGTCATCAATATAGCATTATAAAAGCCCAAAAATAGAAATTAATAAAAGAGATGAATTTTAGACTCGTAAGATAAGTGTAGATGATGGAGTTTGCCTTGAAAATTGTAGAATCTTTTCATTTTTCCTTTCTCATCTTTTATAAGCAATAATATTTTGAGCGAAACTTGAGCTATTCATAGTTTTACAACCTTTAATATATTGGTGATGAAAAAGTTGGTAACTGTGAATTTGAATGTCAAATATGTGAAGGAGTGAGAATTTTGAAGATTTGAGGTTAAAATTAAAATAAAATATATATTTTTAAAATTTCTTTAATTTTTTAGAAAAAATAAAGTTTTTTTGGGACGGCATTTGATTGAGGCAAACAGGGATCTTGAGGACTGTTTTTGCTTATATTACAGGGTTGAGGAGTTTCATGTCAAAAACGAGAAGATAGAGCTAAAAGTACTGAAGTGAGTATAAATAATATTCTCTTACAAAAGTTTAGGTGTCAACATATCACATGTCCTATAAATTGGATCATACTTCGTCGTATTTAATTGAACATGTAATTTAATATCATTAGTGCTGTCACTTAAGTAGTGATATTAAATAACATTACTCAATTAGTATAGGTTGGGGACGGCGGCTACAATTTTTAGCTGACATTATTGTACATTTCTATGTGCCTCGTGTTTCTCCAATTTGAGTGAGTATTAAAGTCAACCAATAACCAACTCTTGCTAAGCTCCTTTTTGTAGTTAGATTTTTAGTTTAAGTCAAAGTTAAAAGTTAAATTTACAAATTTTCAATCACATACTTTATCAATTATTATCGAAATATATCAAACGAATTGATTATGTGAATAGAAAAATCAAGTCTAATAATAATAATAATAATAAAAGAGAAATGATGGATGTTTTCAATTGAATTTGTTTTCTTTTTGCAGTCAATGGGTACAAACAATATGAATTTACCGCAAGCATACGGAATCGTTGTACAAGTAATAATTGTGATGAGTGAGTTATCGTCCCACTGAGAACAAAACTTAATTCTAGTGCAATCGATATTTCTAAATTCGAAACAATAATAAGATACAGTGAATTTTTATTTAACTATGCTCTAAAACCATGAAAACAATAAAATTATGGTTTTTAAATCAAATGTGAAAGAGTGTATTAGATTTTTGATTCCACTAAGTGACTCTAGCATTCAATTTTCAACTTGTGATAATTACTTTAATCATTGCATTCGTGACGACCGATAATTCTACTTTTATTTATTATTCTTTTGCAAGATATAATAAACCTATATTGATCACGACACAATCCTATTCCTAGTCCGCATTCATATGATGAATATGCATTAAAATATAGGATTATCACACAAGATCGTACACTTCACAAATATTATTCCTAATATTTATGCTTTATGTGTCCCACACATAGTGTTCTACTTATCGTGAGTCTTTCAACACTACGAATAAGCAATTTATTGTCTTAATGGTGTGCAGACATTAAAACAATATGAAAAAACATGTATATAGAATTACAACACAAGAATCAAACTAAAAATCACAAGTCTTGAATTAAAAACTAGAAATCAAATAGTTTCATCATCCATCCAATACAAATAAATTTAGCCTAGCATCGAATTATGTAAATCACAAAATAAGATTTGGAAAAACATCACCCGTAATAAAAAATAATGAATGGAAAGTGAAAACTCAATTTCTTCTTTGTATTTCTTCACCCCGGACTTTAAATCTTCAATATCTTGTGATAATCGCCTTTGAATCTTGTGCTAGACCTTTTCTTTTGGTGAAAATTTGGATTTGATATGCTTTGAGTCGATCAAGCCGTTCATCCCTCTTAGAAAGTAGGTTAAATTTGATTTTTATAGGGATTTGGATAAAACCAGAAATTTGGGCCGTTCAGGCCAGGAAATAGTTTCTGCGTGCGCGCCGTGTATTTTCTTACCCGTGCGCCATTCAATTGGTTTGCTCCCGGTAAATAGAAACTAACCCCGTGCGCGCGCGAGAGATTATGCCTGTGCGCGGGCGCATACATAAAATCTTCCAATTGTTGCACTTTGGTCCCCAAATTTCATTCTTTATTTATTTTGGTTCTTTCTTTGTATTTTCTTGACCCTCCATCTTCCAACTTCGTTTAATTGACTCCAACATCTCTCAAATCATCGATACTAAGTCTGAATCATCTATAAGCATTTTGTGATTTAGTCCCTAAACTTTGGATTAGGTCAACTTTAGCCTATTTTCAGCCCATTTTCCTCAATTTCATGGTTTTTCATCGAGATACACATAGCAAACAAAATATATACAAAATTAAGCCTCAAATCATTTAAAGTAACGATAATTGCTTTAGTTTAGTGGCACAAATAAGTGTATAAAGTACATTTATCAATTCCCAATACAGATGGTTGAAAATTATTGCCCATTTCATTAATGAATAACGTGTATGAACTTCAAGGCATGTTACGACGCAAAGTTCATTCCAGTCTAATTTCTCCCTGTTTACTTCTCATGTTTGATTTTGCTAAAAAATATATTTTACTGGATTTTGATAAAATTTGATAAAATGTGTGACTAAAAAGTTAATAAAATTATTGTTCTGATAAAATTAAAATTAATTGTTGAATTTTATTTAGATTTTTACCAACTTTTATAGTTTAAACAAACAATGACTTCATCTAAAACTAAGTTCGAAAGTTTCGTATGAGTTTTTAACTTGATTGCCATAATACAAAAATAGCGATTTCATATACAATAATTTTTTTAACCTTATTCAATTAACACCACATCTTCCAATTATAGAATCGATTCTAACACCTTCACATTTATAAGGCGAGCTCAAATGAGCAATTTAATTTATTCACGATGTAAGCAAGATACCATTTTGCGAGAATGAATTAGTAATAAAATTTCATATCGATTAAAGATGAAAATGGTGCTTAATATATAATGTCATGTTGTAAAGGTTGACATTTATAAGATTATATTTTGGCCTAATTTTTTAATCGATTGTGGACTACACCTTAAGTTTTTGTAAAAAATTCCTCAGATTTTTGACAAATTCAAGTTTTGAAACCGCCCTCCTTCAGTTAGAAAAATATTTATGCTCAAATCTGGACTCTTGAAATGATTTTAACTTCCCTAACTCAAAGGAATTAACCAAAAGGTTGACTAGCATAAATGTTTGCATAAATAATTTTGATCATATCAATGTAAATTGATTTTACTGAATGTTACGTCAATAATTTGTAAGTGTTCTATTTTCGGCATAAAATTGATTTTAGGTTCCCTAGAGTAATTGAATTACACTTGATTAACAAAGACGTGCATGATATAATTAAACGTGTAGATCTCTAAGAAGTGAGGCCTAGACCTACGACATTATTTATGCTCAACTTTGAGTTCTAAAGTAACTTTAACTACCCTAGGTTACAAGAATTTAACTAGAAAGGTAATATTGAAAAAAGTACAGAATAGTTGATTCTAGTGTTAATGTATAAATTTCACTTTAATTAAATAACAAAATATAAGGATATATGGTATTTCTCTTAACAAGATTTACCTCTTAAGATGAAATTTTAAGTCTGAATATAATATTAGAGTCCAATAAATTTAAATGAGCAATTCTATCGTATTAAGATTCAAAATAAGCACACAGATTGTAGATTGACTTTCTCAAACAAGTCATCATCGGGAGCATAATTAGTGTAAATCTCACATTGAATTACAATAAATTGATATGCAACGTATTATCGAAGATAATATTTAAATGATATATGTGATATTATCTAACAGCTCTTCAAGCGGTCCAAAATGACTTGTCTACATGTAAGCGTCCATGTCAAAAAGTTATCCAGAAAGAGATTTTTTTTTAAATACGTGTTAGCTAATCAAATGTGATGGGATTCGAAAAAAGAAACTCTGTGTAAAATAGGGTAGAATCTTATGTCCATAGAATTTTCAAGACTTTTAGTGTGTTAAAGACTTCACAATTGAGTCAAGATTTGTCTTTTGGGGCTAACAAAAATGCATATCCAAGTAGCATGAGAAGAGTATTCATCCCTTCTCTATTATAAAACTTGTGCCTAACATTAAGAACCAACTTCTATGCATATCCATATCTTGGTACCCGAGCATAGAATCCCTTCCCAAAAGGTAAAATAATACTTCAAAAAGAAAGAATGCTAAATAATGAAAATAGTTAGGATAGTAAAAGAAATT
This sequence comes from Fraxinus excelsior, assembly GCA_019097785.1. Classification (NCBI taxonomy): domain Eukaryota; kingdom Viridiplantae; phylum Streptophyta; class Magnoliopsida; order Lamiales; family Oleaceae; genus Fraxinus; species Fraxinus excelsior. Next base: position 6,902,732 of record CM032641.1, read on the forward strand.
TTAATTCAGTATTTCTTATCGAACAAAATGATAAACTTTCATTAATAATTAACAGTACAATTTATTAAATGTAGATCCCTAAGTTTCAAAATTCAAAATTTTATAAATTTTGCAATATGAAAATAAATGTAGAGGAAACTTAAGCCAAAAATAATTATTTGATTGTTTTTCTCATTTCAATTTACTATAACTTTTTCATTTAATTTTATATCAATAACAGCTTATGTCTATATCAGTAATATCATTTTTATTGATGTTAGAGATGGACATAATAAAAAATAATACACCCAAAAGATGAAAAGCTAGCCATTTGCTTCCAATTGAGTGAATAATAGAAAATAAAATTTATCAATACTGAATTATACGTGAGAACAAATTATTGTTGATATATCACTATATAATTTACCACGTGATGAGATTGTAATGATTTATCCAAAAAAAATATGTTTTAAAGAAATTGGATGGCATTTGTCCAAATTTTCCCTCTACATATAGTTCATATAAAAACACATAGAATAAAGATTGAATACTCTCAAGTCACCTAAAACCACACAGATAAGGAGGGGTATTTTCATATAACTAAGGCACCACAAAATGGTACAAAGGGAGAAATGGGTTAATCCATATAAATGGGCCGTCCATCAAGTGATTGGGCCTTGAGCAACTATTACTTAAAAGGGAAATTACAAAAAATTAGGGATTTAAAGTTTAGAATTCAAAAATCAGGGACCAAACTTCATTTTTCAAAACTTAGGTGAAATATAAAAAGCTTAACCCTAATTTTTCACTCACTTCCCCCTCCTCTCCCCGGGTCCAGCAGCCGGCAGCAGCTGCTTGTTGCTCGCAGCAGCAAGCCACTGCCACCAGCAGCGACTGCTGTCGACAGCAAGCAGCAGACGCTGCGGAGCAGCCACTGCTGCTACGGTAGCTGCTTGCAGTATTTTTTATTTTTATTTTTTGTTCTCAAGTGGTGCGGTGGTGGTGCTTTGGGTATGTGTTGTGGAGGTGGCAGCGGCGGATCTGCTGGTGGTTGGTTCGACGTCTCTTTTTTTTTTTTTTGTTATTGAGTGCTGTGCTGTGCTTTGGTGAATCTATGGTGGTTTGGGTGGTGGTCATGAGGCGGTGGCGATTTTGTGGCGGGGGCGGCGACGTTGGTGGTGTGTGATCAAATATTTGGTTATCTATGACCAAATATTTAATTTGTGACCTAAACATTTTGACAATATGTGACTGAAAAATAATCTGTGAGCAACAAATGTGACTCAAAAATAATTTGTGACCAACTAATTTAAAAATTTGTGACCTCGAAATAATCTATGATTAAAAAAAATTAGACGATATGTGACCAGTAAATAAATCTGTGACTTATAATTATGAATCTGTGATCAAAATTTGATGAATGTGACCAATATTAAATCTGTAACTTATAATTATGAATCCGTGACCATTAATCATAAAATGTGACTTTATTTAATAAATATTTTTAATTAATTAAATGCATACCTGATTTTTGAATTTTCAAACTATTTTACCTTATTTTTGAATTGAGGTAAAGAATACACATTAAATATGAATTTTCCCCTACTTAAAATGTTGCATCAAATGGCCCACTTAGTTTTTCGGATCGATCTATAAACAATGGTGTTGATTTCATATTTCAATCCTCGACCGAAATCTACAAATAAAACCTAAATTGATAAACATCATTGTCCCGAAATTTATTAACAAAAACCTAACAGGGAGGCCAGCGTCCTTTCTAGTGTCCTGCCCCGCTGGTGATTTTCAGGACACAGGATGGGGAAGTGACTTAAAAATTTCTCATTTCCTATTTTGTTTACTTATTCCCTAACTGTTCAGAGTTCTTCTTGACTTTGAGAGTTTGACAACTTTAATTCTAGATTAGGTTTGATGTATTCAATTGCCTGAGTAAGGATTTCGGACAGGTTGAATTTTTAAGGTAAAAACAAAAAATTTCTTTGAATTTTCATCTTGAAATTATCTATTCAACAATTGGTTATGTAATGGACAATCTTTTCTTTATAACTATATGACATATTAGCACAATTTAAATTGTTTACTCCTCCAACGGGTAAAAAACCTTAAAACATTCCTAGGAATTTAATGATTCGTACTCACATTTCAATTTAACCACTATTCTTTAATTTGTTATAAAAAATTCACCGAACTTCATATGCTGTTTTAAGTTAGTCAGCAGAGTTTTTACATTGGTTGTCAGCACTAGAAGAACATAAAACATTGTTGTTTGGTTTTGCCTAAAATCATTTTTTAGTAAATTTGAATAAAGTTGATTAAATGTGTGTTTGAAATATTGATAAAAATTGTGGGTCCATAAAATATGTGGTTGAAAATAAATTTGAAGAAAAAATAATTTAAAATAATTTAGACCAAACAGGAACATAATAGCTTGTGATTTTCTCTTCCTCATAGTTTATGTTCTTTGAATTCGTCGCTGTAATCAATCTCCCCATGAACATAAATTGAACTTTAGAATACAAAGGAAGGTAATGGTTCAATCCTTCCATGAGATAAACTAGAATGATAACAACAATAGATCACGTTGTGAGTTAAACCTTCAAAAAAACCAAACTAATAAGACATGTAATCGATTAAGTCAAGTGCGTATTTTACATTGTAAGTGAACGATATCGTAAACAAGTAGTATTGTGAAATTATATCAAAATAGGGGTTTTTTTTTTTTAAATATGAATATTGATGTTAGGACTTATAATTTCATTTATTGATAACCTTTAATTCGCAAATCAAGATTATTTACTTATTGTAGTATTCGGTCGAATTTTTATTTATTAATCTATTTACTTCTCTCGAGTTCAAATAGATCATATTCAACTAAATCAATCCACCATATCTCTATGTGAATCCGAATAAACCCTAATTAAATGCATTTAATTTCTTAGAATCCATATAATGACTACAATAATCATAAAAGGCATCTTTAAATTTTTATCCAAATTACCAGATTTTATTATGTGGTCTAAATTATAATTTATCTCTCGATTTTTTACAAATTCATACATCAATGAATTAGTGGTCAATTAATTCATAGCATTAAATTTAATCAACATAATCAACAAATGAAAATTTAAACAACTAGAATCGTGAAAATTAAATTAAGGGTCACACATTGATTATATTCTTTGCCTTAAACTAACGATTTAACTACTCAATGAAAGAAAAACAAAGTAGAGTTCATAACTTGATTTTGAAATCTTGATGAAAAAAATTGGATATTGTACCAAAGATTTTTTTTAGTCAAAAAATTCTTCAAACCTTAACTTTCTGCTCTTTAATCTTGATGTTCTATAATTTTCTCACTAAAGTAATGTCTTCATAAAAAAGAATAATGAAATTTATGTATAGAAGTCTACAATAATTCTCTTAAAGCATTTCCCACGTAAAACTTGAGTCTAATTAGGAAAACAGCAAAAACTAGAATTTCTTTCAAATTTGTGCACTTTGATCTTCAACAATAACTTCTTGTTAATCCTGGCTCCCCTTTATTTGTATGAAAGAACCTTAACTTCCATACTTAATTATTTTGATCCTCAATTCTTCAATTTTGTAAAACTTCAATTCAATTTCCTATTAGTGTGTCCAAATTGAGGCTTTACATACAATTAATATACTTCGATTAAAACAAAGTAGTATCTACTCAATCTAATGATAAATAAATAAGAATAGAAGTTCTACTAAGCACATGAGATACATGAATTAGTTGCCACACAGTGGGAAAAGAGTGGGGTAGAGATGATCATTGAAGTAGCCTCGAGTTGACGACTTTAGGACGAACAGTGGGGGCTCTTCGGAGGTTTAGAGATGGTGGAGGCCTGAGGATGTGGTGTTGAAATTGTATTGTGATGCAGCTTAGTAAGGGAGATGATGGTCTAATTAGGGATGGCAAAAAATCCGACAAATCCGATACCCGCAGGCCCCCCGTCTCGAATAGGACGAGATTTACATGCTTAATCGGGTATTCAGGTAAGGGACGGGATGGGAAATTTGGCCTCAGGGAGGGGACGGGTAACTGGTGACCCCCCCCCCTCCCCATTTAATTTTTTTTTAGAATTCAATACTTTAGATAAAAAATTTCACGAAATATCATTAGTTATAATAGAAAATGACACTTAAAATCATTTGTTTCAATCTAATGAATGGGAGCAATAAAATAAATTATCAAAAACTTTAAAAAATAATTAAACGGGGCAAGGACGGGTAACGGGGCGGGGGAGGTTGCCCCTACCTCACCCCGTCCCATCCCTAGGTGTAATATGTCTTGATGTAGTTACTCGGGAACCGGGGGGAGGGGGTGTGGAGGAGGAGGAGGTGGACAATTTGTTATTTATTTATTTTTTTCCTACCTGGGCTGATACATTAAAAATAAATCAATAATTTTTCTTCACTTTAAAAATTTAATGGGCTTTGGCCGCCATGCTCGGGAACATGAAACAAGTCACCGGTTATTTTTCACTCAAGGATGCTAAAGCATATGCTTTGCAAGAAGGTTTGGTGCTGGCAGATAATGCTGGTTAGTAATAGATTGAAGGTGAAAGTAAATCTTTGCGCTTAATTTTCAAATTCCTGTTTAGCTCCTAACTCATGTTTTGTCCGACATTGTTGCTTTACTTGGTGCTATTAGTCATGGTTCTTATCACTTTACAACTCGGGAGGGGTGATTTGATTGGTACCTGGATTAATTGTATTCCGATTTTCATATTACCTACTTTTCGATATCTATTGAGTTCATTTTTTTGGAATCAATAGTGCTTGTTTCAAGTTATACAACGACTTCATCAATTTGTAGACTTTCTTTTCCTAGTGAAAAAATCATCGCTTTTTTTTTATATATATAATTTTGTCATCTAAATCTCCATTCACAAAGACATATAACATTCATTTGATATAATTCAAGATTTTGCAGAGTTGCAATCGCAAATATCATATCAAAGTAACCATAGCCTTCTCGTTGTTGTAATATTTTATTATTACTCTAGCCTTATATTTCTTTATGGTTCTATTGAAAATTCATTAGTAACTTAGTGGTTTATATTCCAGATGAAGATCATTCCCATGTGTGGTTTTGCAAAATGGAATTTATTTCACTTTTAATTGCCTTCTTTTTTTTTTCAATTCTATGTCCTTCTGAAGAGTTCTTGGCTTTCTGGATTCTTTGACGTTCACTTTTTGTAACGCCCCAAATTCTTGGAACTCAAAGCGTTACGAAAATCATTTCCTTCTTATTTTGACCCTTTTAATGTTAACAAAAATAAATTGTAAATAAGGAAGATTTTGGAGTTTGAAAATATTTAAAAAGTTTAATGGGGGTAATTGTCCATGTAGACTTAGACAATTATGGTGAAACTTGATTTTGGAAAACATTGGAAAGAAAATCAGTAATACCAATTGCGCAGCAGTGGAAAGATAAAAATTGTTTGACCTAGCAAACGTCAACGAAAAATTATGAAATTTTAACAGGGACTGAAACATTCACACATGTACAACATATATAGATTTGGGGTCTCGACAATAATGTTTGAAACACAAAAGTATAGCTCGACTATGCTGGATAGAGAATCCGAAACAGACTCAAAGCAGTTTACTAAAATGGGAATAACTTTTTCTCTAGATATTATTTTAAGGTAATTCAAAAAACCACAATTAGAACTTTCAAGCCCCACTAATTTCACTGTAAAACATGTCCCAAGTTATATCATTTTTAAATAGGAGGACAGTATCTGAAAATTCATTTCAGCAATACTTAAACTTCGTGCATAGCCAATCCAACATTTCTAACTAGTAGTTGACATGAAATGTATATGAGACTAGACAAAACAAAAAAATTAGCATTTTAAATGTGTCATCAACGTGTTCACAAGAGGTTTACATGACTGAAAATATTATTAGAATTTAAAGAGTACGTCAAATCGCCGAACACTTGCCACCATGCCATCAACTAACCTGTAAATTTAGTAGGAATGAGTATCACAAGTAATAGTCAGTAGTAAACACTTAAGTAAATAGATAAAAAAATATATTTTCTGGAATTTCAATCCTTGGTTATTTGTGTCACCGTCAATTTCTAGCGAACCGATGATCAATCAGTCTATTTACTCTCGGGTTTTGATAACCCGTTTCTTAATCTCCGGTTTAAATAACCCCTTTCGTAATCTATTTATCTCTTATTTGAACCACCCAAAGGGTGCTTCCATCATGAGCAACAAAATAACACATTAATGCAATTAGAAAACAAATAATTTTACTCTAATTACAAAAGTGTAGTAAGCAACTTCCCTACATTAAACACTTGGAGTATGAATATCCTCTTACTCTCAATAAAATACAGTGTACTCTTTACCTCTTCTTTAGAAAATTTCAAACTCAATGGACTTTGAAAGAGAAAACGTTGCTTAAGAGGTTGTTGGAGATTTTTCTTTTATTTTTCAATTGCGAAATGATAATGGTGATTGGTAGCAATCCTAAAAGGGATTTAAAACAATGGTTATGGGATATTAATGACGTGTGTAAATAAATGTTTAGGTTACGTTTTCATTTCAAATGGGAGATAAAAGTGTAGTTTTTTTTTCCTCAAATAAATGGCACCAGTTTTCTTTTTCTTTTCTTTGTTTATAATTAACGTAATTGATTTGGACGGTTATAGTATTAGTGGATGATTCAGATGAAAGGTCAAATGGGGGAAATGAAAAGTTAGGTTGAGAGATAATGAAATAAAAATAAATAAATAAATAAATGGAGGTGCATTAGTGGAGGAAAATCGTGAGTGAGAAAAGTTGTAATGGAATGAAATTGGGATTTTTTGGTACAATATAATCGATTTTTCTATTTTTTATATAAATTTAAAGTACTTAACATATAAGTAACAATTAATATAAAGCATGTCATCACAAATAACATAACAAAATCAAAATAAAATACAAAAATTGTCTTTTAAGAGAAATACGCTACCATTACAAAAATTTTAAAAACTAGTGCGCGAAACTTTATTATCATGACCAAAAATTTAATTCGAACTCTTAGGAAGGGTAGTGACTTAATATAACTCAAATTATTTTCAGTTTCTACAAGAAAAAGTCTTTTAAAACGAAATATAAGATTTTTTTCCTTGGTCGCTACACTTTTAGCATATAGGTTAAAAAATTACGACCATAAGAAATTTCAGTCCGTTCTATTTTCCTACTTCTTAGTTCAAACTAAAATTTCTCTTCTAGTCCTTGGTCCTAGCTATAAATTGTAATTTCGTGTGTTAGATTAGAGGAGATTGCTTCCTCTTTGGATCTATATGAAGAAACATGTTCAAAGAACGAATCATTTTTTGGTTTTATTTATCGTGTTTCTATGTATGTTTGAGATTTTAGACTCATGTACAAGATATTAATAAGCAGTACTATTATGTGAATAGCTAATAAAAATGCAATCTATAGTTTTCGAGTTTTTTTACACCTTCTTTTCGATTGGTACTACTATGGCACTACATTTCCACGCTCATATGTAAAATATAGGAATGCTTCTTTTATTTTCGTAACTAATATGGACTCTTTTATTTTCTTTTTCTTTCGGGGCATGTTTTTAAAAAATTAATTTACAAACAACAAAAATTCACCCCATATATTCTGAGGTGACTCATAACTTATTAGCATTACAAAAATTGCATCCTCTTGTTTATTCACATACATCATTTTGAATTAAATTAAGTGGTTCTATATCACTTTCAATAGATTGAAACGATGAGTTGGTCAATTTTGCTTCAACAAAAGTATGCACTATTGTTCAAATCCAATATGGAATGCGGTATGCAATTCAAGTTAATTAATACATGCAAATTATGATAATTAACATGTCATAATCTACCATGACACAAATTAGAATACTCAAGCAAGTAAGCACAAGAACGTTGTGAAAAACGAACATAAATTAAGTTACATATGGGCTTAAATTGAAGAAATCCAAAGTAATTCAAACCCTAAATAATGATTTTACGTTTAATAATTTAAGATAAAATTGAAGAAAAATGATATTGAGAGAAATTAGTGTGAGCATGGGGGTTGAGGGTGGGTAGAAAATAAAAATTAATGATTATAATTTTACGTTTAATAATTTAAGATAATTTTTATATTTAAATTTAATCGACAATATATTTATTATTATCACACTTGAAGTTTTTTTTTTTTTAAAAAAATTAAATCGATCCAAATGGATATTCATATCAAGAAATATCGAATCAAACGTTGTAGGAAAAAAAAAGGACATTGGAATGGGGTTGAGATTGAAAAGAAACATAAACAACCACGACTTTACATTTCACAATTAATGTAAAATTATTTTTGATATTTAAAATTTATTGACCATATATTTATCATGGCTACACTTCAAGATTTCCAACAAATGTTAAATTGCTTAAAACGCGTATTTGTAACTTAAAATATTGAAAAAAAATCGGCTTAATTTAAGATAAAAACTGAAGAAAAATGAAATTGATAGAAATTAGTGTGAGTATGGGGGTTGAGGGTGGGTAGAAAAGAAAAATTAACGATTATAATTTTATATTTAATAATTTAAGATTTTTTATATTTAAACATAATCAACAATATATTTATTATTATCACATTGCAAGTTTTTTTTTTATAAAAATTTAAATTGATCAAAATGGATATTCATATCGTGAAATATCAAATCAAACGTTGTAGGAAAAATAAAGTTCGAAAAAAAGACATTGGAATGGGGTTGAGATTGAAAAGAAACATAAACAATCACGACTTTACGTTTTACAATCAATGTAAAATTATTTTTGATATTTAAAATTTATCGATCATATATTTATCATGGCAGCACTTCAACATTTTCAACAAATTTTAAATCGCTTTAAATACCGAATCAAACGTAAAAAAAAAAAAATGACTTAGATGGCTTAGTCGACCGACCTTACAATGACTAAATTTTTCATAAATGATGTGTATTTCTTGTTCTTGAACTCAGTTCATGACTCGAACTCTATGTTATAATAGAAACTTATTTGGTTTAATATAATTATGATAGTTTATGCTTTGATACCCTTTTTATATTGAGAAATGCTAGGATTACAGGGAGGTAGGGGGGTTGACAACCCCCCTGACTGGTCCCTCGGTAGGTGCTCAATGTCGAGATTGAACTTGCAATGATAGGTGACAAATAATATTAAGATATTTGATTTGAAGCTCATTTTCTAGATTTTGCGATTGAAGGTCTCTCTATTCTTTTTAAAAAAAAAAGATAGGATAGAGATGATTAGGTGTTGATGCCCTGTTAAAGAGATAATGAAGTTCAATCTAATCCTCATTTTTCTACCTTTTGAGGTAAGACATTATGTCTCATTTATCTCGTACTCATAAAATCTCCAATTACATGTATCAGTTACACCAGTATTTAATTTCTGTAGTCAAGACTAATTAAAAGTTATTTTTGATATTTGGTTGTTGGCAATGATGATGATGAATGGGGGTAGTAGTGGTGACAACAGAGGTGATGTTGGTGCGTATTTTTAGGGTTTAGGATGATAATATGATGTGTAGTGCTTTCTAGATTATGTAATTGAAAAAAAAAAAAAAAAGTAGTTAGAGAATAAAAGAAGTAGGGACAACAAATTTGAAATTCGAGTTTTGAAAGTTGACATAATTTCTCTACGAAAACCCTCATACAGCCGACCGTTTCTCCTCAAGAAGTAATGTATACCCATTGTGGCCATGACTATAGCTGTTTGTGCTCTCATACAGTAAGCATGCATTTGATCAATGATTTTCCAACTCTGTTTTCAAACACCGAAAGCACGCTCAATAATGTTACGGCATGAGGAGTGATCAGAATTCGTTTGATTTTGTTAATAAAAGTTGGTATCAATCGATCATGAGATTTAGAAATTTTGTTTCCGAGCCATGCATTTTCAATAATACCCGCACGAAAAGGAGGTTACACGACTTTAGAATTGATGCAACTCTCTAGACCGTCACCCTCTTTTATTTTTCTATTTTATTTATTTATATTGCACATTGTGTTATCTAAATTTTAAAATCTATGTACAAACCACATAATTTCTCAACAATCTAAAATCACGTGCTTGACTGCTCCTCAGCTCGCTCCACCTAACATCACTGAATATATTACATCACTGTATATAAGTGGTCTGACACGGCAATATATTCTTCTGAAGTTATATTAAACCAATTCCAGAGAAGCTTCATTCAAACGAACCCAATATCAAATCAGCTGAAATAGATTTTTCCTAGTGAGTAAGAAATGCACAAAATTTGAAGCCATATGAAGCATTTGAAATAATTGATTTTTGAATTATCCAGTTCTATGTAATCATCATAAAAAAAAGTATGCTAGAAAAAACTCCAACAAAATAGACTTTGAACCCACAGGCGAAACTCTGGAAATTCCAGAGCTAACCAAAAAGGTTAATATATGTGTTTGGTGTTGAAATTTTATCTTTATGAATGACTATGATTACACCCAAAGATTTACGCGGTGTTGTATTGTAGCTTCAGGGTGTCATATCTACAGGGATATGGAAAGTTATTCAAAGGATCAAAAGCTCGTGATTTGTGAAAGATATCTTTAATTCGAATAAGGTTTTAATATCAATGTATAAAATTGATGAAATTTGAATCAGTATATAAAGTAGTGAAGCACCGGAATTCCCTCGATTAGATTGGGTCAATCAATGTCAAGTATGCATGAATAAACTCAATTAAAGGTTTTTGTCTCAACAATTTAATTGGAAGACATAGCATTCAAACCCTATTCAATTCCACACTGATTCCAAACCTAGATATCTCTCAAAACAAATTATCACATTAATCTATTGAAATCAAATCCAAAAACAATCATATACATCAAGCATATAATGGTAAAGGATCATACCAATAGAGGATTCGGAATTGAAATTCAATAAATACTTCAATTGTTCAATGGAAAAAATGTGATTGGATCCATGAAAATCTAATATAAATTAAACCAACTTCAAAACACATCCATAAGAATAAGAAATCTAGCCCTAGAATTATTTAATGATGTAAAGCGCATTACATGTAAGAAAAGACATGAAATCTAACTGAGTTCCTTCGTGACTTCACAAATTCCTTTAGCCTTCCATGGAGTTCTTGAACCAAACTTGAGAGAAAATTGATAAGAGATGAAATGGTCGGCGTTCTAGGATGAAAATAGGGTTTAAAAATGCGCCCCAATGTGTTTCCATAAGTGGTAGAACAAATTCTGCAAGTAGAAAATTTTTGCCCAGAAATGTCATATGCGACCGCATAGTATAAACACATGTGGTCACATAGAACAAAGTATTTTAGCTTTTGAATTCTCGGTAAATAGCTATGAGGTCGCATGGATTTATAACTATGAGACCGCATAGTTATAATATTTTCCCGCCGGATAGCTTTCAATATTTTGACCATAATATTTTCTCCAAATGTCCAATTCATGTGATTCAGGATGTGTTGGGAAGCTAACTCAAAGGGCTACAACTGTGTTTCAGATGTCAACTTCCAATTGGATCAGCTACCATATCAAAAAAGGGTCTCAATATGAGGCTGAAAACTGATGTAAAAGTTTTCAGCTTGAAAGTTGATATGTGATAATGTTTTGATTATCTTTCATCCTTTTGACTCCTTTCTTCACCCAATTGACTTCTAACACTCTCGAATCTTCGTCACAAGGTTGGAAACAAGCTTAGAGCATTTGTTCTTTAGTTTCTGAACTTTCACATTCTTCTATTTTGGTCAATTTTCGCCATTTTCTTCTAATTTCTACCGTATTCGTCCATTTGCAACCTAAACCAAAATATAAGTGTATTTAGAACTTTTAAGCGCCAATGAATCATGAAAGTGCAATTATTAGTGAATGAAAAACGTGATAATTACACTATTATCAGGCTGCATAGCCTGTATGAGTCTGTAATTCATGAAGTTGATCTTTTATTGCAGCCATTGTTGATTCGGGCAATGGGACCAATGGACAGCTTCACTCACGGGATGGGACATTGACTCCCATTCTACCGGATTTTATTGATCCGTCTATGTGCTATCTTCCTAAGGCTACCCTTCTACTGCATACTATTATGACGGTAAGTTTATTCTTTGGGAATTTTACATAATGGATGTTCTATATCTTCTCTAATTAGGACTCAAACGTAATAATAGCTATTAATTGTACATCACTTAATAATTTCCTTCCTTGAAGATGGTAATATCTTATTTTTTCTTAACTTTATTTTCTCATTCATTTGCAGGCTATGATGGGACTGGTAGTGAGTGGAAGGATTACGCACCAAATGTGAATTCAGATGGAGTAGAAATGACAACAGTATGTTCTCTTGTATACTTGGTGTTATGCAGATAATGATGTGTTAGTGTTGCTTGCGATGGAATTTCTAATTTGTTTATATTCAATGCACTTGTGAACTTTTAAGCCTTTCCTCACCTGTTTTCGATTATTAGCCATGGGTTGGTGATACTTCATTTTCTAATCTTGATTCTTATGTGCCTTCAGTGAACCATATCAGGGAGTTCATGGGGATAATGGGTCGCTAATATATCACCATGGCTATGTTAGACATGATGGTCAACTATATGGAGCTCAATACTACCAGTACCCTTCTCCCTATTTCTAGTCGGCAACCAGTGGTCCGTATCCAGCTCCAGTTGCCTCTGCGAAGAGTGACATATCAGCCTCTGCAGCTGTTGAGAAAGCTCCTTTGTCAGTTGCTTCTGTCGATGCAAAACCTAATGGCATTGCAACTAGCGAGAGCATAAAGAAAAATAATGGCTCGAATACTGCCAAACCATCATATCAAAATTCGTCTTAGAGTTATAATGGCACGTATGGATGGGGTGGATTTCCTAGAAGAATTCCTGCTTCTGGTTATCAGGACCAAAGATTTTTATTTGATGGTTCATGGTCACCAATTCCGTGGTTAGACTGTTCCTTCATGTCAGATGGCCAGCGTAGGCCAGTAGCTCTTCTATGACTTCGTCCCTACCAAATGGAAATGGTGTTCCCTCATCAAGGAATCAGAATTTCCATCCTCGTCTTATGGTATGTGATAATGTACTACAATTTCAAGTGTCATACAGTTTTTTTTTTAAAAAAAGTATTATAGTGTTTCCATTTGTTCTTAACACAGCAGATTACTGTTGTGATATTTTATCCTATTGAATGCACGTTTATCTCTTGCATTATTCTAAATTGGTTGTAAGGCCCCAATCCTTGACTACAGGGAACACTGTCGGCCTCTTCCCTTCCATCCAGATTTAGATAGAGGGAGGGTAAATCTTTTTTCTTCTCAATCACACTATGAGAGTATTTTACACAAAAGAAAAGCAAATTAGTGCTCAATAAACCATTTGTTCCGACGTTGGAATTTTATGATTGTTCAATGTCTTAAATTTAGTTATCATCTTTAGTAACATTTTGGAATTTCAAATATTTAACCTGCAGGGTTTGCACCACCCAAGGCCGATGTCTGGTATGAATACAGCCAACGGATACATAAATAGAATTTATCCCAACAAATTATATGATCAGTATGGAAACACATACAGAACTGGGTTGGGCTATGGATCTAATGGGTATGAGTCATGAACAAATGCTCGTGGTCAAGGGCGAAGCCAGGAATTTTTGTCAGGGTGGGCACAATTTATCGACGTTGAACATCGAATTTTTGCCTGCCAACTTCTCTTTCCATGTTGATCCACCTCATAAGCCTTCTCAAAGGACATGGCATTGTTGAACCCAAACCAATCCTTTTGAAACTCTACAAGAGCAGTTCCTGAATGTCCCTGGTAATTCCAGAGAGGTCTCACTCTGGTAGGATTAAATCCTCTCCTGGCCAACTAATCCCTCATTTTACTACCACTCTCTCCCACACTGTGACCATCCTTAAATACAGTAGGAATGTTAACAACAATTCCTATCCAAGGCCAGACAAACATCTCGTCATGATCATGATCTGCAAGTGGATCAACTATAGTAGCTTGCTGTGAAGGACCAGCATCAGCGGTTATATCATTTTCCAAGTATTTTGCAAGTGCAAGATGATTTGCCTTGTCTTTACGTTGTCCAAGTCAGTTTTTCTTTTAAAGTATCTCTTCATAAGATTTTAATTTTCAACAATAACCAAATTTCAACTATTTCAATTCAACAATACCCAAATTTCAACCATTTCAATTCAACAATACCTAAATTTCAATTCCATATCTAAGCAAAAGGGGAGTTTCATGTTTGTATCCTCTTTCTAGTTCTTTCACCTTTCAAGGCTTTGAAATTAGTTAGCATCCGACTACATAGTACACAACATTTTCAATTCACATTCAACAATACGTCAATACGGATTTCTCAAGCAGATCCTAAAGCAGTAAAGCTTAAACATCAAGCATCAAATACGGATTTTTTAACAAGCTCAAGAAACTTATCAAGCAGACCGCACTCCACAGTATGAACAAAAAAAAACTTCTCAAACAGATTATACCTTGACTTTTCTGTGCAACGAGGAGTCGGACAACACTCAACAGAGCTTGGAGTGAAGAGAGAGAGAGAAATGGACGATGATCGACGGGAGTCACGGGATGAGGACAACAGTCTAACAGAGGCATGGGCAAGTGGGCGACTCAGGCGACAGGCAAGAGAGACGGAAATGTCATGAAGGCAGAATTGATTCAATTGAAGACATGATTAAATGTGTTTCTAGTGTTCTTGGTTTGGGCTGGGTAGGGCAAATCGAGTTGGGCTGTTAATTAACTCGTAGTTATACGGATGTCGATAACAAGTAAAAACCCAGGGGAAGAGGAAATGGCTTCTATGGATATGGCAGTGAGTGTTGGGAACTTATTTAATCATGCGCAGCGGAAGTAAAGCAATCTTGATTCCCAAACAAGGATTTACATTGTGTTTAGATAGAAACAGTGATAAAAATAATACCTTTGCTGAATTCTGCAAACTCCTTTGCTGGTTCTTGAGCTTCAATGATCACGATCTGCAATCTAAGTTGTCCAATTGTCCAGCCTCCAATGGTGATCTACACAGAGAACAAGAATGACGGCTAAGGTTTACTTTTCTCGTGCTAGTAAGAATAATAATAATCACATATGTTTTTCAAACCCTAACAACCTATTGATATAAGTATAAGTGGGCTCGGCCCGTCTCTTAAACTTAACCCGGTCCAAAATCAAATTAATCAAATCCGGTCCATAAATTAATTAGTCCAATTAATTAATTCGAGCTTATTAATAAGTAACCCAATTAATTAATTATCCAAAACTTGTTAATTACTTGTTAATTAATTAATTGGTAAATCTCATTCTTTTTGTTCTCTTTTGTGTGTGACCCATTAGGTCCCCGATCACGATGTCTAACGACGTAAATTATTATTTTGATCTAATCAAAATTGACAAATTAAAACACCCCTTTTAATTTATCATCAATTCACATCCGTCGTCCCAGTTTGACATCTAGCAATGTGTCAGATCAATACATGTGATGAGAAATGTGACGTGGTGTGACAAAACCAAACTTGTTCGTTTACCGTGAAACTATAATCCTTTCGTCAATATGACCCAATCAATTATGAGATATGGATATGTGTCAATCTCAATTATCGATCATATTTTTTATCCTACTGCTAAGTCAATGTAAGTCAACAACTCATTTTCGACTTATCAGTTCATCTTGGCCAAGGATTTCATTATCAACTTAATTGGATAAAATGTAGATCATAATCTCTTACTATCTAAGAGTGATGAATCCTCTATTGATCATTCACAACCTTCATATGATTCTTGACATACCCGAACGATGTCGTATTAGCGATCCTTGGTAGAGCAACATCCAATATCATCAAAGTATGACCGTCCTCATATAAGGCACTATGATGACCTCAAGTCAAAGAACCAATTCCACTACCGAACGTTAGAGATTAACCACTGACACTCAGATAGTTTCCATGTGGAATCTCTCAGCGGGTCTCCAATATTTTGTTCTGTAACAAAACATTCACGTGTTCATTCAAGTATCACCACAATTTAGCTTGTGAGATCAGCTACTTACTTCATAAGTAAGAAATGCCACACGTGATGGTCTATCCATAATAACGATATCCGTATCTCGTTATTACATACGACCACGGACGATTTAAGATTCAATCATATGTAATTTGTATTTCACAATCACAACTCCTTGTGATTGACAAATTATCAAGACTTGAATCTACTGATTCTATTATTTAATTAATTAGAATATTAATTCAATTAAATATTAGATATTGCCATAAATGTGCATCGATTATTTATATATATATATATATATTAAAAGTGTTTATGTCTAAGTTGATTGGACCTAGGGCATAACACTTACAGTGAGAACATGGATGGTTTGAATGAGTTGAACAAGGGACCAAGAGTAAAGAGCTCCAAGAATTAGAAGGATTTATTGTCAGTGTTGATGCTTAGTAACAATCAGTTTAGTTGCATTACTGCTGATTTTCTTACTGGCATGTCTTCTTTGATATCTGTTGAGATTGATAGTAATCCATTTTCTGCTTGGGAAATCTCGGAAAGCCTTAAAAATGCTTCTACACTTCAGAATTTCTCGGCTAATTCTGCAAATATTACTGGAAAAATTATAGCATTTTTAAGAGGTGATGAGTTTCGTGGCTTAACAAACTTGCATTTGGCTCTCAATAACTTGGAAGGGGAGTTGCCATCAAGTTTTTTGGGTTCGTTGATCGAGTCTTTGTGGTTAAATGGCAGAAACTTGGTGGAGAGATCGGTGTTATACAAAATATGACATATTTGAAGGAGGTTTGGCTTCATGGTAATGTATTTTTTGGTCCATTGCCTGATTTTTCGGGCTTGAAGAATTTGGAGAGCTTGAGTTTGAGGGAGAATTCATTTACAGGGTCTGTTCCCTTGTCTTTGGTAAATATTGATTCCTTAAAGATTGTTAATTTAACTAATAATTTTCTGTTTCATCATTTGTAGGTCCAGATTCGCTTCATGTCATTAGAGTATTATTCGGGAGCTTAGTGTTGCAAGCATGGCAATAAGTTATTCATCCCTAAGTAGTGCCAAAATTTTATTCATAATTCTATTTCATTTTGAAACTCCTTTTTAATTAGGTGGTGTTGTATCACATTCTAATGTTCAAGTGTATGGATTCAAAAATTTGTAATGAAATTATCAATTTTTATGCAATTCCAAGATTTGTTCATAAGGAGTCATTTTCAATTTTGCTAATCAATTTGCATAACTTGCTGGAAAAAAAAAAAACCAACGACAACGTTCAAAAAATGCTGCAAAAAAGTGGTTATTAACAATGTTCAAAAAACGCTGCAAAAAGTAGTTATAGCAACATTCAAAAAAGGTTGCAAAAGGTTATTAGCAACGTTTAAAAAATGTAGCCGTATCATTCTACTCTATGACAATATTGAGTTCTGCAACATACGTCCAAACGTTGCAAAAGGTTTTCGGTAACAATTTTTAAACGTTGCAAAATGCTATTTTTGTTGTAGTGTTGCGGTAGGAATTGAAGGTTGACTTTCGACCATTCTATCATAAAAGTGTATTTTCACTAAATTGACCTTTTTTTTTTTTAAAGAATGAAATATTATCTTCTCTCTTAGCAGTTTGTTAACCTTCCATTTGTAAATTTCAAAGACCATGAAAAAAAAGAGAGAAGACAAAGCAACAATGCACTAATAATAGAAAGATAAGACAACAAAAATCCAACATTAAGTCGGAAAGGAAACAATGCTAGTTATTAAATAATAAGCTGACAAAACAATAACAATCCAATTTAAAAATAATCCTATGAGACAATAGTAGTCTAAAATAAAAATATAAAGACAATAACATTTCAACAATTAAAAAATCAATATGTTGGCTAGACAACAAATTATTATCAATAGCTAATTAGCCATTAACAAATAAGTACCTGTGTAGTGAGTATATCCCGTTAGTGGTGTTGAACCTAGAACTCGAGAAACTAGAAATGAGCAATCAAGTTTAAAATATCAAAACAAGTAGAATAATATTTGGTTAAATTAGAGATAACAAATAAGTTAATTAGGCAATATAATTCACAGATAATAAGTATGATTAAATATGGACAAATCAATAATTTGTAAGTTCTATTTTGATTTAAATTCTAGATTTTGTTTAGAGTGCTTGATTTTTTAAAACTTATTTAAACATGACAGCACTTAGAATTGAACGAACTTTTATTTAACCAAATCACGGTTA
The DNA here is from genome assembly GCA_019097785.1 of Fraxinus excelsior. NCBI lineage: Eukaryota > Viridiplantae > Streptophyta > Magnoliopsida > Lamiales > Oleaceae > Fraxinus > Fraxinus excelsior. Next base: position 6,921,061 of record CM032641.1, read on the forward strand.
ATTGCACCAAGAAAATATTAGTTCTATTGATGAAGTCGTTGAGTCGAGAAAGAGAATGACAAGGATAAAATAATATTTGGAATTGGATATGTGAGGTTGGATTTTGAGTTACGACTTGTGCTTCAATTTTTTACCCGTCCACGTTTTTGGAAGTGGGCTATGTATAAAAAATAGGAAAGAGTTCACAAATCAGGTATTAAGTTTCACCAATGCAAAAATAAAAAAATCAGGTATTTAGCTAATTAATTAAATATATTTATTATTTAAATACAATAAATTCATAATTATACAATTAATGGTCACATATACATAATTATAAGTCACAATGTATTTATTGGTCACATATTGTCAAATTAATTGGTCACAAATTATTTCGAGGTCACAAATCAAAGATTTTATAGGTCACAATTTACGTGTTGGTCACATATTTTCAAATTTTGAGGTCACCGATTAGTTCGAGATCACAAATCAAAAAAATTATAGATTACAATATATATATCAGTCACACATTTTCAAATTTGCTGGTCACAATTTATATATCGATCATACATTTTTAAATTTGTTGGTCAAAAATTATTTTTAGCCACAAATTATCGAATTTTAAGATCACAGTTTAATAGTTAGTCACTGTGAACCAAATAGTTGGTCACATACATCAAACAGCCCACCACTGATCCCGATCCACCACCAATACTTGATCACAAATCAACCAAATAATTGATCACAAACACTATCCCACCCCACCCCACCCCACCACCGTCAACAATAAAAACGACCACCATTGTCGCCTGTACCATACCACCAACAATAACCACAATCGTCGCTGCCCTCGCCCCCATCCCCGCCACAAAACCACCACCACATAACCGTCAGATCCACCACCACAGTCAATACGCAAAACACCACCACCACACAACCGTTAGATCTACCACCACAGCCACCACCACAAAAACTGCCACCACACAACCTAACCCATACTCCACTATCCCCTAGCCACATTCCACTCTTTGCAGTGCCACCACCATCATCAACACAAATGGCGCCTCCACCACCACCATCCAGTCATCCTCACACCCACAATAGAATAAAAAATTGGAAGGAAGGACTGTAGTGTCCCGAAGCTGAGTTCGCAGTAGCATCGCTGTTTTCAACAGCTTCCGTTCTCAGCAGCATCGACTGGTGCATCTCCTTCATCACCGGTTGTCGGAGTTTGAATGAGTCAACGACGTTGAAGAGAGAGAAGCGATAGAACGCAGATCGGACATAGGACTGCACCAATCCTAAACACTGGACACAACACCGTACCTAACCTCAACCACCGGTGACGACGAAAGAGCCTTGCGATGGAGATAGCGATGACGACGACAGTCTTGAAGGGAGACGACATTGAAGGAGAGAGAGGAGGTGAAAGTCATGAAATTAGGGTTTTAATATTATTAAATATATAAAATTATTACCTAATTATTGAATAAGTAAACTTTCGACCTAATTTTTAAAACGCATTCTTTAAACACTTAGATTTATGTAATTTCCACTAAAAATATTAAAAAAAATAACTTTTAAATTGGATCTAGGGTGGGGTTCGACAAGTTTGTATTGTATTCGTCCCAGATGCTTGTTGCTAAATTTCCCATAGATTACCTTTTCCCATTCTTAGTTGCTTTCAAATAAAGTGAATAACTCTTTATTAGAGAAAACATCTTGCATTGAACCGTATCAAGCTAGCACGCTTTTAGGTTCGAACCCAACAAATTCACTTCAAAATTGCAGCTGTTAGGCTCATTTCAGACATATTGCGTATGATGTATTCAACCACATTTTCTTCTTTCTTATTCTTCTTATTTGCTATCTTTGCATCGCAGACTTATGCTCTACTTTGTCACAGTTAAAACATTTTTCTTAAAATTTCTTATTAGAAACTCTAAATTTCGGTCTTAGCTTAGACTTTTGCTACCAGATAGCCCATGCTTATTCTTGTAGGTTTTACAAGTTTGACCAAACTCCACAACATTTGCTTTAGCCATAACTGTATTTAACCTCTTCTTAGTCAGAATTTGTGTTGTCTTCTACAATTTGAAGTGTAGAGTACGATGACTCGAATTTTGTTTGGCCCAACCCGAAAAACACGGGTGCAACATATTTGGTAAAACTAAAATTATATTAAAAACAATGGAGGTCTCTTGGTAGCGGATGGATCGGGCCTCTCAATCCAGTAGCCCACAACTAATCCCTACTGGGATGCAAGGATGGAGCTGGGGCAGCATTGACCTATTTTATTATATATGATGTATATTAGAGTTTCATCATATCATATCATTCAGAATAGCCGTACCTTTTGTAGTCATCTTTGATATAGTAAATTTCTCTTCCTCTTTTCGTGACTTTAGTTTCCACGTAAATCTTGTGTTCTTGTTCTTAATTTTTTATTACATATTCTCTTTTTTCATAATAAATTGGTATCAGAGTGCAGTTTAGGTTTTAGCGATGGCAATTACGAAATACGAGATTTCGCTTTTGGATCGTAACACCAAATTTTCATTATAGGTGATGAAATGCAAGGCGTGCTCGCGTAAATAGACTTAGATGATGCCTTGTTAGGATTTGATAAGATACCTTCAACTTGGACGCAGGAGCAAAAACAACGTAAGAATCAAAAATCCATATTAAATTCAACTTCTTCTATCAAATCAAATACTACAAATCATTCTGAAGGGGAGAAGCACTGAACTTTTATGGTTACAATTGGAAGATTTATGCATTGCGAAAAGCTTAACTAGTAAATTACATCGGAAGAAACACATGTATTCTCATCACATGATTGAAGGTGTGTTTATAAAAGATCTTTTAATCATCTTTAAGAAAATTGTCTCTAATTTAGAGACTACGGAGGTTAAGTACGATGATGAAGATTTAGATTTGATTTTATTATATTCGTTGCCCTCTTCATATATGACTTTCATAGATACTATTTTGTATAGATGTGACACTCTTAACATGGATGAAGAATATGATGCTCCATTCTCTAAGAAGAAGATGAGGCTACTTGTGTTTGGATATGAGGCTCAAGTAGATGGCCTTATTGTTCGTGAAATGACACAAGAACAGTATTCTAGTAGTGGTATGAAAGGCAAATTGAAATTTAAAAATAGAGACAAAATTTGTAATTACTGCAAAAAAGGGTCCATCGAATATGACTCCTACAAGTTGCAGAATAGGAATAAAATAGTTGCTTCTATTCAAAAGGGAAAACTACAAAAAAAATTCTACAAAGCCAGTTTTCCAGAAGATGGTCAAAGTGAGTGAGCACTTTTAATTATTTCTGATGACGACTCCAAACCTTATGAGAATTAGATTCTTGATTCAACTTGCACGTTTCATATGTGTCTCAATTACGTTTGGTTTTCAACATTTGAAACAACTTCTAAAGGTGTCATTATAATGGAAAATAATGTACCTTGTAAGATAGCTCATATTAGAATGATCAAAGTTAAAATGTTTGATGGGGTGTTAGGATACTTTGTAATGTGAGACGTGTTTTAGATCTAAAAAGAAATCTTATCTATTTGTGTACTCTTAATTCAAAATGGTACAAATACACTCGTGAAAGTGGAGTCCCGAAGATTAGAAAAGGTGTCCTCAATGTGATGAAAGAACAAAGAATGTGTGCTTAGTTATATGTCTTATTATAATTGCAGGTGATGCAATTGTCGCTACTCTTTCCTTGTAAAATGATATTAGTAGATTTAAGCATATGTTTCTTGGATATATGTGTGAGAATGGGATGGATGAACTCAGCAAGAGAGGACTTATTGATGGATAGAGTAGTAGTAAATTAAAGTTATGTGAGAAATGCATTTCTGGAAAGCAAAAAAGAGTTAGATTCACCAAAGGCATTCACAAAATGAAGGAAACATTTGATCACATACATTATGATCTTTTGGGACCATCTAGGGTGTCTTCCAAATGAGGTGCTTACTATATTTGTTCGTTGCAAATAGGTGTTTTAAAGGAAAAAAAAGGTACAACAGAAGTTGAAGAAGCCAAGTATAAACAAGACTAGTTACAAAGAGATACAACAAATTCTGAGTGTAGACTTCACAGATGTGTTCTCTCCAGTTGTAAAACATAGTCCGATTCAAGGTTTTCTTAGTATTATGGCCAAGCATGATTTTGAGTTTGTACAGTTGGATGTGAAACCAACATTCTTACATGGAGAACTTGATGAGAACGTCCACATACAGTAGCCGGACATTGGTATAAGAGATTTGACTTATTTATGACTACTCATGACTTCAAAATAAGCAGTTATGAAAGTTGTGTCTACTTTAAAAAGTGTTGTGATGGTTGCTTGTATACCTACGTTTATATGTTGATGATATGTTACTAACAGCCAAGAATAAGGCATATATAAGAAAGGTGAAAGTCCATCTTAGTAAGGAATTTGAGATGAAAGACTTATAAGCAGCAAAGAAAATACCTGTGACTCAGATTTCAAGAGATTAGAAGTCAGGAAAATTATACCTAAGTTACAAATGGTACATTGAAAAAGTTCCTTACATGTTCAATATGCAAAATGTCAAACTTGTTAACACATCTTTAGTTGCACACTACAAACATTCACGTGCTTTATCTCCACAATCAGATGATGAGATTGATTATATGTCATGAGTTCCATATTCTAGTGAAGTGGTATCTCTTACGTATGCTATGATTTGTTTACATCTAGATTTATCATTTATATAGTTAGTAGATACAAGGAAAATCCTGGTATAAAATATTAGAAAGCAGTTCAATGGATTTTCATATAGCTGTGTAGCTCCACTAATGTTTGTTTACATTTTGGAAGAACTACAGATGGAATAATTGGGTATGTTGATTTTGATTTTACTGGAGATCTTGACCAGAAAAGATCTCTTACAGAGCATCTTTTTACTAGTGGTTGATGTGCTATCAGTTGTAAAGCTACAATACATACTACAGTTGCATTGTCTACTACTAAAGCTAAGCAATGGCTATTATAGAAGCTTGTAAGGAAGCTCTTTGTAATAATGGAATATTTGGTAAACTAAGTGAAGACTTATAGATTACCATAGTCTTTTGTAATAGTCATAGTGCTATTTTCCTCACAAAAGAACAAATATTTCATGAGAGAATGAAACATATTGATGTGCAGTACCATTTTGTGCATAATGTTATTGCTCATGGTGATATCAAAGTTGGTACCCAGGATAATCCTGCTGATATGATGACCAAGCTCTTTGTAGCTTTGAGCATTTCTTGGTCTTGATTGGTATTTGTTGTTGAAATTTCCTTTAGAGGCTTTAGTGGAAGAGATGGAGGTTTTGCTAAATAGTGAAGTTTTATTCTTATATTGGGATTTGTGTCAAGGTGGAGTTTTGTTAGAGTATGGTGACCTGAATTTTGTTTGATCCGACTCGAGAAATCTTGGGATGTGACATAGTTGGTGAAACTAAAATTATGAAAAAAAAAATTGAGTATGTGGTGGTAGCGGAGGGATAGGGCGTGATTTTCTTTTCACTTTTTCTAAGGTGGAGATTTATTTATTTATTTTCACTTATGCTTAAGGTAATTTTTGAAATCCTTCCACGTCGAAAATAGCTTCTCTATAATAGTCATCATGTGGAAAGTTTCACCAAGATCATCATTTGGCATGAATCTCATGTAAAATCACTGGAGTTCTTATACTTGATTGATCAGAGTTTTGAGTTCACCATTTTATAATCTAGGAGTGGCCAATAATAAATTTCTTTTGTCTCAACACTCTCAATTTTATGTTTTTGGTCTAAATACTTTCACAATTCCTTAGTCATTTTTTTCATATTATACATATTGTATAATGAATCAACCATTGACATGGTTAATGTACAGGAAATCAAAATGTTTCCTGGCATCAAATGCAGTAATAGTACCCTCTTTGAGTTTTAGAGCATCAGAATCTTGCAAGATTCAAGGATGTGAGATAAAATAGTATCTTCTATTACATTTTTTGAAATTCAACCCATTTAATTTCTCCTATTTTTGCCCATGATTAACTAGAACTGTTACGACAAGGCCAACTGTTCTCAGCCATTGTCCAAGTCAAAGCATGACTTGGCAATTGAACTAAAGTCTGAGTCGCAACATAACTTGACGATTGAGTCAACGGTTTGATTTTCAGTAAACACATCCATATGAGTTGATCTGGTTGCCATTTTTGAAATACCAAACAACTATTAATTATCTATTGCAGACAAAATACAAACTATTTTTTATTTTCGAATCGATTTTAAGATTGTTAGTAAAATTGACAGTAAGTATAATATATTTAAGAAATAAAAAACAAGAAATTAAAATTGCAAAAGAAAAAAATTCAAAACTATATGGGATAACGAAATATCAAACTAATGCCGGGATAAATACAATATCCCTAAAGTAGATGTACCCATCATTGTAATGTCTTAAGGTTTTGTTGAATGTCAGTCTGGCAAGACACAACTAAGAAATCATTAGAAACTAAGCTATAAGTTTCAACATAGACGAACTGAATTTTATCTCAATACTATCATCAAGATTTGGATAGGGACTAATAAAAAAAGAAAGTATATTTTGGAACAGAGAAATTTGTATATGGAACTAATGGAAATGGCCTTCTCATAGGCTCTAAGTGTGACTAATAGACTATTAATACTATCATTAATCCGACAAATAACTTCACCATTAAAAAAGGCTATAAAAAACAAGAGTTTTAGTAGTTAAAAAAGCTACAAGGGTAGTTGGAAATAAATAACGTAAATATATAAAAAATAAAGATAAAACGTGGACTTAAGTGGCCAAATTTTGATTGTTATTCGTGTATGTAAGTCATGCTTGAAAATGAATTCAATAACCTAAAATATTAATGGATACATGATTTATACCCCTCCAAGTGCACATAGAAATAGTTTCTATGCTGGACATGTGATATGATTCGGGATGCGCCAGCAATTATCAAGATTTTGATCATTGTTAGAGGGATAGTAGAGCCAAGTTCGAGATTTCAAAGAGTTGATAAATCTGGTTGTTTACATGTTCGAGCAACGGAATCCATAATATTGAAGAAAACAAGTCAATGGTCAAGTAACATGTTGGAGACAGAATCTGGAACGAGTTGGAAAGCACTCAAATTTTCAGTCTCAGTTTGAGACCCACTTTAGGCATAGAATACGTTCGACTTTGAAGACTTGTATTCTAGAAGATTTGTAGCCCTTGAAGTAAGATTTCCAACACATTTTGAATCACCTAAATCGGATATCGAGAGAGGGAGATATGACCAAAATACAGAAAGCTGTCCAGGAAAACTGTTTTGTAATCTAATTACGTTTTTACTAGGTTTTCTAGCATTAGTATAAATAGGAGATTTATTTCATTGTAAAAAATAAGACTTTTCATAATGATCAATTAAAACTTTTGCCTTTTTCTCCATGAGTTCTTCCATGAAATTTCGAACTTATCAAATATGTTAAATATTTGTGGCGTTCATCCATTGAACTTATCAAAGGATTAGGCACTCTTTGTGGCGTTCACAAATCGAGGTTCGTTGATTTTGTAATCAAGAGGTCTTTCAAACTTTTGTTTTTATTTGGTTGTTTGGTTCAATAATTTGTGGGTCGAGATTCTACTGTCTATAACCTGAATTTGGGCTTTCCCAACGTTTTCAATTAATTTAGTGATTTCCACGCTGATCCCGTTCCCGGGTTTGCGTCATTTGGTATCAGAGCAAGGCTCCAAAATAATCAGGTTATATCTTTTGTTTCTTGTTTGAGTCTTGTTTTTTTTTGTCCATTGTTCTTCGCGGTCTTCGGGTCCGTCTTATTTCTTGAATTTTGATCCAGAAAATTACCACAAAAAAACTCAAAATTATTTTTTGGACTAATTACAAGTCCAAATCAAATTCCGTTTGTTTTGCTGGATTTATAGTTGAATTCCCGAGATAAAAATATTTCGAAAAAAAAATTATTGTTATCGGGAAATTTCCAGCCGTTTAAATTTAAATTTTGAGTTTCAAAAACATGGAATATTTTCAGGTTCTATCTTTTTCGTTTGTTTTAAGTCTTTTGTTTTTGTTCATGTGTCCAATAATATTTTGAGTCTTTGATCCAAAAAAATTTCAAAAAAAAAAATTCAAAAGTTATTTTTGTGCTCAATTTGATTCCAAATCAACTTCCGTCTGTTTCGTTGTTATCATAGATGATTCTTGAGTTAAAAAGAATTGATTTCTTGGAAATTGTTCAATTTCATAATATCCATTCCAATTCCAAAAATCCGTTTATATTCATTCAAGTCCAAAAAAATTCAAGAACCACTTTCTTGAATTTAAATATCACTTTTCCAATTGTCCAATTATTTTCTTGAGTCTTCTTGATTACGTATACTTAAAGGATGGACTATGACTATGGATTTATTTTTCAAACTCGGTGTTTTGTGGGTAGTACGATATCTAGTTTGGCTATTGATAAGGAGTACATATCAGACTTGATTAGTATTACGATGATGAAAAAATTGGGATTACCTTTGCAACAACACCATAGGTCTTATAGGATGACTTGGTTGAAGGAGTGTGGGAAGGTAGATGTGACCAAGAGGATTTTATTAAACGTTACCATTGGGAAATATAGTGATGAAGTTTGGTGTGATATGGTTCCATTAAAATCTTTTCATATCTTGTTTGGGGAGCCTTGGAGGTATTAAAGGAATACTATTTATGATATGGAGAGGAATATGTATAAGTTTCTTCAGGATGGGGTAAAAATCACTCTACCTGGGTTGACACTAGAACAATCATTTGCAGATTGATGGAAGGAGAGAGGTGAAGCAGAACGAGAAAAGCAAAAGAGTGAGATGACCACACCTAAGGAGAACGTCAAAGTTGAATTGCGGGAAGAGTCCAAAAATAGAGAAGTTGAGATGGAGGATGATGGACTGAAAAATGCAGTTGATGTTGGATAGAGTGAACCAATTAAAGAGGAACATGAGCATGATGGTAATGCAATTGATATTGGGAAAAGTGAACCAATTAAAAAAGAGGAGCGTGAGCAGTATGGTATAAAAATTGTAGAGATGGTTCAACAAGAGAGTGAGAAAATAATAAAAGAATGTGTTGAGAAAATTGTTAAAAATATTGTAGGGAATGAAGAGCATAGTTCTATTGTTATGCATGATATGGTGGAGATGATACATTATGAGTACGAGGACTCATATCTCATTGAGGGGGAAACTAACAAATTCAATCGTGTTTTGTTTAATTCATTCTTTCAGGGTGATCATTGTACGTGAGAGTTCATACAACAATATCTATTATTGATTGTGTTTGTGCTGCAATACATCCATATATACAAAATGGATATGTACCATGTATTGATCATATGCCATGGAGGAAATTTTTTTTCATTTGATCCAGGTGGTGCAGTGATTAAATTTGTAATAGGTTGGTTATCTCCTACGCAATCACAAGACATGGATTTGAGGACGAATCCTCTTGAAGAGGGAGAGTATGATATGATCCGAGATGCGCCAGCAATTATCAAGATTTTGATGATTGTTAGAGGGATAATAGAGCCAAGTTCGAGACTTCAAAGAGTTTATAAATCTGGTCATTTACATGTTCGATAACGGAGTCCATAATATTGAAGAAAACAAGTCAATGGTCAAGTAACATGTTGGGGACGGAAGTTGGAACGGGTTGGAAAGCACTCAAATTTTCAGTCTCAGTTTGAGACCCACTTTTGGCATAGAATACGTTCGAGTTTGAAGATTTGTATTTTTAGAAGATTTGTAGCCTTTGAAGTAAGATTTCCAACACTGAAAGTTGTCCAGAAAAACTATTTTGACGCGAATTTCCTTGTTAGACTAGAATTCTATTTTCTTTCCAATTTTACAATATTTTGTAATCTAATTACGTTTTTACTAGGTTTTTTAGCATTAGTATAAATATGATATTTATTTCATTGTAAAAAATAAGACTTTTCATAATGATAAATTAAAACTTTTGCTTTTTTCTCCATCTGTTCTTCCATGAAATTTCGAACTTATCAAATATGTTAAATATTTGTGACGTTCATCCATTGAACTTATCTATGCACTCTTTGTGGCGTTCACAAATCGAGGTTCGTTGGTTTTGTAATCAAGAGGTCTTTCAAACTTTTGTTTTTGTTTGGTTGCTTGGTTCAATAATTTGATGGTCGAGATTTTACTGTCTACAACCTAAATTTGGGCTTTCCCGGCGTTTTCAATTAATTCCACGATTTCCACGCTGATCTTGTACCCGGGTTCGCTTCAACATGATTACACCTCTTAAAATGTGGTCATATATAAACTTGTCATTGCCTTCTCCTTTTTCCTATGTGGAAGAACCTATAATTTTGCTTCACGGCTAACACCTAACAACTTCTAATGAGTACATTTTGATCTTCAATTTCTCATTTAATCGAGTATCATTTTAGCCAAGTAATTAAATATATGAGTTCCACGTTCTCATGAAGAAAAATACGAATCTACTTTAATTTACCAAAAAATAGAAATGAGTCCTACTCAAAATTATGCTAAAACACATTCATTTTTCAACAAGCAATACTGCAATAATGTTATTTAATACTTGAAAGAGTGAGCAGGCCGAGGTGGGTTGCTCAGGGAAGTTGGGGTATGAGTGGATTATATCATAGCATTATTGGCCAACTAGCTCTGATTTGCCAAAATACTTTATTTGCCTATCATATTTTTAAATAAGAGGAAAAACAATAAATACAAAAATTAAAGAAAAGTATCATATTATTGGATATAAATCCTTATTAGAGACAAAATGTGCTAATAAATAGAAGATTAAGAATAAGAAAGTAACAAAATAATGTATGGACATAAATACGATAGTAAGCAAAGATTAAGGGCTTTAGTGCAATTCATAAGTGGTATAACAAAATAAAAACATTTAGATGCTTGATTCAAATTGAATCTAGTCAATTAAAACAATATCATCAATGAATGGTATATGTTGCATTCTTATCCACATGACTTACTAAAGACCATGGACCTCATGTTTGTCAATTAAGGTCATTTGCAACACACCTTCCAAGTTTGCACATCGAAGGGACCACCTCAAATGTACTATTTGAATATACAAATACTTCTAACTTGACTTAAAAAAATAAAAAAAAAATCCGCAATTTATAATACTAATATGCGTGTGTGTGTGAATTCAATTTTTTTTTTCTTACTCATGGATTTGGTAAACGAATCAAGCTACAATTTAAATTTACTAAACTACTCTAAATAATACTTTATTTGCCTATCATATTTTTAAATAAGAGGAAAAACATTAGATACAAAAACTAAAGAAAAGTATCAAATTATTGGATATAAATCATTATTAGAGACAAAATGTGTTAATAAATGGAAGATTAAGAATAAGACAACAACAAAATAATGTATGGACATAAGTACGACAGTAAGCAGAGATTAAGGGCTTTAGCGCAATTCATAAGTGGTACAACAAAATAAAAACATTTTGATGCTTGATTCAAATTGAATCTAGTCAATTAAAACAGTATCATCAACGAATGGAATATGTTGCATTCTTATCCACATGGCCTAGGTATGACTTACTAAAGACCATGAACCACATGTTTGTCAATTAAGGTAATTTGCTACCCACATTCTATGTTTGCACAGCGAAGGGACCACCTCAAATGTACCATTACAAATACTTCTAACTTGATTTAAAATTTTTTTAAAAAAATCCGCAATTAAGAATACTATTCTATATATGTGTGTGTGTGTGTGTGTTGATGTTTTCATGTGAATTCGATTTTCTTTTCTTAGTAATGTGTAGAGGTGTCAATTCGGGTGGTTTGGGCCGGGTCGGCCCACCAACATGTCAGCCCGGTAACAGCCCGCGTGAAAAAAAGTCCGCCTGATGCGGGTTACGGCCGGTTACGGGTCGGCCCACAATTTTGGACTACAGCACAGGCCCACCCGCTGACCCATTCGGGTCGAGCCCATGTGGGTCATGGGTCGCGGTTCGTTCCGATTTGGCCCATATAATTGTATAAATAAAATTATAAAAATATAGAATTTTTCATATTTATAGCAAAAAAATATATGTTTTTTTGTTAAATGTAAACTAAGAATTGACCAAAATGATAAATTCATAATTATATCAAGAAATTTTGACATAAAATTCAAATTTAATGTTATATGAATTATTTATAACTTTGCAAAGTTAAATTTAACTTAAACAAATAACAACTAAATGCATGTCTAATTACTATTATAAATATTTATAGCATAAGTACATCCCAACTAGGTTGACACTTACTTTTGCTATAATTTATAGTTTAAATACATCTCCCTTTTTTTCAAAATTTTTTGAATTTTTTTTTCCACGGGCCAACGGGTTAACCGCGGCATGTGAAGCCTAAACCCGCGGGTCACACCTCTTTGGCCCGTGAACTGCCCGCTCGGGTCACGGGTTAGTCCGCGATCTCGGGTCGATCTGGGCCGATTTTTACAGGTCTGGCCGACCCGTCCGTCTTGACACCTCTAATAATGTGACAAAGAACGAAATTCACGGTATTGTTTTGAATCAATAACAATGAACATCTGAACAGTGTGAGACAAAATACAGAGAATCCGATTAGTCTAAACAATTTTCCATTACTTCAAAGCCCCATTACATATACATGCATATGCACGGCACATTGGCATAGTTATAGGGGATACGTACGAGAAATAGAAAATCACTTGCATATGCAAATTCTCAGAGTTGGTTTACCTTTAATGATTTAATGAATTTAAACTTTAGCTTAAATAATACTTGAAAAGAGGGAGGTCTGTGTTATTCAACAATCTAATAATTTTCTAGTGGATAGGTACGTGTTACTCAAATATGAAATTAGGGAGGTTTGTGTATTTATTGAAAATGAATGGGGTGTCATGGGAGATACCTATTCTCCAAAACTCGAAAGAAGAAAGTTTTTGTAATTTTTAAAAGCAAAGGATGTCTCCAAACTTGTTGGAAACCTAAGGGGATGTCTCTTTAATTTTGCCATAATTTCACGGCACTTGTTCATGACATGCAACCTTTTCTAATGGTACGTAGTTAAGGATGACATCAGTGTCGAGAGGCATGCTTTGCTACGGATTTTTGAAAGACGCGATATGGATAAAAGTAGCTTTATTTCTGTTCCAATTTTCCCATTTCACTAATTTCTATTTTCTAACTATCTTATTTACTTTACTGTGGTCTAAATAAAAAATGAGAGTTAGTGCGGTAATGGATTTTTAAATACAAATTAAATTTATAAACGTAAAAATATAAAAAATAAGAGTCAAGGTGGGATATGAATTTTTAATAACAAGATAATTTTTAAAACATAAAAAAAAAAATCAAGATGATGAACCCATCCCGCAGCTAGTGCTCACCCCGATTCCTCAATCCTCTATATTGACTCCATCCACTATCAGGCTTTTCGCGTTAGAACAAAAGTTATGAAAAGCTTCATGACCTCAAAATATTCACTTATTTACATTTTTAATTTAATTCTTGTTAGTAATAGCTTATAATATTAAGGAAATGGTAATATAAATTATTATATTCTTTCTTTGTAACTCTTTTACATTATATTACCATGTGGTTGGAGGGTGTGCGGTAATAGATATACTTAATTTCAAGAATAAAAGTTACAATTTCACATATGAGAAAACTAGCAGTAAAAAATGTACACAATACATAAAAACATTTCATTTCTTTACTTATCTAGCATATCAAAAATAATTTGCATGCTTGGTCGATATTGTGGATTGGAGTACAGGCATTCAATTGCAAGTTTAACAATAGACATCAAAATCATCTCTTCTTCTTGAGTGGGATGAAGAATGCACGGATCCAACAAATCTTCCAACTGTGAATCTCCTTGTGACGGAGTTGTTACGTATTGAATGTATTCACCAGGATGCTTTCCTTTGATCACTTCCAATGCTAACACTCCAAAGCTATACACATCACACTTTTCCGTCACCTTCATTGTGTACGCAAGTTCTGCCCAAAAAATAGGGAACGAATACAATCAAAATCATGTTTATATGTTCTCTGAATGAAATTTGGGGAAAAAAAAATATTACCAGGAGCGATATAACCATATGTGCCTGCAAGAGAGCTGAGATTCGATGAATCGCATTTCAGGAACTTAGCAGTACCAAAATCTGAAACATGAGCCTCGTACTGTGAATCAAGCAAAATGTTGTTGCTGGATATGTCTCGATGAACAATTGGAGGTGAACAACTATGATGCATGTAAGACAAAGCACGAGCCACACCCTTTACGATATTAACCCTTTTAGGCCAATCCAATTTCTTAGCTTCTTCATCTGTACTTAGAGTTTTGGCCAAACTACCTCTGTCAAGGTATTCATAGACCAAAAGCAAGTTTTGATCATTTGAGCAGAAACTATAAAATTTCACAATGTTCCGGTGCCTGATTTCTGTCAATGCTCTTATTTCTCTCAGAAAAGCTTCAAAGTTTGCCATTTCAGATGATGAATCAAGTCTTTTGACTGCGACTGTAACCATTTCAGATGAGGAATGAAGTCTTTTCCCTCCTATTGTCTTTTCTGATGAAAGTTGTGCCTTGTAAACCCTTCCACATCCTCCCTCCCCAATACAAAAAGCTGCATCAAATTCATTTGTGGCCTCTAAAATGTCTTTATACGTGAGTTTTCCATTGAATATGGTGAGAAAATCATCATCTTCTTTCTTTGGATTCATCTTTCTGTGTTTATACAGGATGAGGATTCCAATGAACACAAATAGAAGTAAAGATACACAAAGGAGAGGGGTTGCAATTATCAAAATGAATTTGTGGTCATTCCCTGACTTCTTGTTTTTAAATTCAAGAGAGCTTTTACATGGTTGTAATCCTGAAATATTGCCACACAATCCTTTGTTCCCTCTTAGTTGTTCTATGGAGACATTTTGAAAGACTTTGCCACTAGGAATTGGACCTTCCAACTCATTATAAGATATATCAATTTTCAACGAAATAGGAATTTCTTCAAAACTCGTAGGAATGAGTCCAAAGAGGTGATTGTGGGAGAGGTTTAACATTTCCAAGCTTTCCAAGAATCGTAATTCGGATGGTATTTCTCCACTAAGTAGATTATTACTGATATCCAACTTGGACAAATGGATTAACTTACGAAGCTAAATAGGGATTCTCTGGCTTAAAAAGTTGAAGCTCAAATTCAAGTGATGCAACTTCTCGAAGTTTGCAAAAATTTTGGGTAGCTTACCTGTCAATCTGTTTCTAGAAAGGTCAAGGTATTCTAAGTTTGACAGTGATCCCAATTGTTCAGGTATATCTGCAGAAAGTTGGTTATCCTCCAAACATAGATTTATAAGTGAAGTTAACTTACCAATTTCCTTTGATATCTCCCCATGTAACTGGTTTGAAGAAAGATAGAGCACATAAAGTTGACTTAAACTTCCAAACGAAGTAGGGATCTGACCTGTGAGATTATTTGTGCTCAATTTTAGCTCTTGAAGTGATGTTAACTTCCCTAATTCTGGAGGAATTAAACCAGAAAGTTGATTAGTATCGAGATATAGAGTTCGTAGATGAGTTAATCCACTCAACGAAGTTGGGATTTGACCTGTGAGATGATTTTTTCTCAAACTCAGGCTCTGAAGTGATGTTAACTTCCCCAACTCGGGAGGAATTGAACTAGAAAGTTGATTATTTTGGAGATACAAAATTCTTAGACTAGTTAATTCACTAAACGAAGTTGGGATTTGACCTGTGAGATTATTTGCGTTCAACGCTAGTTTCTGGAGTGATGTTAACTTCCCCAACTCGGGAGGAATTGGGCCAGAAAGTTGATTAATGTGGAGATACAGAGTTCGTAGACTAGTTAATCCACTCAACGAAGCTGGAATTTGACCTGTGAGATGATTTGTGCTCAAATGTAGGTCCTGGAGTGATGTTAACTTCTCTAACTCGGGAGGAATTGGACCAGAAAGTTGATTAGTGTGGAGATAAAGAGTTTTTAGATAAGTTAATCCACTCAACGAAGCTGGGATTTGACCTGTGAGATGATTTGTGCTCAATTGTAGGTCCTGGAGTGATATTAACTTCTCTAACTCGGGAAGAATTGGACCAGAAAGTTGATTAGTGTGGAGATAAAGAGTTTTTAGACTAGTTAATCCACTCAACGAAGCTGGAATTTGACATGTGAGATGATTTGTGCTCAATTGTAGGTCCTGGAGTGATGTTAACTTCTCTAACTCGGGAGGAATTGGACCAGAAAGTTGATTAGTATGGAGATAAAGAGTTTTTAGACTAGTTAATCCACTCAACGAAGCTGGGATTTGACTTGTGAGATTATTTGTGTGCAATGCTAGGTCCTGAAGTGATGTTAACTTCCCCAACTCGGGAGAAATTGGGCCAGAAAGTTGATTAATGTGGAGATACAGAGTTCGTAGACTATTTAATCCACTCAACGAAGCTGGAATTTGACCTGTGAATTGATTGGTTGATAAATCAAGATAGACAAGTTTGGAGAGTTTACCAATTTGAGGAGGAATGGTGCCAAAGAGACGGTTGACAGAGAGATCTATATAAGCAAGATTTGGGAAAGATGAGAATGGAAACTTATAGAAGAAGGCATGAATGCTTGAATTTGTGAGGTTCAGCCTATTGACACTTCCGTCGATGTAGGAAACTCCAAACCAATTGCATGGGCTAGAACTTGCTTTTGGATGGCTAGAAAACTTGGTGGAATTCTTGGTTTCAAGATTCCACGATTTTAGTATTGAGTTGTCATGATTTACAAAATTAGCTTTCCATTTCAGCAGAGCATTAGCTTCAGCAAAAGAATCAGAAACAGCATGTTCAAGATAAATAAAGAAGAAGAAGAATGCGAAACTGGAGTATTTTAGCATGGTTGTACTAGGATTTTCGATAAATTATCATGCTAAGAAAGTTTAATTTATTCTTTTAGAGTAAATATTATTCTTCATTATCAATCATTGCTGGTGATTAACTCAGATTGCAATATCCAGTTAAGATGACCTTGACCAAATAATTATTACTTAAATCACATCGTACTGTTAAATAAAAACCAGTGGGTAGAACTTGTTGAAAATATTTATATGAATCTTGTACAAAATATATATGGGTTTGTAGTTTAGACATTGTTACATAAAGAACATATATATTGAAATTTTTGTCTCATGGATACAAATTATAACAGACAAAGTTGAGAAAAAAAATAATGAAAAATGAACGTTTATTGATAGAAATTACAAATTATAGAAATAAAAAGTAGATCAATTAGTTTCAGAATTACAAATTCAATAATACATAAATATTGCTATGCGAAAATAAATGTAGAAAAAAAAATGCCTACGCCAAAAATAAGTTACTAATTCATGAACTTGATTGATTCTCACTCAACTTTTTCATTTTATTTAATTTCAATGCATATTAAAAAGTTCTTCAAATATTTAACGGTTCACCATCTATTAAAGTTTTTGTCTGTATATGTGATCTCACTTTTTACAGTAGAGGCATCAAACCTTTAAAAAATGTGCAATTAGATCCCCAAAACTTTTAGCCTTAGCACCAACCTCCTGAACTTTATATATATATATGCGTGCACAAGAAGAATCATTAATGGTTTACGTCAGGGGCAGATCCAGCCCCCACGGCCGCCCGGGCAGATCCATCGGGAACCTTTTTTTTATTGACAATAAATAAACTTTTTTGGATCATATACATGATGATTCATTTTATTTACAAATATTTCTTGTAGTTTAGTTGGTTATAACTTGCATATTCATGTTAGTCAAGGTTTCGAATCCCTTCTCAACCAATTTATTGTGGAGTTTTTTAATTGGACATTTTCTATAAAAATTAATGCAAAAAAGAGGAGATTCGAACCTGTGACATATTCTTGTAATTATTGAAATTTGACCATTAAGACACTTATTGAATTTTGACATTAAGCTTACCAGAATAATATATTTTAAATTTTAACGATTTTAATGTAATTTTAAAAATTCAAACCCGTGTTCTTCCTTTAAATCATACAAAACTTGGTCACAATATCATTTAGTGAATATTGCTAATTTGTACAACGGAATTATATATGTTCACTTTGAACAAAATAATTATTATATTTAAATTTTAGGCTGCCAGAAATTGCAGAAACTAAAATAAATGTAAAACTAAATACAAATATTTTTATCAAATTCTAAATATCCAGTTTGCTCATTTTCAATTCAATCGAGATTTGAATTTATAAGATTTACAATTTAGTAATAGGTTTTATGGCAAAACTAAATGTTCAAAAAGCTAGTTTCTTGACGAAACCAGGTCGGTGGAAGATCTGGTTTATCAACTCGAATCATCTATGTCAGACAAGAGATAACCAACCTGAGGGAGAAAATTCTGGTTTTACACCTTTAGCAAAATTCTGGTTTTACACGCACCTTAAATTCTGATTTTGCACATGAAGAACATCATATGAGAGATAACCAGATTTATGCCAGAAACCAAGGGAGATTTCTACGCCATTTTTTCTTTTATTTTTTTACCTAAACCCAGTGAGAAATCTCCTAGTTGGTGGTGGTCAGCCGCTACGTATGCACTTGATTTGGTGTGGGTAAGGTGGGTTTGGTGAGGATGGGGTATGGATGTGGATTGGGATGCTTGCTAGGTAGTAGCAGATCCAATATGAACATCGAGCACGGGCTGTAAGAGCGGCTGCTCCCAATATAAGGACAGAAAAATCGGTGGATTTAGCACAGGAGGCCACAAGTGATAGACGGTAATGTGTGGTTAAAAGAAAAGCAAAAATTTTGAGTTTGCGTGTAATAATATTTTATTGAAGAATGTTTGGTTAAAAAGAAATATATTTTGAGATTAATGGGGATCAAACATGCTCTTATATTTAAATTTAAATTGTAAAGGAAGAGAGTAATTCAGATTTTATTGTGTAGGCTAAGCAATATTAAAGGACCCTGTTAAGTAACGTAGAAAGGTTTTAGAAGATCCTCACAATACCCCTCTCCAAACTTCACGAAAGGAGGGATCATCTTCTTTCGAAATCTCTATTGATACATCAAAACTATGTAGAAATCACTTCATATACACTATTAACATACATTGCTCATATTGTACTCTAGTTTCTCAATCTTTATATAAAATAATTTTCATTGTCCATATGTCAACAATGCAATTTTCTTTTGGCAAGAACATAGTACATCAAGAAACCTTGTCTTAGAAAAGTTGTGCAAGTGTATTTACTAAAGAAAAAAGATAAGAACTTAAACGAAAACATTATGCAAACATATAGTAAAAGAAATTACCTGCTACTCAAATTTATAAATTCAATAACTCAGAATAATTTTAGCCACACATTCATAACTACTAACATTATTATCTATAAATCTTGTGTGATCCACTGTTATTTCTCTTTATAAACTATTTATAAATTTGTGAAGCAAATGTTAATATAAATGTTGATTTCATTCGGAACTCCTACCAATTTTTCTGAAGTTGAACAAAATCTTTATTCTTCACCCTATTGTGGCAATTATTTTTCAAAAATTATTTTTTCCTAAAACACATTTTTAATCACACATGAGATCACAACTTTTCAACCACATAATTCATCAATTTTGTCAAGATTTATTAGAAATCTAATTTATATCTAAACCATAGGAGCTTCATTTTTCTCTTTTTTAATTAGCTACCACCTTTTTTGTCTTTATATTCCCATTGCAATTCTTCGAAAACGTATCCTATTCCTATCTACATTATAACAATAAACCACGTTTTAAACTTTTCCGTTGGGAGAGATGTGTTTTGGTATAGCAAATGTTTTTAGAGAATATGTAATTAAAATAAAAAAAATTGAATTTACGTATAAAATTATTTTATTATAGAATGCGTTATTAAAAATGAGTTTGGAAAAAAAAAAAAAAAAAAAGGTTGAGGCTCAAACGTGGGTTGTCTAGTCTCAATCCACGATTGAGTTTTCTAGCCGGCTTTTGCTCTTGCAAACCAGTAAGTTTTATGCCTGTGCATATTGATATCTTATTTCAGTATTTTGCTCGACCAAAGTCTTTACATTTTGCAATTTAGGTCATTCAACTTTCAAAATTTATATCTTGTCCCTGAATTCGAGATTTCTTTCAACCTCCGTCATTTGTGATCAATTATCATTCATTTTCATCCGCTCTCATCCAATAATGAAATTTCTCTTAAAATAATCGAGAAACACATAAAGTTAAGTATCTCATTCTTAAAATTACTAAACATCAATTTTGATGGTCGAGATAAGTGTTTACACTTAAGAAGCACTCCCAAACTTAATTTCTATTTTGTCATCAATATAGCACTATAAAAGCCCAAAAAATAGAAATTAAATAAAAGAGATGAATTTTAGACTTGTCAAATAAGTGTTGGCCTTGAAAATTGAAGGATCTTTTCGTTTTTCCTTTCTCCTCTTTTAAAGGATCTCTCGTTCTAGGTGTCAAATTTTCTTACAATTAAGATTGTAAACAACATTAGAAAAAAATTAATAAGAAACTACAATCAAGATCCTAGTTAAATCAAAATTCAAATGCAACATGCTACGAAACATTAATTTATAGATTCATAATCTAGAGAGAAAAAAAATATGATTTTTGGTGTGCGAAAGACTTCATAAGTCAAGATTTGTCATTTAGGATTGAAGTATATAGTTAAATTTCACATTGGTTGAGTTTTCAATTGTTATCAATCATTGTTGGTTTAGAAATTATTTATTGTTCTCAATATTAGGGGTCCCAAAAAAAAAAAAAAAAAAGGGACCACAAAGACTTTAAGATTTTTAGCATTCTAAAGACTTCATACATTAAGTCTTTTAGAGTAAATATCATTCTATGTAGACTAGATTCTATTTTTTTTTTTTTATGTTTTATTTTTTGGAAAATATCCTAGCTTGAAAATCCAAGACGTAGGATAAATTCATGTACATCTATAGTTTCTTGTATAAATATCATTATCAATCATTGTATGTCACTAACTCACATTGCAATCGCAAGTTGAGCAGACCTTGACAAAAATTACTTGGAAATATTTTTATGAATCTTTGACGAAATATGTGGAATGTAATTTATACATTGTTACAAAATGAACATATATCGAAACTGAAAAATGAACTTTTATTGACAAATATCTATATAAATTACAGAACCACAAAGTAGATTAAGATACATAGCTGTAAAATTGATCCCTAATTAGTTTCAGAATTACAAATTCAAAATATATAACTATTGCTACGTGAAAATAAATGTAGAAAAAAAAAGGCAAAAATAAATTATTGATTTCGAGAATTTGATTGTTTTCTCATTCTAACTTTTCATTTAATTTAAAGGGGTCACCATCTATTAAACCTTTTGTCTATATATGTGATCTCATTTTTTATTGATAATAAAAATTAGGGACATTTGCTGTAGAGGTTTAAAACTTTCAGAAGTATGCAGTGAAGTCCCAAAACTTTTAATCTTAACACATATAACATCCAACAGTTTAAATTCAAAAACATGTTAGTTGATCAAAAGTCAAATGTCTTAACTTAGTATTATCAATTTAATGCAAGGTAAATTGAGGACGAGTTTTGTGGTAGTTTCAGTCACTGTTGGGGTGGTCGGTCAGGTTGGGTTTGGGATGGGTGCACTTGGGGAGATGAAGGTTTTTAGTCCTTTATTCTCTTCTTATTTATTTTTTTGGCTTTTTTTTTTTTTTCAATTAGTTAAATGTGAGAAACCACTTACCCTGCATTAAATTGATCAAATTATAGTTAAACATTTGACTTTTGGTGAATTGCCAAATTTTCTTATGGAAACATGTGAACTTAGGAGCATTGTAATTTATTTTACATTTCTGAGTGTCATGAAAAATGATTTTCGAAATATAAATACGACCCATTCTATAGAATCGATGAGATAATAGAGAATAATATTTATCAGTACTCATTTGCACGTAACAACAAATTATTATTCATATTTTACTTTAGAATTTACAACGTTATTTTTTCCCTTAGAATATAATTATAGTTTAATTCACAATGCATTGCACATGATATTGTTAACAATTTTTGTTTTTTTAAGTAATTGGATAAATTTTGTCCAAATTTTCCATATACACAATTCACATAAAGCATAAAATAAAGATTGAATAGTCTCAAGTGGCCTAATTCTTGGTATGAAACTCAATTTTTTTGGAACTTCAATTAATCAAATTTATTTTCTTGATAAAAACTAATAGAGTAGTTTATTTATTTATACTCAAATTAAAATTGTAAAGAAAGAGAGTAATTTAGATTTTATTGTGGAGGATAAGTACACAATTTATCAATTTTATTAAAAAGTCAAATTTATATCTAATTCAAATAGGAGCTTCATTTTTCTCTTTTTCAATTTTAGCAACCTCCTTTTCTTTACAGAATATTCATGGAAAACTTGTCCTAACTCCTTAAAACAAGAAGCCCATATTTGAGATTCATTTTTGGGTGGAAATGTATTTTAAAATAGTGATTTTTTGGAGAATTTGTCGCTAAAAATAGGAAAAAAATGAATTTAAATGTAAAATTATTTTTATGAGAGAATATTTTGTTAAAAATGAGTTTTCTCAAACATGGGTTAAGTTGAGTCTCGATCCACAATTGAGTTTCCTAGCCGCCTATTGCTGTTGCAAACCAGTAAGTTTTATTCGTGTGCATATTGATCACTTATTTCAATATTTTGTTCAACCAAAGTCTTTAACTTTTGCGATTTAGGTCATTCAACTCTCAAAATTTATATCTTGTCCCTGAATTCGACATTTCTATCAACTCTGTCATTTGGGATCAATTATCATTCATTTTCGTCCGTTCTCGTCCAATAATGAAATTTCTCTTCAAATAATTGAGAAACACGTAAAGTTAAGTATATCATTAATAAAATTACTCTGAAACATTAACTTTGACGGTCAAGATAAGCGTTCACACTTAAGAAACACCCCCAAACTTAATTTCTATGTTGTCATCAAAAAGCCCAAAAATAGAAATTGAATAAAAGAGATGAATTTTAGACTCGTAAGATAAGTGTCGATGATGGAGTTTGCCTTTAAAATTGTAAAATCTTTTCATTTTTCCTTTCTCATCTTTTATAAGCAATAATATTTTGAGCAAAACTTGAGCTCTTCATAGTTTTACAACCTTTAATATATTGGTTATGAAAAAGTTGGTGACTGTGAATTTGAATGTCAAATATGTAAAGGAGTGAGAATTTTGAAGATTTGAGGTTAAAATTGAAATAAAATATTTATGATTTTTGGTGTGCTAAAGACTTCATAAGTCAAGATTTGTCATTTAGGATTGAAGTATATAGTTAAATTTCATATTGGCTGAGTTTTCAATTGTTCACAATCATTGTTGGTTTAGAAATTATTTATTGTTCTCAATATTAGGGATCCCAAAAAAAAAAAAAAAAAGGCACCATAAAGACTTTAAGATTTTTAGCATTCTAAAGACTTCATACATCAAGTCTTTTAGAGTAAATATCATTCTATGTAGACTAGATTCATGTACATCTATTTTTTTTTTTTTTTATTTTATGTTTTATTTTTTGGAAAATATCCTAACTTGAAAATCCAAGACGTAGGATAAATTCATGTACATCTATAGTTTCTTGTATAAATATCATTATCAATCATTGTATGTCACTAACTCATATTGCAATCGCAAGTTGAGCAGACCTTGACAAAAATTACTTGGAAATATTTTTATGAATCTTTGACAAAATATGTGGATTGTAATTTATACATTGTTACAAAAAGAACATATATCGAAACTGAAAAATGAACTTTTATTGACAAATATCTATATAAATTACAGAACCACAAAGTAGATTAAGATACATAGCTGTAAAATTGCTCCCCAATTAGTTTCAGAATTACAAATTCAAACTATATAACTATTGCTACGTGAAAATAAATTATTTTAGCCTAAAGAAAAAACCTTGTCTTAGAAAAGTTGTGCAAGTGTATTTACTAAAGAAAAAAGATAAGAACTTAAACGAAAACATTATGCAAACATATAGTAAAAAAGGTGGGTTTCTCAATCTTTATATAAAATAATTTTCATATTGTGGCAATTATTTTTCATATTGTACTCCAATTTCTCATATTGTGGCAATTATTTTTCAAAAATTATTTTTTTCCTAAAACACGTTTTTAATCACACATGAGATCACAACTTTTCAACCACATAATTCATCAATTTTGTCAAGATTTATTAGAAATCTAATTTATATCTAAACCATAGGAGCTTCATTTTTCTCTTTTTTGATTAGCAACCGCCTTTTTTGTCTTTATATTCCCATTGCAATTCTTCGAAAACGTATCCTATTCCTATTTACATTATAACAATAAGCCACGTTTTAGACTTTTTCATTGGGAGAGATGTGTTTCGGTATAGCAAATTTTTTTAGAGAATATGTAATTAAAAAAAATTGAATTTACGCATAAAATTATTTTATTAGAGAATGCGTTATTAAAAATGAGTTTGGAAAAAAAAAAAGTTGAGGCTCAAACATGGGTTAAGTCTAGTCTCAATCCACAATTGAGTTTTCTAGCCGCCTTTTGCTGTTGCAAACCAGTAAGTTTTATGCCTGTGCATATTGATATCTTGTTTCAGTATTTTGCTCAACCAAAGTCTTTACATTTTGCAATTTAGGTCATTCAACTTTCAAAATTTATATCTTGTCCCTGAATTCGAGATTTCTTTCAACCTCCGTCATTTGTGAGGAATTATCATTCATTTTCATCCGTTCTCGTCCAATAATGAAATTTCTCTTAAAATAATCGAGAAACACATAAAGTTAAGGATATCATTCATAAAATTACTAAACATCAATTTTGATGGTCGAGATAAGTGTTTACACTTAAGAAGCACTCCCAAACTTAATTTCTATTTTGTCATCAATATAGCACTATAAAAGTCCAAAAAAATAGAAATTAAATAAAAGAGATGAATTTTAGACTCGTCAAATAAGTGTCAAATGATGGAGTTGGCCTTGAAAATTGTAGGATCTTTTCGTTTTTCGTTTCCCCTCTTTTATAAGCAATAATATTTTGAGCGAAACTTGAGCTCTTCATAGTTTTACAACCTTTAATATATTGGTGATGAAAAAGTTGGTGACTGTGAATTTGAATGTCAAATATGTGAATTTGAATGGCAAACAGGGATCTTGATGACTGTTTTTGCTTATATTACAGGGTTGAGGAGTTTAATGTCAAAAAAGAGAAGATAGAGCTAAACGTACTAAAGTGAGTATAAATAATGTTATCTTACAGTAGCTTAGGTGTCAACATATCATATGTCCTATAAATTGGATCATACTTCGTCGTATTTAATTGAACATGTAATTTAATGTCATTGGTGCTGCCACTTAGGTAGTGATATTAAATAACATTACTCAATTAGTATAGGCATTATTGTACATTTCTATGTGCCTCGTGTTTCTCCAATCTGAGTGGGTATTTAAGTCAACCAATAACCAACTCTTGCTAAGCTCCTTTTTGTAGTTAGATTTTTAGTTTAAGTCAAAGTTAATAATTAAATTTAATAAGGGTTTACAAATTTTCAATCACATACTTTATCAATTATTATCAAAGTATACCAAAGGAATTGATTATGTGAGTAGAAAAATCAAGTCTAATAATAATAATTCTGTGTAAAAGAGAAATGATGGATGTTTTCAAGTGAATTTGTTTTCTTTTCGCAGTCAATGGGTACAAACAATATGAATTTACCAATTACCAGCATACTCTAAATTGATGTTTGCTTTAGATAAAAACCCTAAAAATAAATTGTCAAGTAAAGGTTGACATTTATAAGATTATATTTGGGCCTAATTTTTTATTCGATATTGTGGACTACACCTTAAGTTTTTGTAAAACATTCCTCAGATTTTTGACAAATTCAAGTTTTGAAACTGCCCTCCTTCAATTAGAAAAATATTTATGCTCAAATCTGGACTCTAACAAATTGATTTACACTTGATTAACAAATTCAAGATTTTAGCATTTAATATGGATTATTTAAAATGGTATTTCTCTTAACAAGATTTACCTCTTAAGATGAAATTTTAAGTTTGAATATAATATTAGAGTCCAATAAATTTAAATGAGCAATTCGATCGTATTAAGATTCAAAATAAGCATACAGATTGTAGATTGACGCTCACAAACAAGTCATCATCGGGAGCATAATTAGTGTAAATCTCACATTAAATGACAATGAATTGATATGCAACGTATTATCGAAGATAATATTTAAATGATATATGTGATATTATCTAACAGCTATTCAAGTGGTCCAAAAT
Source organism: Fraxinus excelsior (assembly GCA_019097785.1). Classification (NCBI taxonomy): domain Eukaryota; kingdom Viridiplantae; phylum Streptophyta; class Magnoliopsida; order Lamiales; family Oleaceae; genus Fraxinus; species Fraxinus excelsior. The sequence goes on from CM032641.1 coordinate 6,947,504, forward strand.
GACTTGTCTACATGTAAGCGTTCATGTCAAAAAGTTATCCAGAAAGAGATTTTTTTTTTTTTTAAATACGTGTTAGCTAATCAAATGTGATGGGATTCGAAAAAAGAAACTCCGTGTAAAATAGGGTAGAATTTTATGTCCATAGAATTTTCAAGACTTTTAGTGTGTTAAAGACTTCACAATTGAGTCAAGATTTGTCTTTTGGGGCTAACAAAAATGCATATCCAAGTAGCATGAGAAGAGTATTCATCCCTTCTCTATTATAAAACTTGTTCCTAAAATTAAGAACCAACTTCTATGCATATCCATATCCCTTCCCGAGCATAGAATCCCTTCCCAAAAGGTAAAATAATACTTCAAAAAGAAAGAATGCTAAATAATGAAAATAGTTAGGATGGTAAAAGAAATTTTAATTCAGTATTTCTTATCGAACAAAATGAAAAAAAAAATAGAAAATAAAATTTATCAATACTGAATTATACGCGAGAACAAATTATTGTTGATATATCACTATATAATTTACCACGTGATGAGCATTGTAATGATTTATCCAAAAAAATATGTTTTAAAGAAATTGGATGGCATTTGTCCAAAATTTCCCTCTACATATAGTTCATATAAAAACACATAGAATAAAGATTGAATACTCTCAAGTCACCTAAAACCACACAGATAAGGGTATTTTCATATAACTAAGGCACCACAAAATGGTACAAAGGGAGAAATGGGTTAATCCATATAAATTGGCCGTCCATCAAGGGATTGGGCCTTGAGCAACTATTACTTAAAATGTTGCATCAAATGGCCCACTTAGTTTTTCGGATCGAGCTATAAACAATGGTGTTGATTTCATATTTCAATCCTCGACCGAAATCTATAAATAGAACATAAATTGATAAATATCATCGTCCCGAAATTTATTAACAAAAACTTAACAGGGAGGCCCGCATCCTTTCTAGTGTCCTGCCCTGCTGGTGATTTTCAGGACACAGGATGGGGAAGTTGATTTAAAAATTTCTCATTTCCTATTTTGTTTACTTATTCCCTAACTGTTCAGCTTCATCTTGACTTTGAGAGTTTGACAACTTTAATTCTAGATTAGGTTTGATGTATTCAATTGCTTGAGTAAGGGTTTCGGACAGGTTTGATTTTTATTAAGGTAAAAACAAAAAAATTCTTTGAATTTTCATCTCGAAATTATCTATTCAACAATTGGTTATGTAATGGACGATCTTTCTTTACGAAGCTATGACATAATAGCGGAATTTAAGTTTCTTACTCCTCCCACTGGTAAAAAACCTTAAAACATTCATAGGAATTTAATGATTTGTACTCACATTTCAATTTAACCACTATTCTTTAATTTGTTCTAAAAAATTCACCAAACTTCATATGCTGTTTTAAGTTAGTCAGCAGAGTTTTTACATTGGTTGTCAGCACTAGAAGAACATAAAACACTGTTGTAGATCTACGTAGACATGTACAATAAGCCCCCTGTTTGGTTTTGCTAAAATCATTTTTTAGTAAATTTTAATAAAGTTGATTAAATGTGTGGTTAAAAAATTGATAAAAGTTTTGGATTCCATAAAATATGTGGTCGAAAATGAATTTTAAGAAAAATTAATTTAGACCAGACATGAACATAATAGTCTTTGATTTTCTCTTCCTCGTAGTTTATGTTCTTTGAATAGGCCGATGTGATCAATCTCTTCATGAAGATACCGTGAAATTGAACTTTGGAATACAAAGGAAGGTAATGGTTCAATGTTGCACCAAAAAAAAAAAAATTAAATAAATAAATAAATTTATGTATAGAAGTCGACAAGAACTCTCTCAGCTAAATCTGAGTATATAATTAGGAAGGTAATGGTTCAATGTTCCATAAAAAATAATACATAAATAAAAATTTATGTATAGAAAGCATTTCCCACGTAAAATTTGAGTATATAATTAGGAAGTAATGGTTCAAGCCTTCCACGAGATAAACTAGAATGATAACAACAAAAAAACCCTTCAAAAAAACCCAAACTAATAAGACATGTAGTTGATTAAGTCAAAAGGTAAATGTTCAAAAAACATAAACAATAGTTGTAAAGAAAATCTGGACCTTGAGTCATTCAACCTGAGATGTCAACTTCTAGAAGATGGAAAAAAACCTCACCAAATGTGTAGCGAATGTAAGAAAAACGAAAAAACATAAAATGAGCCCGAAAGAGACAATAACACAAATTAAACACGAATTGGACAACCAAGTAGATTAGTGTGGAGATATATTGGTTTCTATGGATGCCTTTTGCGTATTTTATATTGTAAGTGAATGATATCGTAACAAGAACTATAGTGGAATTATGAGTCCGGATGATCATATATATATATATGTATACACACACACACACTAATTTTACTTGAATGCACCCCAATTAATCAAAATAGGGGTTTTTTTTTTTTTTTTTTTAATATGAATATTGATGTTAGGACTTACAATTTCATTTATTGATAACCTTTAATTCACAAATACTTATTGTAGTACTCAGTCGAATTTTTATTTATTAATCTATTTACGTCTCTCGAGTTCAAATGGATCATATTCAACTAAATCAATCCACCATATCTCTATGTGAATCCGGATAAATCCTAATTAAATGCATTTAATTTCTAAGAACCAATATAATGACCACAATAATCATAAAATGCATCTTTAAATTTTTATCCAAATTACCAGATTTTATTATGTGGTCTAAATTATAATTTATCTCTCTATTTTTACAAATTCATATATCAATGAATTAGTTGTCAATTAATTCATAGCATTAAATTTAATCAACATAATCAACAAATGAAAATTTAAATTAAGGGTCACACATTGATTATATTCTTTGCCTTAAACTAAAGTTTTAACTACTCATAGCAATGAAAGAAAAACAAAGCAGAGTTCATAACTTGATTTTGAAATCTTGATGAAAAAAATTGGATATCGTACCAAAGATTTTTTTCAGTCAAAAAATTCTTCAAACCTTAACTTTCTGCTCTTTGATCTTGACGTTCTATAATTTCCTCACTAAAGTAATGTCTTCCATAAAAAAGAATAATGAAATTTATGTATAGAAGTCGACAAGAACTCTCTTAAAGCATTTCCTACGTAAAACTTGAGTATAATTAGGAAAACAGCAAAAACTAGAATTTCTTTCAAGTTTGTGCACTTTGATCTTCAACAATAAGTTCTTGTTAATCCCGGCTCCCCTTTATTTGTATGAAGCACCTTAACTTCCATACTTAATTATTTTGATCCTCAAATTCTTCAATTTTGTAAAACTTCGATTCAATTTCCTCTTAAGTGTGTCCAAATTGAGGCTTTACATACAATTAATATACTTTGACTAAAACAAAGTAGTATCTACTCAATCTAACAATAAATAAATAAGTATAGAAGCTCTAATAAGTGCATGAGATACATGAATTAGTTTCCACACGGTGGGAAAAGAGTGGGGTAGAGATGATCATTGAAGTAGCCTCGAGTTGAAGACTTTGAGACAAACAGTGGGGGCTCTTTGGGGGGTTTAGAGATGGTGGAGGCTGAGGATGGGGTGTTGAGATTGTACTGTGATGCAGCTTGGTAAGGGAGATGATGGTGCAATTAGGGGATGTCAAAAAATCCAATAAACCTAATACCCGTGGCTCCCGCCTCGAATAGGACAAGATTTACATGCTTAATCGAGCATTCAGGTTAGGGACGGGACGAGAAATTTTACCCCGGGGCGGGTTCGGGGAGGGGCGGGTAACGGGTGACCCGCCCCGTTTAATTTGGATTTTTTAGAATTCAATACTTTAAATAGAAAATTTCACGAAATATCATTAGTTCTAATAGAAAATGACTACTAAAATTATTTGTTTCAATCTAATTAATGGGAGTAATAAAATAAATTATCAAAAACTTTAAAAAAAATTAAAAGGGGCAAGGACGGGTAACGGGGCGGAGGCGGAGGCGGAGGCGGAGGCGGGGACGGGGGCGGGGGAGGTTGCCCCTACCTCACCTCGTCCCGTCCCATCCCATCCCATTGCCATCCCTAGGTGTAATATGCTTTGCAAGAAGGTTTGGTGCTAGTAGATAATGCTAGTTAGTAATAGATTGAAGCTGAAAGTAAATCTTTGCGCTTAATTTTCAAATTCCCGTTTAGCTCCTAACTTATATGTTTTGTCCGACATTGTTGCTTTACTTTTGTTAAGGGGGAAGTCCCGAAGGCGAACTCCTCCACCTGTGCCAGAGGCCCCTCGGCCAGGCGGGTTGTAAATCGAGGGATATGCACGAGTGGCAGGGATCTGAGGGTGATAGCCAATAGGACACGAACCTAACCCAGCGGAGCCCCATCCACCCCAAAGGGGCGGAGGCCCGACTACTGAGTCAGGATTCGAATCTGCGATGCCAGATGATTTCTCCCCACATCAGCTCAGGCCTTACCAACTCGCCTATGCCCCTGTGGGTTGACATTGTTGCTTTACTTAGTGCTATTAGTCATGGTTCTTATCACTTTATAACTCGGGACGGGTGATTTGATTGGTACCTGGATTAATTGCTTTCTAATTTTCATATTACCTACTTTTCGATGTGATTTAGATTAATATATATACACACAAATTAATAAAGAATGTCCTATAATTCGTTTCTATCATTTTATGAATAGAATGGTAGAGCTCCATTCTTGCAAATTATTTTATATCAACAGGAAAATTTACTTCCTATGCTTTGACGTATTCCAAAGTGCCAATTTAAATGACATAATTAAGAAAAGGACAAGGTTTTTTGCTAGCTGGAAAAGTCCATTATAGAGTTGGACCAAGAGACCAATAAGTGGGCCAAGTAAAGCGATAATTGGGCCGACTCTAGAAAGCATTCCAAGAAGTAAATGGGATGGGCCATGAGCAGCTCTAATTTAGGATGTTTTCCAATGACCCAGATAGTTTTAGGGTTGGATCATTTCATTTGGGTGTTGATATTTTAATTCAGTCAATTGGTTGATGCCGACTAAGAAATTATACAGATTTACATTATCGTTCGGGAGATCGTTTGACAACAATTTGTCGAACAAACCTCCATATTGATGTCAAAGGACATGTAATAAACATTATTACCCATTATTGACAATTCCAAAAGGAGAACCAATAGAATTGGAAATTATTTACCTTCACCAATGTTTAGAAGATCCTTGCAACATGAAAACTTCACTAATGGCAACACCTTAGTGCTCATGCCCAAGGGGTTATATTGTGCATATACTTTTTCAAGTCTTACCTCTTGTGATGCAATATCTCTAATCAAATGTAGTCTAATATCAATGTGTTTGGTGCATTAGTAAAAAATAGAATTTTTGTATAGATGTATAGAAGATTGACTATGTCAATATACTACCACATAATCAATTAAAACATAAAGTTCATGAAACAAATCTCTAAGCCACAAAGCCTCTTTAGTTGCTTCAATGGTAGCAATATATTCTAGTTTAGTCGTGGATAGTGCAACTATGTGTTGTAATTGTAATTTTCAACTAACACAAGAGTTAGACAAAGTAAATATTGAAGATATGAAAAGAATAATCTCCATTGTCAAATCGGCACAAGAACTACAGTTATCGATGTTGATTTGAACAACAATAACAATAATTTTCGAATGAAAATCTGTTTAATCAAAAATTTAAAGTACTATATCAATCATGATTCGCTTACCTGACAAATCATTTGAAACAAGAATTAAAGCCCTTGGAGTCGGGAAGTCATGGCATATGTCAAGAGGGCGTTTATCGATATGTTGAAAACCTGCAATGGTATTAAAAAAGTGTGTCTGTTAACCTGTAATGCAAGTATTTTCAGGTTATGAAGATTTTCAATGTCTTCCGGGATTTTCCCTTGTAGAGTATTGAAAGGGAGATCTAGAGTTTCGAGAACGGATGTGTTAGAGAGAGATGATGGGATGAAACCAGTAAAAATGTTATTCCTGAGATTCAAAAGTTGAAGTGTAGGGAAGAAACCAAACCGAGAAGGAATCTCGGTACAGAAATTGTTGAAACGGAAGTCGAGGATTTTTAGAAGTTGAATCAACTCTTGAGGTAGAGTTCCATGAAAGTAGTTTCTTCTTAAGTTGATAGAAACAAGAAATGATAGATTTCCCAATTGGGACGGTACATTTCCAGAAGATTCATCCTAGAGAGATCCAACGCAGTCCCTCTCTGATGACCACAAGGAACTCCAATTCAGTCACAGACCGAAGTAGAAACCGACCAATTATTTGAAATAATGTGTGAAACCGTGAAGGGTCTAAATTTATGTGGCCTTTGAAGTTAAGAAGAGAAGATTGATCGGTCGTAATATTGGTTGTCGCCATGGCTAAGCAGGCTATATAGAGTTGCTTCTTTACAGGGCGTTGACAGACCAATGGCGATCTAGTGAAGGGAAACCTCGGATGAACATAATTGTCAATTTGCATCTGAAGTCCCCGATCTATACTTCGTCTTACAATTTTATCTGCTACCTTTATTTCTTGAAATGAACTCCAAAACCTTTAGAAAATATTCCAAATTTATAAAAGTTAATTGTATTGCCACCCCCTTTTTCTTTTGTTCCTCAACTTTAAAAGCGGAGCTAATTGTAGTAGCAGTCATCAAACTTTAATTCCACTAAGCCCCCATTTGGCCAACATTAAATTTATAATATATTTTTCTCTCTAATCTTTTTAACCTCATATTCTCCAATAAAATAATATTACACATAAACAAAAAAAAAAAATTTCTTTTTTTTTTCAACCACACATTCTCTAAAAAATAGTATTCAAAAAATTATAACATCAAATAATGGAGGTCAAATGGGAGCTGAATTAGGTCATCTAACTCCAATTGTTAGCAATTGTATCTCTCAACTTCAATATTTTCTTTTATTCGATTTTTTTTTCTTTTTTTAAAAAAAATATGCATGCTAGTGTTACATTTCTTTAAAATGCCACAAATCCTTACATATCAACTAAGAAGGCTCATTATTATAAAAATATAGTCATTGCAAAATGAAAGTTGTGAGATAAAAGTCATAAAAAGGGCTAAGTGGGGCCCATATACGGCAACATTTCTTCTAAAAATAAGGTGAAAATGGCAAAGAAATGGGCTCTAAATAATGACAAGTAAGTACGTGTATGGCCATATTTATTGTTGTTAAATTAAAGTATCTAATTGTTGTCCGTCGAAGTGGAAAAGTTCGATAACCGCAACTAAAATGAATTTCACTTTTAAAGTGGTGAAAGAGTAGTGGGAAGAATTTTTATAATGTGAAAAACAAGAACTGACAATGTGAATAGAATATTAAAACATTTTTTTTTTTTAATAACAGAAATATTTAAACTTAAGAATACTATGGGATACTCATACAATTGACAATGGATGTAAAGGCGATTTAACTTTACGTAGATTAAACTTCAATGTGGATTTCTTGGGCAACACAAACTCTTATGGTAGTCTTCAATTACATGTGTTTGAAGAAATTATGTGTCTTAATGATGTTGTTTTGGTATAATTTTAAGTGGAATCCATTCCTTCATTTTGGAAAACCAGAATAGCTTCGTGTTCTCCTCCGTACGAGCATTGAAATCATATTTTTCCTTGTCAAAAATCATACTCGGGCGAACAAGAAATTGAAGGTCAAAGTATAGTACTAAAATATGTTTATGTATTGGAAGGAAAACAATTATAGTTTGCTCTACATAGGAAAAAGATAAGACAGTGACTAGTTTATATATGGTTACATTTTATGAACGTGAATTCATGTGTAGCCCGGTGAGGAAATGAATGAAATTTAAGATATACTATGTAATACAGAGACCTCGATTTGCAAATATGTTATATTCAATTATAAATATTTTCTTTTCCTGCAATTCTAAATTTCCTTTCTTGCTGTAATTAATAAATATAATATTATATTATACATTTTGAATAATAAGTGATATCTTATTCAATTGGTCTTTTATTCTTCTCTTGCGGGTTTCTAAGTTTCATACATATTATTCTTGTTTATTTGTGCTTTTTTTAATGGATAAAACCACTTGTATATCACATTTCTACATAATGCATGACATCATCCTTGTTGGCAAGATTTGATTGGTGAAAAAACTGTTAATTTTTTTTAGTTGTCAAATGATATATCGACATGTGGTGGAGTGTAAAACTTGGTGTGCATTATGATGTACACCAAGCGTGATCGTTTATTACAAGGTTGAGGGAGTTAAATGTCAGGAAGGAGAAGATGAAGCTAAAAGTACTAAGTCAGTATAGGTTGGGGGCGGAGGATACAATTTTCGGCTGACATTATTGTACGTATCCTCAAATTTCTCTAATTCAAGTGGTTATTAAAGTCAACCACTGATCAACGGTATAATTAACCTTCAATGCTAAAAAAAAAAAAAAAAAAAAAAAAATCGAAATGATTGAATGATAATGTGAACAGAAAAATTAATTTTAAGAATAAATAATTCTATATAAATGTTTTCACTTGAATTTTTTTTCCTCAGTCAACGTGTAAAAACAATTTGACTTTGCCACCCCACTGACTACATGATGGAATTTGGATATTAAAGTCAACCAATCATCAAAATTATAATTCAATGCTAATGATTGAGGGTTAATTGTTAGAATTCATGTGATTCGAATTCTATTTGAAAGAATATTTAAAATTTGGACAATTTGAAATCGACTTGAGAATTCTAGTTGAAGCCTATTTGTAAATTCTAATTGTAATTCAATTGGGAGTTTGGAATTTTTTCTTGGATTTGAAGAAGACATGAATGAGTCCAAGTAACAATAGGAAAAGAAGGAGAAATCATGCCTCGAGGAGAAAACGACTAACTGATGTTCGCTGCCCTCTCAGCTTTTGCTCGAGCACTTAGAACAAGAGTATTAGTGCTACCACAAGGCGGCCGATCAAGTGACAAGCCACCGCTCGACAGCCGCGAGACCGTCTTTCAAGTTGTGGTCTTATTTACGGAATATTTAGCAATTTTTTATATCACGTTTTATTTCAAACACTTCATGATTATATAGACTTGTTATAGTGGAACTCCACTACATCTTAGGCTCTTCTTTGTACTATAAATATAAGTAAATTTCTAGAAAACCAATCCTTACATTTATACAATAATTTGTAATTCTTCATTTTATTTATTATTAATAAATTCTCCTCTTCTGCCCACAGTATATTTTTACCATGTAAATTTTGTGTTTTTGTTTGATCTATTTTTCCTATTGCCATATTATACTCGTTTTTACAGACTACATGACAGAATTTGGATATTAAAGTCAACAAATCATCAAAATTATAATTGGCACTTCAATGCTAATGATTTGAGGGTCTTTGTAATTGTTAGAATTAGGGTGTGATTTGAATTCTATTTGAAAGACTATTTGAAATTCTATTTGAAGTTGACTTGAGAATTCTAGTTGAAATCTAATTGGGAATTCTAGTTGGAATTCAATTTGGAGTTTGGAATTTGTTTTGGAGGAGTCGAAGTTGCAATAGAACAACAAGAAGAAGAAATTATGCAAGAAGAAGAAAATAGTGAACTGAAGTTTGCTACGAATAGGAACATTGGCGCTCGCTTATAATGAGGCGGATGCTCGAGCAACAGGTCACCACTCGATCGCCCTCTTATTCAGAGAATATTCTCTTCGCATTTTTGACAGTTTTTTATATTCTATTTTATCTAAAGCACTCCATGATTGTATTGACTTCTCAAACTCCACCACATTTTAGGCTCTTTTTTGTACTATAAATATGAGGAGTAAGCCTCTGAAAAATCAATCTTTAAATTCTACACAATAATTCGTAATCCTCTATATTATTAATAAATTTTTATTTTCTACCCGTGGTTTAGTTTTACCACGTAAATAGTGTATTCTTGTTTGATCTATTTTTAATGTTGCATATTCTCTCATCTTTAATATTCATAACAATAGCTCAATTTTTAACAGTAATCTAGAAAAATAAGAATTGACGAATTGAACAGAAAATTTAGATTTGAGAATACTAGTCTCTGTAAAAGACAAATGATGGATATTTCATGTGATTTTTTTTTTCTTTTCCTGGTAATTGGCTTTATACGTATTAAAAAAAAAAAAAAAAAAATTGATGAGGAAGATAAAATTATTGTCACAGAATAATTATGGATATTTTGACATTGACCCGTTAAATTAATTAACAAGTCACAAATTTTTTCCCTTTACTATAGCCATTGATATGTCAACACCCTGTAAAGAAGCAACTCGATATATTCTATAGTGAAAAAAATACATAATTACAAAGGTTTTAAGATACACGGTCGAAATAAGAAACTTGTCAATTTGCAGCTGAAGTCCCTGACCTATACTGCGTTTAACAAATTCATCTCCAACTTTCATTTCTTGAAATTGGACTCCAAAACCTTTAGAAAATAGTCCAAATCTCTTAGTGTAATTGTATTGCCACCATTCTTTTCTTTTGGTCCACAACTATACAAGTGGAGCTAATTGTAGTAGCAGACATCAAACTTTTATTCAACCAAATTAGGTCATTCAACTCCAATTGGCAGCAATTGAATCACTCAACTTCAAATTTTTTTTCTTTTATTTTCATTTCCTTCAATTTGTTTATGAAAAATATGCTTGCTAGCGATACATTTATTTAAAGTGTCACATAAATCTTTACATATCAACTAAATAATGACACGTATATACACATGGATGGCCACATCTTGTTGTTTCTGGAGTATCTCCTTCAAGACAATCTGACAGAATTACCTTAATGAAATCTGCACAGAGTAACATTATAATCAACAGAATATGAAAAATTAATTCGAGCCCACTGACTTCACGATGTTTCCTTAAAACGAATTTGCTGCTTTCAAAAGGTGCTAAAGGCGTCCAGTAATCGTTTCCTAGGATAGAACAAATTTCGTTTCCTACGGAAGCAGCACAACAATCTGCAGGAGTTCCAGCGAACTCAACGAAGTGTATTTATTCGAAACGAATATCAGAACGAGAGAGAGAGAGGGAGGATGAGATTCAATGCAGAGAATATTTGCAATGAAAATGAGGTAATTATTTTGACAGTGGGGCTGTCAATTTGTAGAATCATTCGTGGCCATTCGAACATTCTTCAAGCCTCTTCAAAATAGTCACCACTGTTCAGACAAGTCCCAAAAATTTGAACTGGCACCATGGTTCAGTTAAAGTTTACTTTTAATTATTTAGTTAAAAATTAATTTTATTAAGTACACAAGAATTTGATTAATTACAATTTGATCCAAAATTAAATATTTTTTGTTCAAAAAGATAGTATAGTACAAGGAGGCACCCGCACACGGGACGGATAGCGGCGGCGCGCGTGTGTGGGGTTCGGACCGAATCCCATAGGACATAGGTCTGCCCCCTTCTAAAGACTATTGGTACTCCTTGGGGCCCTACCCAATTCCCAAACTTACACTATATGAACCACACCAAAGTTTCATAACTTTCCTATGTGGGACAAGTGTATGAGAATTTTACAATAAATCAAATTCTTCACTATTTAATAGTTCCTAGTGGGTTACTTAGATATTAAATATTTCATTCAATACTAAATGATTTTCGATAAATAAATATATCACGTTAATCCTCTTGCGGAGTAGAACATGAATATGCTAGGTCCCGTTAAAAATAAGGCACGGGTCCCACTGAAATTTGGGCTCAAAGTTGACCCATTTCACCACTATAAAACCATTTACCAACACATCTATCACAAAATCTAAATGGGGCGCTTTTATTGTTGTTAAATTAAAGCTTAGTATCTAATTGTTGTCAATTGAAGTGGAAAAGTTTGAGAACCACCACTAGAATTAATTTCACCTTTAAAGCGGTGAAATAGTAGTGACAATATAAACACTCTTTTTAAAATGAACCTTAAGCTAGCATAAAAGATGATCGTGCTTGAAAATGGAGGGATAAATAGAAATGAGAACATTTTTAAAACTTTCCTCCACCTTGCCAGCATCAGCGCGAACACATGTAGCCAACCCAAGTCTTTCGGCCACCGCTTTCTCTTTCTCTCATGAAGATCGCAGTGGTCAAATTAATGGCAATTAGTGGTTGTTTGCATTAAGAAAATTTGGATAATTTGTTTCTTACATACTTTTCTGGTTTATTTAAATTTGAGGCTATGGATAGGGAAAAAAAATTATAGTTTGCCCATATTTTATGAACGTGTAATCATATGTAGCATATTCTCTCTACATGCACGCACATGACGTGGAAATCATGGACGCTAACAAACTCAAGTACTTACAATGAGGGAATGAATCTATTTTAAGAATATTGTATAATACATAGACCTCGATTTGCAAATATGTTCTCTGTTTAATTATTCTTATTTTCTTCTCCCGCAATTCTTAAATTCTTTTTAGTTCTTTCTGTAAGTACTAGATATAATATTATGTCATACATTTTGAATAATAAGTGATAAACTAGACTCTTATTGAATTGGTCTTTTAATTGGTGTTGCACAAATTCATTTGAATGCAATGCTATGATACTTGATACAGTGTGATGTGTTACCGTATAGAAAGTGAGAAGTAGGTGGTCTTTGTTGTCGATAGCTAAGGAAATTGGATTGATAATTTATTCTTGTTTTCACGGTTTCTATGTTTCGTAGTGAAGACTATTTGTGCTTATTTTACAAGGTTGAGGGAGTTACATGTCAAGAAAGAGAAGTTGAAGCTAAAAGTACAAAAGTCTGTATATGTTGGGGACGGAGGCTACAATTTTCTGCTAATATTATTGTACATTTCCTCGTGTTTCTCTAATCTAAGTGGGTATTAAAGTCAACCAATAATCAACCGTATAATTTACCTTAAATGCTAAGAAATGTAGATGTTCTCTTTTTATTTCAGTTTTGTGTTTTAAATTTTGAGTTCATTTTGAGTTTTGTATTTTGAGTGTCCATTTTGAAATTGTTGAAAATGTATTCTCTTTGACATTTTGAAAATTTGTTTTGAAAACACCCAAAATGCGTTTTGAAGATTTTGACTTGATTATAACTGAAAATACTCAAAACAATAAAATTGTCGTTTTTGATTTTCTTTGCAAATTTTTAACTTGTTTTCAAAAACACGTTTTCGAAAATTGGAAAATCGAAAATTATTGTCTATTTCACAGTCGAATGATTCACACAAATCTCATAGCAAAATGTTGCTATTTCACAGTCGAATGATTCACACAAATCTCATAGCATGTTGCAGCGTCAAGTTCCTTAAAACTTAAAAAATTTGACACCAAGATACATTCAAGTCTAGCCTCTTGCGTTTACTTAATTTCATCTTGTTATAACAAATCTAAGTTCATAAATATCGTATGAATTTTTATTTTATTGCTATAATACTAAACTACTGATATCATATATAGTTATTTTTTAAGAACGGTGCACGAGAGTAGAGAAAAGTAATATTGATTTCTTTCATGCACTCGATCAATTGGAGGGGCAAAAATAATATTATTATTTTTCTCTCTTCAAATAGATAATCTCAAATAGAGGCAACATTTCTCATTTACTAGTATACTTGCGTTGGGGTCAATATATATATTTATATATAATGAGGTAACTAGTTCAATCTAGTGATGGCAAAAAAATATGCCTCACCCTGAATGGGGACAAAAAAATCCGTTCCGATGGGTTGGCGAGGCGGGGCAGGGCGCCCAGTCTCAAGTCACGGGGTGGGGCGGGGCCGTCCCGAACCCGCCCCATGAAGAAAAAAATTAATTACAAATTACAGAAAAATAAATTAGTTAACTAAAAAAAATTATAATTTCAAGTCCAGCATCTCATTGCAAAACTAAATGAAATATTGACAAACGAAACTGTAGATGAAGCTGGTCTTTGGAAAAAGAAACTTGATCCAAAGTCTCTTTTAGCTTTTTGAACTTTTACCTCCAGCAACTCAGGATCAATTGATGCTTGAAAGGGATCCACATTGAAATATTTAGGAATATGCTTTCACCTTTTGAATGTTTAAATTCATATTTTTGAATTGTGATGTGTAGGTGGGTTATACATTATTGTTAATCCCCTTTCAGATTGCTAAAATTGAAACAGAGAAAATGCTCATTCAAATGGTCGAAACTGAGTTGGAGCTAAGGAAGCAATGTGGTGTATATAAAGGCCATTTCAAAGGACAAAGGGGCGGGGCGGGGAAATTATTATTAACATTTCAATTAAAAATGGAAATCTTTTAATAATGAGAAAAACAAAATCTAACAATGATAATTATATTCAAAATCCTTCAAAGTCGACTCAAAAATCAATTCAAATTTAAGAATACTTGTTCGTATAAAACAAACACATTGTAGATGATTTCATGTGAACTAGTTTTCTTTTTTTTTTTTTCGTTTGGGTTTTTACAGAGTACATGAGGGAATTTGGATATTAAAGTCAACCCGTTGTGGAATGATGGCCACCAAGGTGAATTTTCGGGCTCGGTATACCAATCTCAACCTTATCAATCACACAAACAATCTCGACCCAAACCTTTAACTATCATACACTTCGTTGTTTTTTTGGTTGCGTGATAAGGACATAGGTGATGGTTATTATAGCCACACAATAACCACAAAGACTAAGAGAAAAGAAAGACATGAACACACTGCAAAGGGAGCACGAAGCAAAGAAATGCAACCAATAACTCTCAAAGGAATGAAGCTAAACAATAACGTTTGTTACACACAGCCAATACAAACTGGAGTCAACATATATAAAAGAATAGGTGGGCTTTAGGTTAAACAGTAGTTAGGCCCAAGAGTATAATAGGTAATGAATAAATGGGCTACATACGAAAATACCATATAGGAATTATAGGTCGGGTCATGAGTATCACTAATTAAAGAAGGCTACTTCAAATTGCCCTAACTAGTTTTCGGGTCGGCTCATCAATCTTAGATGTCGATATTTAATTTATTTAACATCGGTTTAATATCATCGTTCAGGAATTATTAGGTATCAAAACCCAACAAGTCTCCACATTGGTACCCAATCAACTTGCAAGCAACTAAAACACAATGTTTATACTTGCATAATCAAGGTAATCAATAAAATTGAGATCACAAACCTTACCTCGTGTTTAGACTCGAAACACATACTATACATGCTCTATGTACTCACCAGGACTATTATCACAATCAATTACCCAAGTAGAAGCAAATAATCATAGTAATTAATCAAGAGCAAATAATCATGCGATGGGAATATATTATAGGATAATCTACAGATCTTTTCTAAAATAAGTTCACACGGAACAATAGATTAACACTAAGTCAATCAAGCACACGGCCAACACATATGCAACAAATGCATAAAATGACCCCATGAAAACACCTATCATATTCCATTCCATGTTCTTCACACCTCAAGAAGACCTTTATAGATCCTAAGTCCTTGAGATAATCCTCTATCATCACATCACTTTCTTCGAACCTAAGTGGGTAATGGCTCTTCACCTAATAGAAGTGATAGAAGTGCATATCTCACACTCCACCTGATTAGAGTCTCTTTACAGATAAAGGATTTCAACATTTAATCACCTCTCAACTCATGATCCAAATGTCACATTCTACATCGCCAGTACAAATCACCAATGCACCCCTAGACATTTATACACCATATCACCAATAGACATACAACACACTGTTAATGCATTTTAACCCACTCTTCAGGCAAACAATTACACCAAGTAATTAATTTGCTCTCAAATTCATGTAAATATACATATCAAACACATCGAAATGCACATATAACCATGCAACATAATTAAGCAATCACATACATGCAGAAAAGATTACACATGGATGCACATGTAGTAACTAGGTTTACTCTCAATAAACCTCACTATGGTCATGACTCGATCCTATAGCCACATTCGCCTAGTCTCTCATCTTACCCTTTCTATTTATCCTTCTTTTTGGGACGTCCCTAAGTATCTAGTCTTACTATAACTGTAATACCGTCTACCACTAGACTTGTCCCATCTCTTGCTATTCTTCTTACCATCCCCATCACTCGAATCACCATTGTCTTGAATTCTACCCATATTCATTTGGTTAAACTTCATTTAACTCTCCATTTCTCTTATCATTATTTTGAACATTAATCTCTATTTCCTTACTCCTAAGAGAATCTATGACAATCTCGGGTGTTAAGGTGTACCTACCATAATTAATTGCATTCTTAACCTTTCTATATGAATTAGGTATAGAATTTAGAAAAATAATTGCTTTATACGTATCAGACACATTTTTGTCATAGTTAACAATATATTGAACAAGTTTGTTGAAAATATCCATATTGTCATCAAAATCCTTTGAAAGACCCATTTTAAAACTGAAAATGTTTTTAAGCAAGTACAACTTATTAGGAGTAGACTTAAGCAAATATAAGTCTTTCAACTTTTGCTGAAATGCTTTTGTAGAATCAAGTTTTCCAACTTTTCTCAAAATAGTGTGAGATAGACGTAAAACAATTTGCAGGAAATTTGCCATCTATGGCTTTTGAAACTTTTTGTTAAACAAAAATCTCCTTCATCTTTTGCTGCCAAATTGAAAAATCTCTTTTCCCATTGTAAATTCCAATTTCGAAATACGAAGACATTTTGAAAAACAGAACAATCAAAGTGCACAAATGAATCACACTTCAGATCAAGGAAATGTTCAAACGGGTCAAATCTAGGTGTTCTAACAGAATAATCACTGAACACGAATGTATATTAACAAAAAAATCAAATTTTCATGCGATGTACTCTCACACAGTAACTAAATGATAATTAAAAGCACATAATTAATTACCAACTTGCAATCAAATTTAACACTTCAAATATGACAAATAATTCCTAAATTTCTAGCATAAACAATGTTACCACACATGATAACCTCAATCATAATGTCACCCCACATGATGACGTGCTAATACTGAAATTTAAATTGGGATAAACCAATTTACCAGAGTGGACCAATCTGAGTTCGTAAATAACGATAAATACGACTTTACCATTTTAGGGCCACCACTATGCACCATAAAGTCTTCAACAACTACAGCAACCAATCGAATACCAAACTGAAGCACAAACACGCATGAGCAAAATCGTTCAGTTTTCACTGTATAACTTGAAACAAAAAACTAACAATACCAAATTGTTAGAAAAATGCATAAGAAAAATGCTTCAAACCAATCCCTAGAAAAATGCACAAGAAAAATGCTTCATTCTGTAATTAAGTCAAAACACTTCCTAACTAGATTTCTGCGTACTAAAGTAGAACTTGAGTGGTATACAATCTCCACATACATAAGAAAACTGCTTCAAACCAATCCCTAGTAAAGTAAGAAGGATACAAATAGCCACATAACATTACCTTATTGTGTTCATATTTCATATTATTCGGCTCGTCAAAAAGAGCACTCCCATTGTAAATGCTCATTGTGAAGTTGTTGTGCATTTAGCTGCATGTGTATGAAAAACATATTGTCACTAGAACTACATCAAAACCCACATCAATTGATATGCATACACATAAGAAAAAATTGAACAACAACAGGCAACAAATTGGTCGTATTGACTGATTTCGAGATGTTAAAAAAAAATCAACCATATTTAGTTGCTTCATCTTCAAAATCTCTTATTGCAACTACAGACATCATTTGGAACACGAGGCAATTGCATATAAGATAAATCAACTTATTTCACATACCCATTTCAAAAATTAAAATTTCTATGTAAAAATCGAACTACAACTGAAATTTGAACTTGCTTTTGTAAAACAATAAGTACAATGTCACGAGGATAGACGTTCAGGGAACTAAACCGTAAAATTATAGGTAATTCTACCTAGGTGTCAACAATCGTAGGTTTGTTCTATTTCGGAGATGATTATTGGTTTCTTACATTTTATTTATCATCATGGGGATTTTTGCAAGGTTTGGGCTATTTTAGGGGGTTTTCTACCAAAATACTAGGATATAAGGGTATTTCACAGTTGAGACAAAGGTCAAGGAAGGGGGGTTGTGTAAAGCCTCAAAAATTTTATAGAATATAATTTCTTGTTCTATATGCTATATTTTTATTATTTTGGAAAGTTTGGGGGACTTAATTGATACATGTGTTAATTTAATTTTATTTGGGGTCATAAATTTAGATTTTGACAGAGCGATGATAAATATATTAATATTGGGCTCGTTAAATTTAATCATCTATTTTATGCTTCAGATAAGTTAGAACCCATGATATTACAATTTATAGAAGTTGTTATTAATTGATTTTCATTTAAATTAAATATTGTATTTAATAAAGGTGGGTAGCTACGTTAACTAGAAATAAGGTGACTTTTATCAATTCTGTCATAAACAGAAAACAAAAAATGGATACTCACTGCTCAGGGGTTTCCAATATTTTTACTCACATGCGGCCCACCTCCATGGGAGTAATCTGTTGGATGTCCGGCAAATCCATTTATGTACAAACGGATTTGTTTGGTTTTTATTTATTAGTTTTGATTTTTAGATTTGATACGAATTGGCTGCTTCGTGTAGATTGGATATGGATAAAGTTGCTTTTGATTGTTTGGAAAATTTGGATTGAGACTTTTTCGAGGAATATGACACTTTGCAGATTTTTAGGTCTACCAAAATCCAATCTGCTCTTTCAACTTTTGATATCGTGCAAAAGTACTCATTATCTACCCTATAAAAAAGTATAGATACGTATTTATGGCAGCAACAACATAAGTAGAAAATAAAGATTTGAAACTTGATTTTGGTTTTGCCTTTGAAATTTATTTGATATAACATGGTAGGATAACAAGGTTTAGTTTTTTTTATCCAGTTTAAATTATTTTTCCATGTTGTCGAATTATTGTACTCATGAAAGTTAAAGATATGATATGACCATCCAATACTAAATATATGATATGTATTGAGCTCTTACCGGTCCCTGAAGATATGATATTTTTGACGCATGATTTAAATATTTTTATTTCGGATTGTAACATTATTTTCATGTTCTATTGAGTATTTCTGTTTATTCACCTATTCCCCCCTCCCCACACCTCAGATTTTAGAACGACTCGTTAGTGGGGCAGGAGATAAGGTGTTGTCGTGGTGCCAGGGTTCCTTGGACTCAATAAAGTAAATTTTGAAATAATGTGGCTGAAATTTTATTCCTAGTTGTTGACCCCAAAAAATGGTCCCGTGACATGGCCAACTGAAAATTAGAAAGTAACGTCTTTGTAAATCTAATCGCAATATACTCGAGTCAAACTACTAGTTATATTGATGAATCAATGAAAGAAATGATCCACAACATTTAATAGGTTGGTGTTATAATTATTTTGTGTATAAAGAAGGGGGTCGGTTGTTGAGTGTAGTAGAGAGAGAATCAATGTTTACTTTTGAGGTGTAAATTTGCATTACCCTTCACTGTGGGGAGTGTGGGTTTTTATATAGAGTCTTAGGTAATTAGGGTCCATTCGTTGGTTGTAGATCCAATGGCCCCTGCTGGTATCCATCAGTAAATCAATCAATCAATTAAGTTATAAATGTTAGGATCTCTATATCTTTACAGGTGTGCTAGGGATGTGATAGCATATATATATAGAGGCGGCGTTGGCAGTGTGTTATCTTGTCAATCATTTCGCGGTGCCTGTCGCTGGTTGACTAACTGCCTTGCTAGGGATGAGTTCTTATTGGGGCCTCTGCGAAATGGGATTGGATGAGCAGCTCTTAGGTTGGTTTCGCCTCAGCACGCTACTTCGCCTCGGCACGCTATATATGAACTTTGTCAGCTCGCCACGTGGCGCATCTATTTTACGATTATTTATATAAGTAACATTAGTCCCTTAAGTCCAGGCATGATTATTTATATGATGCTTGGACTTTGAAATGAAGGTTCGATGGGACAAGGTGGGTTCTTTTTTGTCCCCTACTAAATTGTCGTGGAGCGATCTGTCTTACTTCAATAGAGGCGGTTTCTTGCGGATCTAACGAGGCATGGAGACGGAACCTTCGCGTTTGGACAAACTGCGTCTAGAAGAGGCGCTTTCTGTTGAATGGCTGAATTCTTACATGTTATTGGGGCTCCCCAGCCAATCCGATTAGGTGTTTTAGTAATTGCTGATTCCCAATGGGTGATAGCTGAATATTCTAGTCATTCCCAAGGTTTGAGCGACGTGTGCATTTAATGCACAATGATGATGGTTTCCTTTTGTCTAGGTGCACGCAGATTTTGGATACGTGGGTTACACGGGCTAAGTTGGACCCTTGATTAAAACCCCAAATGGGTGCCTTTTGGTTTCTACGTAGATGGTGGAGTTACAGGTGGAGGGTCCAGATCAAATCATAGAAATATCCAATGGTGGGGATTCGTCCACCAAGCCTAAATAAGGATTTGAGAATCCACCTTTTCATCTTTTTCAACTTTCTGAAATTCTGTGAAGCCAAGTGTTTGAAACTTTCATACATCTGAGGCCATCATCTTTACAGTTATTGGTGATTGGCGATGTTTCTTTACTTTCAGATTCTCGGAGGTTTACGTTTTTAGAGTCTGTGTAAGTATTTTCCCATATTGAGTCACTCTTTCCTTTTATTCTTGATTTTTAATAGCTTTTCGTCGAAGATGAGTGCTGGTGAGGTCCCTTCTAAAGTAGATATGGCCCTACTCTACGCAGAGGCTAGGATACTTCCGGTGAATCCTACCGAAATAATTATGGAAGCGATAGGGGGTTCCCATAGTACAAGGGCAACCCATGAGTACCCTACTGATATAGGTGGGGGGGCCTGTTTATGGCCTACTGACATAAAGGAGGAGAAACTAGAGACCTTTAGGGAAACGTATAGGATTCCTGATGACGTAGAATTTATCCTTCCGACCTAAGAAGAGAGGGCTTGTTTTCCCAATGAGGGATGCGTAGCAGTGAACGAGGCGATTTTGGCTGGGGGTTGAGATTGCCCCTGTACCCTTTTTTAGGTTTATCCTTAGACAATACAACCTAGCCCCAACCAATTAGTGCCTAATGCATGGAGCCAACTGGCTAGGGCCTTCCTTCTTTGGAAGGAGGTCACGCTTGGCGATGAAATGCCTTCCCATGTTTTCCAAACACTTTTTCAACCCCAAGTTTCTAGTGGGGGTAGTAGCTGTAAATGGTAGTATTGTATGAACCCTTGGGGCTCACATTCTCCCTTCGTCTAAGGGATTCCTACCTTCATAAAAACTGGAAGTCTTATTGGTTTTGGGTAAGGGGTCGCTGACAGACTGTTGAAGGGGATGTGGTCCCAAAGATTACTATGCCGACCTAGTACCATGAGTATAGTGAGTCAAGCCTTATTTGTTAATTGATCCTAGTATGATGTTGTTTTTGTCTAATACCGAACTGACATTGCAACTCTTTTGCAGCTGTGGTTGATCAATTCCGGCTCGAACAATCTAAGTTGGATGTAGTAAGGGCAATTTACACGTTGCCTATTCATATGAGGCACTTCAAGAATGTTGTCGCCAAGCAGACCATATTTTGCATCCACCAATTAATGGCTACAAAAGGTAATTACCGGTTTGGTTCCATTATTTAAATCCTTTCATCGTGGTCGACCATAACTTCCTCTTTGTTCGCAAGTCAGCATGACAACAATGAGAAGGTAAAATTCAACCTTTTCCAACTGAGGAGCCGCGGCGAGGCTCAAAGGAAAAAGCCCTTAAGTAGCAGCTCGCCTACTTATAAAAATTGGAGGAATGAGTTGGCCCATCTCTCAAGGGCAAATCCACCGCCTCTTCCATCGAAATCGGGGAAAAAGGATAAGTAAAAGGGGTATGGCGAGGCCTCTGAAGTCAGGCCCTCGAAAAGAAAACTCATTCTTTCCAAGAATATTGGGCCCCCTCCTCCACCCAAATGCTAATCCACCCTGGATGAATCACTGACTCGTCCTATTCTTACAGAGCCCATTTCCACTTTAAAGGTGGTTGAGGCTGAAGAGTTAGTCGAAGAAGGGGCCAACTTACAGAGGAAAAAGAAGAAGGGTACTGAAGCGAGTGTTCTCAGTGAGGATAAGGTCCAAAACTTATTGGAAGGGAGGTCGGATAAAATCGTCCTCGCAGTTATGGAAATGCTCCCGTGGAGGCTCAAGGGACAATGAGGCTCAGCAACAAGTATTGGACCGATAAGTATTCAACCTACGCAGAAACTTGTGATGTGGCGACCTAATGGAAGTTGGGCCCGCATTGCTGGTTCACTCTCAAAGCTTTATGATTAATGTCCAAATGGAGGTGGAGCGAATGCAAGGGCTCGTTCAAGATTATTACCATCGAGCCCAAAATGTCGAGTTCACTACCATTAAGGCTAAAGCCGAGGCCTCCACTGTTGTCAAGGTTTTAGATGCCTCCAAACTGGAGTGCGCTGAGTCCATGTCCAAGATAGAAGTGCTTTCGAAGGAAAACGAAGCCTTACAAGAGGAGGCTCATCTTTGTAAAGCCAAGGTAAATGCCCTAACCAAAGGGGTGGAAAACTCGGATAACTTGCAAAAGATTGCCTCAACGACTCTGGAGACCGTGAACAAAGAAAAATGGAAGTTGAAGGCTCGTGTTGCCGAGCTTACAACCGAAGCTGCTACTTTTGGCGATCAACTTAAAAAGGCTAAGGAAGAAGCTGTACATGACTACTTGGCCCACTTTTATGAAACGGTTGAGTACAAAAGGCACAAAATCCATTGGAGAAGGGTCACCTACAATGAGGTTTTCGATAAGCTTTCTGAGCTCCACCCCCAACTCGACTTGGCTGCTATGAAGGGGGGATTTCCTACTATTGGGCCTTCTACCCCTGCTCCTGAGGCTGATAATTCAGTGGGGAGGTTGACGCTCATGAAGCGAAAAATCGTCAAGGTGGAGCCACTTAGTATATGCCTTCCTTCATTGTATTCGTTTATTACTTCTTTCATTGTAACTAAATGTTTTATTTGTAAGAACATTTTGCCCTTATTTGTTGTCTTCTAATTTTAGCGGGTTCTAGCTCATATTTATAACGAACTTGTGATGTACCATAATGAACCCTCCATGAACTTTTGGCAAACGCATGGGTTCTCCGTGAGTTGAGCTCGTTACAATTAATAGGTTGGTCCAAGCGTAGGCTCGCCATATGTTAACCGTTGGAGGAGATGCGTATAAGCTTGTCATACTTAACAATTTTATGAATCATAATTAATTAATTAATTTGATGGAGATATGGGCTCACCATACATCAACTGTTATGGAGATGTGTATGAGCTTGTCATAACTGCCATACATATCTTGTAGATGTCATGTACATGTTCGACAAGTGGACAGGACGGGTCAGTTGCGTAGTCCTCATAGGACTAAATGACGGCCCTATGGTTCAGCGCTGCTCTACAAATTGTTGTCTTTCTAGCAGTTTGGTAAATTCTAACCATGTTTGTCACATAAGTGTCCAATTATGTTGTATCTCTATTAGTTAGATCAAACTATACAATATTTTTTCTTGGGATTTTAATAAAATGGTCAATCAATTTTTCTTCATGCATATTAAACAAAATATAACTTACATAACTAATTTCATTCTAGATATCATAAGCATTTCATAGATTCAAGCTTAAAAGATTTATAAATCATGCTCAAAATTAAAGTGGAACATAATGTTTTACTCTATACCTTGGGTTCGTTGGATGAGGTCAACTGATGGATGCAAGATGCTATGGAGTGCCTTAAATATTTCATTTCTTTTTTTATAATACACTATGTCTATAGAATCGAGTAAATTCGTGCTCTGATACCACCCTGTAACGCTCCGACCTGCATAGATTGAAACGTCACTAGATTAACTTTACTTTACCAGTAGACCGTAGACTTAATAAAATAATTTAAGTATACTTTTAGTGGAACGCATAAAAATTTAACGTAAGAATTTAATATCAAGACCTTATTTTTATTTTTTTTAAGACAAAATAGTTCAATACTAAAAGAAACAATTCAAAAATGTCTTTGGAATATTTCCCATGCATACATCCACAATTGACGTCAAATTCTAGGCAAAACTTTAAAAATAAAAGTTATAGTTTTGTTTTCTATATTAAGCAACAAATGACAAAATAAATTCATTTGCATAGCTATCGACTTCGAAAATTCATGAAATTTTAATGTAAAGTAGAAAACTTCTTATAGTATGAAATATCCAAAAATCGACTTCCATCGGCAAGAAATAGGGTATTAAAATATTTTTCAAAACCCCACAGTGACTAGGTTAGGAAAGTAACCAAGCACAGTTTACTTTTATGTGCTATATAAAATCCTACACATATTGAAATGACATGATTCTAGATCTATTCAATAACTGACTCATGAGGCTATCAAACCCCACTTTTTTTGTATAAAAAATCCAAGTAACATTTGAGTATGAATTTTTGAAATCAAGGGCAGAAGCTGAAAACAGCATCCATACCGAGTGCAGCTTGCTTTAAAGTGATGTATAGTTTTTTACCAATATCGGATTGACATGATTTTAGTTCATTCAGTAGCTAACATGTAAGGCTATCATATCCAATTTGTTTCGTATAAGAATTTCAAGTAACAAGTGAGATATAAATTTGGAACCAAGGGCAGAAAACTGAAATTTTAAAAGAGACTACAAAACTTTAAAATCGCTAACTCTTTTCTTTTGTAAACAGTGATACTTAAAGTAATTCCCGTTACACATATCTACTTTCAAACATAATTTATTCATAGAAAGAAAAACTATTCTTTGTATAGTTCCACATATGACATCCATAGAAATTCTTAAGAAACAACATGAACATTTTATAATCGTATTTAAAGTTATTAAGTCACCAGCTTTCTCCATAGCATATTGAATCATCCTCTATCATCATCCACGCCCCCAAGGAAAACCAATCAACATGTAAAAGGGAAATAACCCATGAGTTTGAAACTCAATAGATATCATTGGTGCATTTTGTTGTCAAATTAACATTTTTGAACTATAGATTCATACCGGCGCACGTAGTTGGATTTCCGGCAAAATCCAATTTCTATGGAGTTATGAATTAACATAACGTATAGAACTGGAGAATGATCAAACAAACTATAGTAGTGTCATGAAACCGTACCCAAGGGTACCATTTTATTCAAACTTTTAATGGAAAATTATAATTTGAAAACGAAACAAACACTTGCATCTCTGCCTACCTTCGTTAAAAGCTTTTGAAAGTATAATGTTGGATGATGGTTGTACAATCATAATCCTTTACTAGCTCCAACCATCGTTTCTATCTCATATTCAATTCCTTCCATGTGAAGAAATATTCGAGACTCTTATGATCTATGTAAATGTCGTATTTTCCTCCATATAAGTAATGGCGCCATATCTTTCATGCATGAACTATCGCTACAAGTTCTAGATCATACGTCTGGCAGTTCTGGTCATGTTGCTTCAATCGCCTTGACGCATAGGCAATCACTTTTTCGTATTACATTAACACACATCCCAAACCTTGTTTGGATGCAACACTATATATATATATAACAAACCCTTTCGAACCTTTGGGTATGGTTAACACTAGTGCTGTAATCAATCGCTGCTTTAGCTCCTGAAAGCTTTGCTCACGTTTATCTGTCCATAGAAACTTTACCCCTTTCCTTGTCAATTGCGTCATTGGTCCAGCTATTTTGGAGAATCCTTCTATAAATCTCCAATAGTACCTAGCCAA
Source organism: Fraxinus excelsior (assembly GCA_019097785.1). Taxonomy (NCBI): domain Eukaryota; kingdom Viridiplantae; phylum Streptophyta; class Magnoliopsida; order Lamiales; family Oleaceae; genus Fraxinus; species Fraxinus excelsior. The sequence goes on from CM032641.1 coordinate 6,973,271, forward strand.
TCCCAGAAAACTCTGAACTTCACCGGCCTTAGTCGGTGTCTTCTAGTTAGTTACCGCTTCCAATTTAACTAGATCTACTTCAATTCCTTGGGCAATAACTACGTGACCAAGGAATCCAACTCCCTCAAGCCAAAATTCACACTTTTTAAATTTTGCGTATAACTTTTCCTTGCACAGTATTTCTAATGCTATTCTAAGATGTTCCTCATGTTGATCTGTATTCTTGGAGTATATCAAAATGTCATCAATGAAAACTATGAAAAATTGATCCAGATACTGGTGAAATACACGATTCATGAAATCCATAAATATTGCTGGAGTATTTATCAACTCGGATGGCATAACTGTGAACTCATAATGTCCAAAACGAGTTCTGAAAGCCATCTTGGGTATATCACTAGCTTTAACCTTCAATTGATGATATCTAGATCGTAAGTCGATCATGTTGAAGGTGGTCTGTAAATGATCCACATCATCTGCTGCTTTGAGGCTCTTTACTAGCATGTCGTCGACTTATACTTCTATTGTGTTACCCAACAGTTCAGAGAACATCTTGTTGACTAGCCATTGGTAGGTTGTCCCAGCATTCTTCAAACCAAAAGTTATGACTTTGTAGCAATACAACCCTTAATCTGTGATAAAAGAGGTGTGTTCTTCATCAGTAGGATACATGGAGATCTGATTATACCCTGAATAAGCATCCATCTCAATAGCTCATGCCTTGCAGTGGAATCGACTAACTGGTCGATCCTTGGGAGTGGAAAGTTAACCTTTAGGCATGCTTGGTTAAGGTTGGAGAAATCAATGCAGGCCCTCTATTTACCATTAGCCAACTTTACTAGAACTAGGTTAGATATCAACATCAGGTACGATGCTTCCCCGATAAACCCATTAGATACGAGCCTCTACACTTCTTCCTTCATCGTAGCATACCACTCTGGGTTAAGAGCTCTTCTTTTTGTCTATGAAGGACAAACTTTAGATATGTGTTAAGTCGATGGTAGATAATTTTGGGGTCAATAGCCACCATATCTTCATGTTTCCATGCAAACACATCCAGGTTATCGATTAGGAAACTCTTGATCATGGCTTTCATTTCTGGTTCGAGCCCCTTTCCAACTTGTAGTGACTTTGAGGGGTCGTCCAGATTAATGAGGATAGGCTCCAATTCTTCCCAGGGGTTGCCTATGCGTTAGATTCGATGACATGTGGGTCCAAGTATTCTTTGATGACTCCTACCTCAGGGGGGCGTCTATCATGTTGGTGTCCTCCACTTTTTCAGGGGTTGGGCCTTCTTCAGGCGTATCAACCATTTCAACATCCGATAGGACCATGTTCACACTCCTGGGTTCTGACTTTCTTAGAGAGCTAAGGTAGCACTCCCTTGAAACCATCTGATCGCCTCGTATCGTGACGATCCCTTTCTTAGTAGGAAATTTCATACAAAGGTGGTGTATAGATGTTATTGCTTCTAGCTCATTTAGGGTAGGTCACCCATGACCTCGTGATAAGCGGAGCGATGGTCCACTATTAAGAATTCCATGAAATGTTGGGCTCTGAACGGGAACTTTCCCATTTCCACTGTTACTGTGATTCTTCTTTTAGGTATAATGTTATCTCCGATAAATCGGTACAAAAGAGCAGTCATGGGGGCTACCTCATGATCCACAATCATTTTATCAAAAGTTGTTCCAAAGAGGATGTTAACGGAGCTCCCATTATCAACTAACATGCATTTAGACCATTTCTGGCCACAATAGCTCATACCACCAGCGCGTCGCAGTGGGGATACTAAACCCCCATAGCATCTTCCTGGGAAAAGGTTATTAGCAGGGCATTTCCACCACCTCTACCGGAGCTGTGGATGAGGTAACTTGTCAACGGAAGATCTTGTGCTTCCCTTGCATAATTTTTCAGAGCATTTTTTGAATTTTCCCCAACGTGTGGACCACCAATTATGCTGTCAATCTCCCTAATGGATGCGTCGACAACATTGTCTGGGGGCTCTCTTCTTGGCCTTTGACCTCTTGTCATGTCTTGATTCTCTTCGTTTTTCATCCGCGGTGATTCATTCCGAATATTCCTAATTTCTTATTGTATCGAGGCCATTGTCTGTAGGGAGGGGCATTTGTTGGTCTGCGGTGGTCACTTCTATCCTCTGTAGGGGCTCTAAAGGGTTTTCCATGACATGGCCTAGACAAGCAATTTTCGGTACTGTGGCCACTGGTTTGGTAGTATGTGCAATATTGCCTATCTATAGATTCTCTTTCCCCTCATCTGCTTCTGCCTCTTCCATTAGGTAAGTTTGGTTGTCTGTAGGTATCAGGTCTAACCTTATCATACGCCAAGAGGGCACGACGTTTAACGTGGAAGTAGCCAATGCTTGCCCTGAGGTGGGGGCTATAGCATATTCTGCTTAGGTCCATTGTTGGTCCACCAGATGGGAAACATGACCTCTTTGCTACCTCTGGGTAGTGGAAGCCCCATTGAGGTTCAGTTTCGATGGTCAATCAATTTTTTGTTGACAATTTCACTTCTCATCATTTCCACCAAGGTATCGTAGCTGGTTGGGTTCATGTTTCGCATATCCCTCTAAAACAGGATGTTCATGTTGAGACCTCCCGTTAATGCGGAAAAGGGTCTCTTTGTTAGTGACTTGTTCACAGTAAGTCATTTCATCCGTAAAATGTGCTAGGTAGCTTTTTAAAGTTTCTCCTGCTTGCTACCTCATATCTTGTAGCCTCTGAATAGTGACCTCTCCTTCTTTGCTTGACAAATATTGGTTCAGAAAAACCTTCTTCAGATCTGGCCAGCTCTTGATACTATCGGTTGGAATGCAGCTATACCAAATTTTGGTAACCCATGTTAGCATGAGGTGAAAAGCTCAACATTTTAATGCTGGCAAGGCTCATTGTAGAGATATTTGAGTTTTGTAGTTGTTGAGGTGTTTGGCAGGGTCGCCTCTCCCTTAGTACTTAGGTATTTTTGACTGCACAAAGTGGCTAGGAACTGGAGCCCTCCTTAGTTCCTGGGAGAACGACAAACTTTCATCATCGTCATCCAATTCAAATCATCTACACGAACCATCGGGATTGTCTTCCTCTGCCTGATACCGAGGTTATGTCGCGCCCACCCGATTTCTTACGTTTGATGTGTCCTATCTCTCTCACCTATTCCTTGGCAGTGGTAGTATTCCTTGAGGCTCATACCCCTGGCCTTGTTCCTGTTCCTCCTGATCTGAGAGGTGTGATTGAAGCCTATTTCCAGGCCTTGTGGGTTCTATCCTATCGAAAATGCTGGCAAACCTTTGAGGCTCCATGTTTCTGGGAACATTTCGGGGGAAAATTCTCCTCCTTAGAGACGTCATCACTGTGGTGGCTTGTGACGTCATTGGTAGAAGTGTCAACTCCTACTTCTCTTTCCACTCAATCACCAATTCCATACATCTGTTGATACGTTGCTGTGTCATTTTGTTTACCCTCCTGATGATAAGTCCTATGTTGAGGCACTTGGCGCCTCCGCTTGTTGCTGCATATGTATCAACAGTTGCTACATGGCAGCGTTTTGTTGGGCCATATTTCTCATGTTGGCCACCATTTCACCAACTTCTCGCTCCAGGCGTGCGATTGTACCAACTCCTTTGTGGCGCTAGTGGGGGCAACGCATGTTCACATTCTTACAGAGGACCTATTCTTCAGAGGTATCTTGCTACCTGTTCCCACCATAGGTTCCTTGGTGACTTGAACTTATTGAGCTTCCTGGATTGTCTTTTCGCGATGGTTCTTTGTTCAAGAACCCTAAACCTTTCTTCAAGGCCTTTCTTCCCAACTACTTTTACCACTAGGATGTTCATAGTTTTGGTATCAAAGTTTCCTACAGACGGCACCAATCTGTTGACCCCAAAAAATGGTCCCGTGATGTTGACAACAAAAAATTAGAAAGTAACGTCTTTGCAAATCCAATCACAATATACTCGAGTCAAACTACTAGTTATATTGATGAATTAATAAAGAAAATGATCCACGACATTTAATAGTTTAATGTTATGACTATTTTGTGTATAAAGAAGGAGGTTGGCCGTTGAGTGTAGTAAAGAGAATCAAGGTTTACTTTTGAGGTGTAAATTTGTATTACCCCTCACTATAGGGAGTGTGGGTTTTTATATAGAGTCTTGGGTAATTAGGGTATGTCCGATGGTGGTAGATCCAACTACCCCTACTGGTATCCATCAGTCAATCAATTAAGTCATAAATGCTAGGATCTCCATATCTTTACTGGTGTGCTAGGGATGTGACTACGTAGGTATGTAGAGGCGGCGTTGGCAGTGTGTTGTCTTGTCAATCATTTCGTGAGGCCTATTGCTGGTTGACTACATGCCTAGCTAGGGATAAGTTCGTATTGGGGCCTCTGCGAAAGGGGATCGGATGAGTAGCTCTTAGGTTGGTTTTACCTCAGCATGCTATTTTGCCTCAATACACTATATATGAACTTCATCAGCTCGCCACATGGAGCATTTATTTTACGATTATTTAAATGAGTAACATTAGTAGTAATTTTAATTTCATGATTTGAAGAGAAACCAATAAAGGGAAGAATTAATATACGAAGTAGGTTCGATTTTCTTGGGTGGTGGGGGTGGGGGTAGGAATTTAGGAACCATATTAAGCATGCTTTGGAGTGCAGAAAAGAGGCAAAGATGAGATACAATAATGGGGGATTGCCGGGGTTTGATCCGACCACCAAATACATAAGAGAAGATGACTGGGTTTGTTTCGCTGTGCTACTGGCGGTGGCTGATTTTTTGCCCTTTTTTCAACCCCTTTTTGAGAGAAAAAGGTGAGGGATGGAATGGTTTAGGGTTTTGGTGGCAGCGGTGGAGGAGAGAGAGAGAGAGAGAGAGAGAGAGAGAGAGGTTTTGTTATTTTTAACATTTTCATAAGTTTTGGACTGATTTGTATTTTTAAAAAAATTTAGGAGTAGATTGCAATTTATTCTTTTGACTAATTTGCACATTTTTAAAAGTTTGAACCCATAATTACAATATGTTCTTTATTTTTCTTTTCTTTTGTATTTGTTTTATTTTAATAGAAGGGTAAAATTGACGTTCTGCATAAAAAAATGAAAGGTATGAACGTTTTCCACAAAGTCGTGCAAAGATACTGACTTTTTCGCCAATTACCCAAACAGAAACTGCATAAGTTCCCAATGGAAGTCTTTCATCCAGTTAAATTTGCTGTATTACTATTGTTCGAACCTGCTCATGAGTTATCTTTTGAAGCAGTGCTTTTGCCAGAGTTTCGTAGTGTAGCATTTTGTGCTGGTTATCTGTTGAATTTCTTGTCAACAACATTACAATGAAGCAACCATGTAATCTCCTGGGAACATAATGAACCATACTCTTTAAGGTCTTGAATTCGTTTAAGATGTAAAGTAGCTTTGAAGACTATGAGGGCTTCACCATTATAATTCCATGGAGAATGCTGGAAATAATAAATTTTGGATCATGAGAAGCAAAATAAATAAATAAATAAATAATAAAAATAATGGGAGAGGGGGTACGAGGTACCCGTTACCCGCACATGCCCTTGGGCAAAATTCTCCACCCCGTCCTTGACCCGAATACTCGACTAAGAGGGAGTTTGGGGTGGGGCCCTACGAGTATCGGGTTTGTCCGGTGTTTTTATTTTTATTTTTTGCAGAAATGTGATTTCATTTGAAATCATAGAAAATGACATTTTCCAAGTGGTAGAAAGAAGAATTATAAGATAATGGTTGTGGAATTCCAGGGGAAATTAGATATTAGATTCTTACGAGTTAGACCAAAAAAAAAAAAAAAAAATTTGAGGAAACACGAAGTAATACACTTTCTCATTTCCCTTTCATTTCATTTTATTATCGCTAACTATACTCATATCATAATTTTTATTTACTGCATTATATTTTAATTATACTTAAGGTCCTCTATTTTTAATCATTATAACATTTTGGTTTCTATTTTTTTTCTCTCATCGAATTCTCACCTTGAATTTTCAATTAGTTCACACATCTCATCTTTAATTATGACTTTTGTCAAAATATATGTTGCATACTTTGAAAGATAGAAAATAACTTCTTGTTCGTATTTAGCGTTTTTAATATAATGAGAAATTCAGACATTTTACATTCTATCAGCATACTTATTGTAAGGAAAATCGTTAATAGGTACAAGATTTGCTAATTAATGGTATGTACTCGGTTAATAACTTAGACACAAAAGTTGGGTTCAAATCTAAGGGCCACAACAGAAAAGTGTGATGGGTAAGATATGTACATGATTTCTCAAAGAGAACGGTACATATGATATAACGATTTAGATATAAAGGTTTGGGTCGTTACGTAATGAGATAGGTTAAGACTGAATTATCCATTCAGCATTTGATGAATAATGTGAAAGTTTTTCATAAATATGAACTACAATTAAATTTATTTAATAAGAACATTTCTTAGAGACTATTTATTATTAAAGAACACATTTTGTAATTTAGAGAGCGTTTATAAATTTAGAGAGTAAATTGTAACGCTCCAAATTCTAGGAACTCAAAGAGTTAAAAGTCTTCTTAATTCGAGCTCTTCAATGTCGACCAGAATAAATTTCAAATAAGGGAGGTTTGAAGTTTGAAATATATTATAAAAATATGATGGGAGAAAATTTTCTATATAGACTTAGACAATTATGGTAAAATCTGATTTGTGGAAAACATTCGAAAGAAACTCAGCAATACCATTAGCGTAGCAGCGGAAAGATAAAAATTGTTTGACCTAGAAAACGTCACCGAAAACTTATAAACTTTTACTAGAGACATTAAAATTCATGTAGGAACAATATATAAAAATTTAGGGTCTCAACGATGACGTTTAATGCACGAAAATAATTTTCAACGAAGTTGGGCAGAAAACTCAAAATTGTTCCGACGCTATTTACTAAAACAGGCATACAGTTTTTCCCAGATACTATTTCAAGGAAATTCCAAAGTATACTATTAGAAGACTCGTAGATATTTCAAACCCAACTGATTTCACTTAAAAACATGTACCGTAGCCCAAGTTATACCATTCTCAAATAAGAGGACAGAATCTGAAAATTCATTTCAGCAATAATAAAACTTGATACTTAGTCAATCCAACATTCATATGTTGTAGTCAACGTGCAATGTATTTAAAACTAGACAAAGTAAACATTAAACATTTTTAAATGTGTCATCGAAGGTTCATGCAAGATTTACACAAATGGAAAATATTACTAGAACTTAAAAGCATTTCAAATCGCCTAAACACTCGCCACCAAGCCATGCCACTTAAGTAGGAAAAACACTTAAGTAAATGGTAAAAATATAAATATATTTTCAGAAATGCAACTTTGGTTATTTGTGTCACTATCAATTTAACAAAACGAACCGATGATCGGTTAGCCGTTTACTCTTCGGGTTTTGATAACCCCATTCAAATGTCATACATCATCTCTTTATCTCTTGTTTGAGCCACCATAAGGTGCTTCCATTCTCTCATAAGTAACACAAAAACACATTTAAAGCAATTCGAAAACACATAAATTTTTACTTCACTTACAAAAGTGTAGAAAATACCCCTACCTTAAATGCTTGGAGTTAGAAAACTCTTTTACGTCCAATTTGAAATAAAATGCAGCCCACTCTACCCTCTTCTTTAGAAAATTCTCAGATTTAAAGGTCTCTTTAATCTATGGAAAAAGGTAAGTGGAATTTTATGTGTTTAAAAATTGGGATTTGTGAGACAAAATGTGGTTATAGGAGTTGAGATTTGATTTTCAAATGATGTTAACAATTTGGATTTACCTTTGAATAATATGTATTTGAAAATAGGATAAGACTTATCTTCAAATTAAATGAATAGCCATGGTTATAGTTAACAAAAATGGAAGTTAAAACTGATAAAGTGGAGAGTGGGGAGTGGTTAGGCACTTAGTGGGTGAATGGTATATTTAAATGGGGTGCCTTAGTGGAAAAATCAGATTGAGGGGTTGAATTAAAATAATGTGGCTGGAAAGAAAATTAAATAAATAAAGGAAATTTATCGTTTAAAAAAGTGTTGGACACCTTACAAAATTTCAAGACACGTGCACACAACTTTAAATATCGTGACCAAAATAATTACTTTAACTCTTAGGAATGGTCGCAACGACATCATAATATAATTCAAATTATTTTCGAGTTATACAAGAAATTTTTTATTTGAAAACGACATAACAATTTCTTTTTTGGTTGCTACAACTCTCTCCACTTAAAATAATTTCGTCCTCGAATTTTAACTTACTTGTTTTAAGGAGATCGGGATATTTGGCTAAAACATCTTCTTCACTGGACTTTGACTAGCGAAAACTTTCGATTTCTCAGAACATGATCCTTTCTCTCCAAAACCACATCGAAAACTTCTTCATACGTCATATTAGTTTGGACATCTAGTGATCGAACATTTACGACATGGCTAGGATCCAAGATATACTTTCTCAACATAGAAATGTGAAATACGTTGTGCACTGCTGATAGTTCGGGTGGCAACGCTAAACGATATGCCACATTCCCAATTTTTTCAAGAATCTCAAATGGACCGATAAATCTAGGACTCAGTTTTCCTTTGTTTCCAAATCATAGTGTTCCCTTCATCGGCGCCACTTTGAGAAATATTTTATCTCCAACCTCGAAATTCAATTCTTTTCTCCTTTGTCAGCATAGCTCTTTTGACGATCTTGGACAATCTTAATTCTTGATCTAATTTTATGTATAGCCTCTACAGTCTTCTCAACTAATTCTAGACCCAAAACTCTCCTTTCACCAATTTCATCCCAGTATAATGGCGAACGACATCGTCAACCATACAAAGCCTCATATGGTGCCATGCTAATAGTTGCTTGGAAGCTATTGTTGTATAAAAATTTGACTAACGGTAAATGATTTTCCAACTTTCCACCCAAATCTAGGACACGAACTCTCAACATATCTTCAAGAACCTGGATAGGTCGTTCTGATTGTCGGTCAATTTGAGGATGGTAAGCTGTACTAAATGTTAACTTGGTGCCTATGGCTTTCTGAATGCTTATCCAAAACTTCAAAGTAAACCTCGGGTCTCTTTCCGATATGATAGAAACTAGAACACCATGAAGTCGCATAATCTCTCTGACATAAACATGTGCGAACTGTTCTAAGTTATCCCAACTGGTAGGAAATGAGCAGATTTTGTGAGTCAATCCACAATCACCCTGATTGCATCATGACCTTTTGCTGATCTAGGAAAACCAACGACAAAATCCATTGCAATCTTCTCCCATTTCCATTCGGGGATGTCCATAGGGTTCAATGGCCCCGATGGCCTCTGATGTTTAGCCTTTACCTGTTGACAAACAATGCATTTGGACACAAACAAAGCTATCTTTCCTTTCATATTTCTCTACCAAAATCGTCATACAAATCTTTATACATTTTAGTTTCGCCTGGGTGTGCAGCCTACGGAGCAAAATGAGCCTCAATCATAATCTTATTCATCAATACCTCATCATTTGGTACGCAGAGTCGACCTTTAAACTTCAAGGCTTTTTCTTTGGCTATTTCAAATCATTTCCTCTTCTCAGTTCTTACCTCAACCCTGATCGTTTCCAAAAATGGATCATTTTCTTGAGTAGCTACTATTATGTCCATGAATGTCAGTTTCACGGTAAGACTTGCTAACCTTGATGATGTCCTTACTAGTGAAGTAAATACTTCAATTCTCGGGTTCTCAAAATCTCTAATTAAATGATCCTGCCTTGTACATAGTGCCGACAACTGTCCCATATTTTTTCTACTCAACACATCAGCGAATATATTAGCCTTACCCGGATAGTACAAGATAGTGTAGTCATAATCCTTCACTAATCCTAACCACCATCACTATCTCATATTCAACTCCTTCTGGGTGAAAAATATTTGAGACTCTTGTGATCGGTGCAGATCTCACACTTGTTACCATATATGTAGTAGCGCCAAATCTTCAAGGCGTGCACTATCACTGCCAATTCGAGGTCATGAGTAGGGTAACTCTGTTCATATTGTTTCAATTGCCTCTAAGCATAAGTTATCACTTTCCCAAGTTGCATCAAGATACATCCTAAACCAAGTTTAGATGTATCACTATAGATTACAAAGCCTTCTAAACCATCGGGAATGGTCAACACTGGTGCAGATACTAGCCTATCCTTTAACTATTGAAAACTCTGCTTGCATTTCTCTGACCATACAAACTTAGTACCCTTCCGAGTCAACTGTATCATATGACTCGCGATCTTGGAAAATCCTTCTATAAATTGCCAATAATAGCCAGCTAAACCTAGAAAACTCCTCACTTCTCCAACATTTTTAGGTTTTGGCCAATTCGTCACAAATTCAACATTGGATTGACCCACTTCAATTCCGCGTACTGGACCAGTGTGGCCTAGAAATCCCACTTGGTCCAACCAAAATTCACATTTTTTGAATTTGGCATATAATTTTTCCTCAAGCAATGTTTCCAAAACTATCCTCAGATGTCCTTTATGTTGATGAGAATCTCTTGAGTATATCAGTATGTCGTCAATAAACATGATGACAAACATGTCCAAATACTGATAGAACACCCTATTCATTAAGTCCATAATCATCGTAGGGGTATTCGTCAAGCCAAAAGGCATCACCGTAAACTTAAAATGCCTATATCGAGTCCTAAATGTCGTCTTTAGTATATTAACCGACTTAATATTCGACTAATGGTAGTCCAACCTTAAATCAATTTTCGAGAACAAGGATGCACCATTCAACTGATCAAATAGATCCTCAATCCTATGAAGGAGATACTTATTCTTAATCGTCAACTTATTTAGTTCACGATAGTCGATGCACATTCTCATTGTACCATCTTTCTTCTTTACAAAAAGTACTAGAGCTCCACATGGAGATATATTCAGTTTAATGAACCCTTTGTCTAGAAGTTCTTCTAACTACATCTTCAACTCTTGTAATTCCTTTGGTGCCATTCGGTAAGGGGCTTTGGACACAGAAGTAGCTCCAGGTACCAGATCTATTTTGAATTCCACTTGTCTATCGGGCGGAGTACCTGGTAGATCATCGGGAAACACATCAGCATACTCACGTACTATTGGCACATCATCTAATATTTTCTCTTGAGTTGTGGTATTAGTAAGACTAACAAGATATCCCTGATAACCTCCTCAACACGTTCTCTACTTTTAAAGCTGAGATGACGTGAGGAAGTACCATAATCTTCGATCCATAAAATCTGAACTCTTTTTCTCCCGATCATCGAAAAATTACCTCTTTCTCAAAACATATATCGTTGCTCAATTTTCACCTAACAAATCCATACCTAAAATAATATCAAAATCCTTCATTTCTATAACATACAAGTCGGCCTCTAAAGTCAATCCATCAAAATTTATTTGTACCCTTTTACTATCCAATCTGTAACAATAGTTCCCCTAATGGCATACTATCCTCTAGTACACTATCACTCTTCTGACATGAAGCATTAATCTTAGCTAGATATGCATTAGATATGAACGAATGAGTCGTACCAGAATCAATAAGGACATAAACTAGAATACTAGAGACAGATAAAATACCTGCGATAATATCTGAATTTTAGGCAGCCTCATCTTGAGTCAAAGCAAACACTCTTGCTTTTCCTGCTTAGGTTTCTTAATCAATGGGTATGAGGAAACCACATGACCGAGTTGACTATACTTATAGAAAACATACTTTCCAAACAAACACCTTCCTTTGTGAAACTTGTTACACTTAGGACATTGAGGTAAAGGATTGGTTGTCTGACATGTATTCGTCTGCCTCTTAAAGTTTCTAGTAATCTTATTCTTATCTTGCTACTTTCTTTACCCCTGAGTAGGTCACTATCTGAGCTTTCTTTACCATTGCCTGAAAGGTGGTGAGATCATGTGAACTCACAATCTGCCTATTCTCTGGGTGTAGGCCCCTCTCGTAAAGTTTTGCCTTCATGAGCTTGGTACTTATAAGGTGTGGGGCATATCGAGATAATTCCTCGAACTTGCTCTCATACTAAAAAATCTCCATATCTCTTTGTACCAGTCTTAAAATTTCTGCCTCCTTATGGTCTCGCAGAGCTTGCGGGAAATACTTTTATGTTAACTCCATCTTAAATTGAGTCCATGTTAGATTATATTGTTCCTCTTTGGTACGAGTGCATAATGAGCATTCTTGCCAATGTCCTACTCTTTCAATGAGTATAAACTCGGTACATAAAACTTTTTGATCTTCTGGACACAAGATGTGTCAAAAAATCTTCTCAATAGTACGCAACCACTCCTCAGCTGCCAAGGGGCCTTTCTAGCCATCAAAGGTAGTGGGTCGATACCTACGAAATTGTTCTACCATCAGAATAGCCAGTGCAGCCGGGTATGTTGGTGGTGTTGGCAGTGTATGCAGAACTGGTGGAGCTTGGGTTGTTGAAGGTGTAGTGTAGCGACCGCGAACTTTTAATTTATATAAATTAGTTTTTTCGAAAAACGTGTCGCTAAAACGTTAACCCAATTTTTCTAGAGAAGCGCGTTCATCTAGCCGTTATAAAATTGAATTCAAATCTAGTCGATCGAATCCGATCCCGAATAATAATTTTATTATCAATTTCGATTTATTTTATTTAAATTCAATTTTTATTAATTTCAAGTCCAATTACATAAGCCCAATGTTTAAGCCCAATTATATTAGTCCAACACCTTGAATTTTAATTCATTTAGTCCAATTCATTTAAGTCCAATTAAACGAGCCCAACATCGGAATTTATTTATTTTAGCCCAATTAGAAAACCCTAAAACCCAACTAATAGGCCCAATTACCCGTCTAGGGTTTTGTACCCTAATTTACCACTATTCATACCCCACTTCACTCCACTCCACTCACACTCTTCACTCACATTCTCACTAGCCAAACAGCCCCTGGATAAGGATATTTCATGCCTCTCGGTTTCAGCTCACTAGAGACTTGTGTGGATGCTAAAATCAATTTTTAGCATCAACATCAATCCCTTTAAATCTGGAAACTCTTGATGATGCTAGAATGACAATTTCTAGCTTCAACAACTTGTTGATTCCACAAAATTCTACAGCACAGACACCAACAACAATCACCAACATTGCACTCACCAACTCACTGCTCAACACCACCTCCACTGCCAAACACCAACACCAAGTCCACTGCAAGCAAAACTGCAGCCCACACTCACGAGACCAACCAACCAACCACCACACTACCACCCAATGGAACCCCCAAAGGTCGAACCCCAACTCACTGCCAAGCTCCCAACCAAGCTCCAAGCCAAACCGTAACCTTCCACACGGCCCAACTCGATGACTACGTAGCTCCAGCTCTAGCTACCACCCAAAACACCCCAAACCCGAGACCAACTCCAATCATCCCCAAACCAGAGACCAACAAATCCAATCATCCCCAAATCGAGCCCGAAACCATAGCTCATCCAAGAAAATGCCAAACCGCCTCCTCAAATCAACTCCAAACTACCTCAATCAAGAATATAAGTCTTACACATGAACTCACCTTGTTCTTCCCAACCCGATTCCAGCTCGACCTTCGCCGATGGTAGAACGGAGGAAGGGAACAAAGCCCCTTCCCTGCCTCGCCACTCTCTCCCTCTTTCTCGTCTCTGTCGTGAATGGGGGGGAGAGAGAGAGGGAGAGTGATATTTTATATTGGACTTTTGATTTTTGCCTTTTAAGTCCCCACATTAGTTAATTGATTTATTTAAGTTCCAAAGTTTTAAATTTATTCATTTCAGTCCCTTAATTGTCAGTTTTAATTTCAGTCCTTAAATTTCTCATTTTTAGTTTAAAAGTTATTTAATTTAGCCCCTAGTTTATATAAGTTATTAATTCAGCTTTTAAGTTTTATTTCCAGCTTTATTATATTTATAGTTTACTCCCTAAACTTATAAAAGTAATTATTTCAGTTTTTAGCTTTTATTTTCAACTTTATTATACTTACAGTTTAGTCCCTAAACTTATAAAAGTAATTATTTCAGTTTTTAGCTTTTATTTTCAGCTTTATTATATTTACAGTTTAGTCCCTAAACTTATATTTAAAGTTACTATTTTAGCTCTTAAAGTTTTATTTTCAGATTTAAATAAATTCTCAATTTAGCCCCTAAACTTTACTTTATCATGTTAAGCCATTTATTACAATTCCAATAATTTTCAATTAAGTCCTTAAACTTAATTTCAACACTTTAAAACTTTAAAATCTCGAAATACTAATTTCAAACTTATTTTCTATTTTGGCTAGACGAAACGTACGGACAATTAGGAGATTGAAGTTACTTCTCGCACCATTTTTCACGAAACTCAAGATATTGAGGTAGACTCGCCACCATTAATTAGTTTAAATTAGAATTGCATGCTTTATGTGAAATTACATGATTTATATACTTTAATGCATGAGATGAGAAATTGTCATATGAGATATGATATTGTTATGCTTGCCATAACTTATATGCTTAATTGCATGAGAAAGACGAGAATCTCTTATGAGATAAGACGAGAATGTTATGCATAACTTATGTGATTTATACGCACGAGAAAGAAAGACTACTCATACCCTATGATTTTAAAGAGCCTATGATTTTCAAGAAAATGAGCCAAAGAAGATGATATCACGTTGTATATTGCATAAGTGTGTATTCATTTATTCTGTAAATTAATTATCGGCGATGAGTCTACTGAGTATTTTTTCGAAATACTAATTCTGTTATTTTAACAATATTTGCAGACTTCGGAGGCGATCGTGATTGATCTGGCAGTGGTGGCATAGAAAAATTTGATTATCGAAATTATTAAATCTTGAAGTTTATGTATTTGAATATTGATAACATTTTGTCGTTTCCGCTGTTTCTAAAATGTGATATTTAAATTTTAAAGCAAATTCCTATGAGTTTACTTGTCGATGAAAGTTTTTAAATTACAAATGTGATTTCAAAATTAGGTTATTTCTGCGATTTTGATTTATGAAATTAGGGCAAAAGACGATGACGTGGCAATCCGGGTTAACAGAACTCGGGGCGCTACACGTAGCCTGAGCAACTAATGCTTGTTTCAACTCATCGATCTCCAGCCTTAACTCTCTAATTGTTCTCGTTTGCACCATATTCCTATATACCAGAATAATTGCAATCTCACTTATAGGGGAAAAAAATATAACCTAACATCTTTTATTATTATCTCCAACTAATCCTTCAAAAGGAATATAAAATAATAAAAGAGCGCCTAGCGCAAATCAATAGGAATATGAAAGCAATCCTACTAGGCATAAAAACTATTAATCATGATAAAATCTTCTAAAACTTCACTCATTTATTCATCATTGCCATCATCATCGCTAATACAACATCCATGAATCCTAGGTTTCTTAGAAGGTTACACCTCATTGTCTGAAATAGGTAAAGGTGCATCTTCACGAATATACATCTCAGTAGGTACACTATCGTCCTCGGGAATCGCAAGTCCGGTAAACTCACACTATTCAATCAGCTATACATTGAAAGCTTCGCTAGGGATGAGTTCATATTGGGGCCTCTGCGAAAGGGGATCGGATGAGCAGCTCTTAGGTTGGTTTCGCGTCGACACGCTATATGTGAACTTCGTCGTTCACCACGTGGTGCATCTATTTTACGATTATTTATATGAGTAACACTAGTATTAATTTTAATTTCATGATTATATGTATCTATTCATTTGTTCAGAATTTTTCATTTAAATTATTGAATTCAAAAATAAAATAATAAAACATATATATATATATATATAAGCTTGCAGTAGAAAGAGAAACTGCATATGTTCCCAATAGAAATCTTTTATCCAGGTAAATTTGTTGAATTACTATTGTTTGAACTTGCTCATGAGTTATGTTTTGGAGCAGTGCTTTTGCCAGAGTTCCGTGGTGTGGCATTCTATGCTGGTTATCTGTTGAATTTCTTATCAACAACATTACAATGAAGCAACCATGTAATCTCCTGGGAACATAATATGAACCATACCCTTTAAGGTCTTGAATTCATTTAAGATGTAAAGTAGCTTTGACGACTATGAGGGCTTCACCATTATAATTCCATGGAGAATACGAGGAACAATAAATTTTGGATTATGAGAGACAAAATAAATAAATAAATAATAAAATAATAAAAATAAAATGGGGGAGGGGAGGGGGTGCACTCGTTACCCGAACCTACCCCAGGGTAAAATTCTCCCCTGTCCCCGACTCGAATACCTGATTAAGAGGGAGTTTGGGGCGAGGCCTTGCGAGTATTGGGTTTGTCCTTTTTTTTTTCTTTTTGCAAGAATGTGATTTCATTTGAAATCATAGAAAATAACATTTTCTAAATGGTAGTAAGAAGAATTATAAGATAATGGTTGTGGAATCCTAGGGGAAATTAGATGTTAGATTTTTATGAGTTAGACACAAAAAAATGAGGAAACACAAAGTAATACACTTGCTCGTTTCCCTTTCATTTCATTTTATTATCCCTAACTATACTCATATCATAATTTTTATTTATTTCATTATATTTTTAATTATACTTAAGGTCCTCTATTTTAATCATTATGACATTTTGGTTTCTAAATTTTTTTCTCATCGAATTCTCACCTTGAACTTTCAATTAGTTCACACATCTCATCTTTAATTATGACTTTTGTTAAAATATATGCTGCATGCTTTGAAAGATAGAAAATAACTTCTCGTTCGTATTTATCATTTTTAATATAATGAGAAATTCAGTCATTTTACATCCTATCAGCATACTTATTGTATGTAAAATCGTTAATGGTACGAGATTTGCTAAGTAATGGTATGTACTGGGTTAATAACTTACACAAAAGCTGAGTTCAAATCTTAGGGCCACGACACAAAAGTGTGAGGGGTAAGATATGTACAAGCTTTCTCAAAGAGAACGGTACATATGATATAATGATTTAGATATAAAGGTTCGGTTGTTACGTAATGAGATAGGTTAAGACCGGATTATCCATTCATCATTTTATGAATAATGTGAACGTTTTTCAGAAATACGAACTACAATTCAATTTATTTAATAAGAACATTTCTTAGAGACTACTTATTATTAAAGAACATATTCTGTAATTTAGAGAGCATTTATAAATTGTAACACTCCAAATTCTAGGAACTCGAAACGTTAAAAGTCTTCTTAATTTGAGCTCTTCAACATCAACCAAAATAAATTTCAAATAAAGGAAATTTGAAGTTTGAAATATATTATAAAAATATGATGGGAGATAATTTTCTATATAGACTTGGACAATTACAATAAAATTTGATTTTTGGAAAACATTTAGAAGAAACTCAGCAATACCAATACTGTAGTAGCGGAAAGATAAAAATTGTTTGATCTAGAAAACGTCGCCGAAAACTTGCAAATTTTTTGTAGAGACATTTACATTCATTTAGGAACATCAAATAAAAATTTAGGGTTTTGACGATGACATTTAAAGCACGAAAATATTTTTCAACGAAGTTGGGCAAAAAACTCGAAACTGTTCCGACGCAGTTTTCTAAAACAGGCATAACGTTTTCCCTAAAGAATATTTCAAGAAAATTCAAAATGTTACTGTTATAAGACTCGTAGATCTTTCAAACCCAACTGATTTCACTTAAAAACATATACCGTAGCCCAAGTTATACCATTCCCAAATAAGAGGACTGAATCTGGAAATTCATTTCAGCAACAATAAAACTTGATACTTAGTCAATCCAACATTCATATGTTGTAGTCAACGTGCAATGTATTTAAAACTAGAAAAAATAAACGTTAAACATTTTTAAATGTGTCATTTAAGGTTCATGCAAGATTTACACAAGTGGAAAATATTACTAGAACTTAAAAGCATTTCAAATCGTCTAAACACTCGCCACCAAGCCATGCCACCACTATGCCTTCAATGAACCTGTAAATTGTGTAGGAATGAGTATCACAAATAATACTCAGTAGGAAAAACACTTAAGTAAATGGTAAAAATATAAATATATTTTCAGAAATGCAACTTTGGTTATTTGTGTCACCATCGATTTAGCAAAACGAACCGGCGATGGGTCAGTTGTTTACTCTTCGGGTTTTAATAACCTCATTCAAGTGTCATACAAATGCAATGCACTCTACCCTCTTCTTCAGAAAATTCTCAGATTTAAAGGTTTCTTTAATCTTTGGAAAAAGGTAAGTGGAATTTTATGTGTTTAAAAATTGGGATTTGTGAGACAAAATGTGGTTATGGGAGTTGAGATTTGATTTTCAGAAACAATTTGGATTTACATTTGAATAATATGTATTTTAAAATAGGATAAGACTTATCTTCAAATTAAATGAATAGCCACAATTATAGTTAACAGAAATGGAAGTTAAAACTAATAAAGTGGAGAGTGAGAGTGGTTAGGCACTTAGTGGCCGGGTTAATGGTATATTTAAATGTGGTGCCTTAGTGAAAAAATCAGATTGAGGGGTTGAATTAAAATAGCGCGGCTGGAAAAAAATAACTAAAGTAAATTTATCGTTTAAAAGAGTGTTGGACACCTTACAAAATTCTAAGACACGTGCACGCAACTTTAAATATCGTGACCAAAATAATTAATTTAACTCTTGGGAATGGTCGTAGCAACGTCATAATATAATTCAAATTATTTTCGAGTTATACAAGAAAAATTTTATTTGCAAACGACATAACAATTTTTTTCGGTCGCTACATAAATATTTGGAAATGCTCCAACAACCTCTTTATTTTTAACACTTTTTACTACTCCCAATATGTTTTCATAATTTTTTCCTATATTCTATTTTCACAAACACTACCAATTATTATATTATTTTCCTTCATTTTATTTATATATACTATTGAATTGGATAGATGAAGCATTAAAAATTGAAATATTTTAAATGCATTAAATTATTGAGAGTGAATTTTGATTTCCACACTCTATATTTTAAAAAGTTAAATTGAAAAGTCTTTTGAAGCATGATTTACAAATTGACTTCTTAAAATAGAGAGCATTTCACTTTTAAAGAGTATATTGGAAATGTTATAATCAAATAATTTTACTTGCAACTAAATTTACTTATAGATAAAGAAGTCATTTAAGAAAAATTACATATAAGTAAATAAGAAAGTTTTAAAATAATCCCCTGTTGGACAACCATTTTTTGAAGAAAATGTGCGGTTAAAAAATAGAAAAATGTTTTTGGTTAAATAGAATAATATTTTAATATTAGAATGTGTGATTGAAAATGAGTATGATAAAAAAAGAGTTTTGAAAAAATGGTTTCCAAATAGGAGCTAAATAACTATTCTTTTAGGGTCCGTTTGATAGAAAGATGGAAAATGGGTGGAAAGAAAATGTTTTACAAGGAAAAGATTTTCCTAGAAATTGTTTTGCTGGGAATTGTAATTAATTGTGTTTGATTGATATAATTTTCTATGGAAAATATTGAAAGTTTGGTATCCGTTTGACTTCATTTTTTATGAAAATTGTCCATTAAAGTGATAATATTTTCTATCATTGGATCTAGAATTTGTTCCACTTGCCAAAAAAATAAAAATGAAAAATGAAAAAAAAAATTGCCAATAAAAGTGAATTTTTTTTTACCATTATGTCTAGAATTTTTTCCAATTGCAAAAACTAAAAAAATAAAAATTGAAAAGTTGGAAAATATTTTCTTACCAAAACATCAAGAATTTATTTTCCTCAAAAAGGTGGAAAATTTAGAAAGTTGAAAAATATTTTCCCGGGAAAATTTCGCCAATCAAACACTACAAAAGTTGGAAAAAGGGAAAAGATTTTCCTACTTCCCTAGAAAACTTTTTTTGGTTGAAAGTGATATAAGAGTTACTGAAAAACATTAACTTTTTAATTTAAAGGTAATAAAAATGAAGTTATGCTAATGTGTTTATAAACAGAAAGCATATATGTAAGTTATTCAAACATATTTATAGTTATGTCAACGAGTCGAGTTAGAGCCGAAAAAAAAAAGCTCGGGCTCGGCTCGAGCTTTTTTAGGGCCGAGCTGAGCCGAGCCGAGCCGAGCAAAATTCGGCCAAAAAAAATGAGGCTCGACCCGAGCTTTTGGCTCGGCTTGATTTTTTTTTTTTTTGTAAGTAAAGGCCGCCTGGCAACTACATTGCAGGCAGCTTTACAAAAATTTTAGTTTCAATTTTTTTTTAAAATATAGGCAGCTCGTACGGGCCACGGGTTGGCTTAGGTTTAAGCCGACGCACCAAAATGGGGCTCAGTGTAATCAAGCCCGAGCCTCGGCTAGGGCTTTTTCCGGAGCCGAGCCCGAGCCGCCAAGCTTTTTTGTCATCCCTACATATTTATAGATAAAAATATATTTATGAATACGTAAATTAGTATATTCACTTATAGTTTTATTTAATCAATTGAATTAGGGTTTCAGACTGTTTGGATACATATAAGGTATTTTTTTAAGAAAATCTGCTTGCAATTTATATTCAACATATGGTTATGTAATGGGTAATCTTTCTTTATGAAGGTAAGACACAAGCAGAATTCAAATTCTTACTTCCTCCGCTGGTAGTAAACCTCAAAACAGTCATACGAATTTAATGAATCATACTCACATTTCAATTTAGTCACTCTTCTTTAATTTTATTCTAAAATTGTCATCAAACTTCATATGCTGTTTTAAACGTTTGACATTTTATTCTTTACCTTACTAATTTTCCTCAAGATTAATGTCGACAAACATAATGACTAACTTACACATTGTTTGATGTACATTATTGAGTGGAAAATACATTTTAAATAGTAATTTGATGGAGAATATGTGGTTAAAAAATAAAGAAAAGTTTTGAATTTGCACATAATATTATTTTATTGAAAAATGTGTGGTTAAAATGAGTTTTGAAAAAAAAAATGAATTTTTGTAAGAATGTGAATGAAACAGAGTTGTTAATATCAAACGTAAAGTTGATTTGACTTTCTGGAACAATTTTTAGATTGCTAATTATTAGCATTAAAAGAACATAAAAATGAGTTATTGCTTTGTCAGCTTATTATTTAACAAATTGCTTTGTTTCCTTTCTGACTTCTTCTCTTTCTATTATTAGTTCATTGTTGCTTTGTCTTCTCTCTTTTTTTTTTTTCATGGTCTTTGAAATTTACAAATGGAAGGTTAACAAACTGCTAAGAGACAAAATATAATATTTCATTCTTTAAAAAGATAGGTCAATTTAGTGAAAATACATTTTATGATAGAAGGGTTGAAAGTCAACCTTCAATTCCTACTGCAATCGCCTCATGATCAAGAACTTGATGAGAAAATAGATATACATTCTATTGTACATTAATCTTATGTTTAAAATTCTCAATGGGAATGAGTTAAATAATAGCATCTTTAAATAATTTTAACTGCTATCATGTTTAAATAATTTTTAAAAAATCAAGTACTCTAAACAAAATCTAGAATTTAAATCAGAATAGGACTTCAAAATTATTGATGTGTACATATTTAACCATACTTATTATCTGTGAATTATATTGCCTAATTAACTTAATCATGAACTAATTATCTCTAATTTAACCAAATATTATTCTCCTTGTTTTGATAGTTTAAACTTGATTGCTCATTTCTAGTTTCTCGAATTCCACATTCAACACCACTAATGGGATATACTCACTATGTAGGTAGTTATTTGTTAATTGCTAATTAGATATTGATAATAATTTGTTGCCTAGCCAGAATATTGATTTTTAATTGTTGAAAGGTTATTGTCTTTATATTTTATTACTAGACTACTATTGTATAATAGGATTATTTTTAGATTGGATTGTTATTGCTTTGTCAGCTTATTATTTAACAAATTGCTTTGTTTCCTTTCTCACTTAATGTTGGATTTTTGTTGTCTTCTCTTTCTATTATTAGTTCATTGTTGCTTTGTCTTCTCTCTCTCTTTTTTTTTTTCCATGGTCTTTGTAATTTACAAATGGAAGGTTAACAAACTGCTGAGAGAGAGAATATGATATTTCATTCTTTAAAAAGATAGGTCATTTAGTGAAAATACATTTTATGATAGAATGGTTGAAAGTCAACCTTCAATTCGTACTGCAATCGCCTCATGAGAAAGAACTTGATAAGAAAATAGATATACATTCTATTGTACATTAATCTTATGTTTAAAATTCTCAATGGGAATGAGTTAAATAAATAATTTCTTTAATGAATTTTTTGTTATAAAATTTTGTTATCAATGACACTTCTTGACTCCAAAAAGCGTACTGGTGATATGGCCAACAGATCTCATGTCATTTCATGTCCACGTAAGCTGAATTTCAGCACACTTGGACAAATCGTTAGTTACACGTGGCCTACTCCAGGAGGGATGGAGTTGGCTGGACGCACTCTGACGGTCAAGTCAATTGGTGTAATAGTTTTAGAGTATGGGTGAGCTATAAATGTGAGCCTCCAGTATGGAAAATGGGGGTAAGTTTTGGGGTAAAAATGTAAACTGTGCGTGTAGCAAGAATATAGCTTTGAGAGTCTAAATTGTATTCCCTTTGAATGACACTTAGTGTGAACTTTTATATTTGGGCATGATGAATGAAAGCCATTAGATGACAGTATACATGGCCTCATCCAGGTGATTGACATCTCTAGTCATATACATCAATCAATCATAATTGTAAATGCTGATACTACCCTAGTAACCCCAAAGCCTAGCTTGTGGCTTGGACTTGACCAAGTAGGTCTGTGGCAGCGGCGATTTTAGTGAGTTATCTTGTCAACCACATGGTACAAGATCTGTTCAAGATCTTGTTATTGCCTCGTCCGGGGCCGACTCTTTTAGTGGGGTCCACTTGTAATGGGGTCGGTCCAGTTCTTTCAAAAAGAGGAATATGGGGTCGTCTACACTTGAGGCGGGTTGTTTGCATGTAATGGGGTTGTCCCACGTTAGCGTGTGGTACATGGACCCCCACACTGTTTGCCACGTAAATTAGTTGGGACCATGAATTGGTCCATGTTTGGTGAGGCATAACAAAAGTCCCTGAAGTCCAGGTATGATTATTCATATAATGGATAGATTTTTAAGTTGAAGTGGTAGTGATGAGTTTCCCTGATGGAGCTAAAGCTTGTGACAGGATTGAGTGGTACGAGGCGAGTCCCTTGGACCGGATGTCAAGTCTCTTGTAATGTTAAAGCCAATGATAAGGCTAAATGACTTGAGGTGAGGCTCTTGAACCAGATGTCAAGCTCCTTGTAATGTTGGACCCATGACAAGGCTAAATGACTCGAGCCATTTGTAATGTCGAAGCTTGTGATAAGGCTAAATAACTTGAGGTGAGGCCCTTGTTGAGCACATTTGGCAGCGTGCCTTAATGATTTGAAAGAAAAGTTAGTTCCCAATGACAACAGTTGGGTAGTGTAGCAATTTTCCAAGATTCGAGCTATGTGCACATTTAATGCGCAATCATGATGATGTTTTACATCTAGCGAGGCTTACGCGAACCTAGGGAGTTGAAAGAAAAGTTGGTTCCCAATGACATACAGCTGGGTAGTGTAGTAGTTTTCCAAGGTTCGAGCTATTTGCACATTTAATATGCATGGGCGGACGGCCCATTTTGTACTGGGCGCCAGCCCAGGCCATTTTGGGGGAAAAAATTCTGATTTCCTAATTTGATTACAACTCTTATGGAAACGAATCTTGTGGGGTATTTTAAAACTCTAGGGTCGTCCAAAAGTGGGAGGGAGAGTTTTTATCAAGATTTTCAGGTTTGCAATTTTTGAGATAATCTAAGCTTTATTGCGTTATATTCATTCGAATTCGGACTAGAAATATATTCGGGTCGTGATTAGAATATATTTAATTTGTCTTGAAAAAGAGAATTAATTAAAATAGAATTATCAATTGTCAAAAATACATGATAAAATTAGCTAAATAATTGAGAATTGAGATAGATAATAATAGGTAGATTCGCAATCCAATACATATTCCATATAAATACAAAACTTGAATTTTACAAGCTTTTTTAGAATAATTTAGAATAATTATTAACCACAATTCTATTTTGTTTGCTCACTTTTAATATGAATAAAAACTAATACACTTGGTTGAAAATTATTCCGAGTGGGACGATAGTCTTTAACTCATCATGTATTACTTGTCAACAATCACGTACACTTGCCGGTTTTGCACGAACAATTAAGTTGTTATTACCTAATAGTTTTGTGGCCATCTGTTTCAATTATAATTTGAAGAAATGGTTTAAATGATCAACTAGATTGAGATTAAGATTTATGTTAGATTTTTAGCCAGTTTTGTATTTGACAGGTGGTTATGCCTAAAAAAGAATGTGTTGATTAAAATGTTAGAAAACGTATATACTCTGCTCAAAAAGTTAAACCCATCCTAACTCTAAACGGATCCTTCTCTTCTCATTCTTTAGTTAAACCAAAAATGTTGAAACACTCTTTAGTTACCTTGTTCAATGTGATTGTGAGATTTCACCTCGTTTTAATACTAATAATAAAGCCATCACATTTTGCTAAAGCTTCTTTTTCAGAAAACAACTAGCTATCATTCTAAGAGCCCGAAAAAGTGACTTAATAGTGGCCGATTTTTCTTGATCAACCAGTTCATCATAATGACTCCTGGTTTGAGATTTGGCGATAAATTTTTGGTTTTCACATAGAAAGGCAATGTGAGATATTAATGTTATTGTAGTGCCCAATCCATTTCTGTGGGATGAAGCAAAAATGAGTTAATGTTTTAGGTTTGTTGATTTTGGTCCCAATCAATGCTTCCTTCTCGTTCTATAGACAATTGTCATGCAAGGACTTTAAGTTCAGTGTTGATAACATGATACCAAAGTGCCTCACACAAAATTGTAGTAATTATTGCCTTAGGAGGTAGAACACGTGACAGTGATGCACGTTACCAAGAGGAGAATAAGGCAACGAGGTAGGTTTGGACGGCTTCTTACATAAGAAATTGGACCTGTGTCTTGCCACAACATCTCGAGTTTAAAGGAGCACCATTATGGTACCTCAATCCCGTGCCTATGATGAAGCAAAAATGATCAATTAATTATTAAAAGCCCAAACAGATCATGACCGTATCTTACAATTTCAATTTTGCCCCCAAATTAACAACATTATGTGGGTGTGGATGAAATTCTCGTGTATGCAGTTTTGCAGTTTGAATCTTATGGCTGGCTTCCTTAAGTTCGTCAGTGAAATAAACACACAAGAATATAATGTAAAATGTCGTACATCTACTTTGTATAACCTTGTGCAGGATGCCATCAATTACTTGGAAGAAAACTGGTGTACAAATGCTAAATCACTATAATTGTATAAAAAAACCAAATGAGGTGGCTACGGCCTACTCCAGCTGTGGATCAGAGAGGAACAGGAGTAGGTCATCTATAAAACTGTACATAAACAAATTGTTGATACTGCATATCCTAGTCCATCCAAGTTTCTCTATCCAGATAATCTGAAGTAAACATTTCATAAATCAGAATTAATGATAGGTCCGAAGTGTAAATGTCTCTCCCTTGTGACAATTCCAGCAATCAACCACAGTTACCAACACAATTGAGATAGATCATCTCATATCGTCCATCTCTGTGTGATATATCAGACTCAGCCATTGTTTCGTACAGTGCAAAAACATGATAATGTAAATGTATCCAGTTACATCATGGTGCACAGTTATCTTAGTTTCTAGCCCCTCAAACTTCTCTAATGTGTACAAAAGCTCAATATTTAACATTAGCAACAATGCAAAATGCAACCATCGTCCCCTTATATAGACACCTTCGTCATCATTACAAGTCTCCCAAGACACAAATATCTTAGTAAATGACCCAGCCATAAGTATGCATCTTCAGCCATCTCATTCTTAGTCATTACCAAGTTATCAGGGACTTTCTGACTTGTGCATACAAGAGCAGGATACCATCGCTTTGTTTCCTTAGTGTCCATGAAGGTTCTCCTGGAAATGTGTCTATGCTGACCCCTTCCTTTCAGTCACACTAGTAGAGGTAGAGGGTTAATAGAATGCTTTGGTATTGGTACTTGAGTACTAGGTGTAGATACCCGTTGTAGAAGATTTTTGAAAAAATTAGATTTTCCCTTTGGTTTTTTGTTTTTCCATAAAAAAAGAAAAAAGATAAAAAGTACTATTCTAACCTCCAAAAGAGGCTTTAACTCGAAAAATAAAAGTAACTTGTGAAAGTTAGATATCATCATACTTTTGCCTTTTCCTTTTCATAGGTTGGTTTCCTCTCATCAAGTGCTTGAAGTAGCAGAGTTTTACAGAGTTCTTTAGCAAGTGGAAAGGTAGAAATGTTGTGGATCAAGGTGCTATTTGTGGTAGCAGCCTGAGCCCCTTCTTCCTTAGCCAAGAAATTCCTTATCTCTTCTTCCTCCTATTTCTTCTGGCTCTCTCTTTTGCAACCAGTGTCCCTCTTGTAGGATTTCCTAAGCAGCTATTCAGCTGCCTTAAATAGGATTTTATTAGTCTTTATTTTATCGATTTTTGTTTTTTATTTTTCAGTTTGAAATTGGATTTAATTCTGCATATAGTTATATTCTAATTGTTTATTAAATTGGATGTTACAAGATTTCATAAAAGAAGGAGTTTGTGGTTTATGAGACAAATCTTAGAAATCTTAGCATGTGCATTCTATTTGTTTATCTTTAATGTATGTCTCTGCTGATGCACCTCAGCCCTATCAACAAATATTTCGTTGTTATATGTCCTAATTTTTCTTCCTTGTGTGTTCATATTTTCTTTTTAAAATAATAAATACTTTTTAGGAATATTTCAGAGTTGTTACAAAGCAATCATCACAGTAACTGATTAGACATATAGGATAAGTCTTTGGTTAGAATTGGGCTATGCTGCGTCATTGTTTTCTGCTACTAGAATCTGTTCTTTTCTACATTTCTAGTAAACCTTCGCCCGGAAGTGAGTGTGTTTGAAATATTCTCTTCAATTTCTATTATTGCTCAATCATAGAATATTTTTTTTTTTTTCAGGTTTTACAAAGATAAAATATCACGAGAAGTTCAAGAGGTGAAAAAAAAAGTACAGAAATCTGGGAAGGTTGGTTTCTCCAATGCCTGTCCATATGATACAGTTGTGACTACCATGGGACAAGGTATGGACATGGCCATTTTATTTAGCCACTTTGGTAACTCAAAGCTTGAACTATAATAGGCGACTTCAAATTTTGGGATAACATGTATTCAGATTCATTCTTTTTTTCCAATTGAAATGACTGTAGACCCATTTTTATGAAATATACAAAGAATTTGTTGAATTTTTGGAAAGGTTTGTCCCCTTAGATATTGTAATTCTGCAATTTGAACATTAAGAGAGATTTATTTTATTTCTTTCTCCTCTTCCTTTTTGTTTGAGTCTTTATGGTACCTTCATGACTTTCTCAATATGATAAGCTCTTTTCCTGTTTGTTTGATAGCCCTTTGTTTCTTTTTGTTCTTATTTGTTGTGGGTATTTCAAGTAGTAGTTTAAATTTTGATTCAGAACTTAAAACATATTTCTTTAGATTTCTCGTCTAATGTTGGGGTATGCTTGCTCGCTCTTGACGTGTTATATATTAAACACTTATATGTGGCACTCTTGTCCCCAACCTTTTAACACTGTGTAAGCGGTATCCTCACCCGATGGAAAATGTTTGTTCTGAACTTAGATATTCATTTGACACTCATGTAATGTGACTGAAAGGATAAAATTATTAAAAAGAAGATAAAAGATTGGTCGACGAGGAGAAAGCAAAAACACTTCTAAAATACATTCTAGACTTCTAGAGAATTCCAACTTGTAAACGAAATATTTAATCTCCACAGAATCACTGAATCATCGTATAATACATAGAGAACATTGCATTATGCTTAATCAAGAAGCTGAAATCTGATATCTTTCAATGCTACAACAACTTGTTTCATGTTCACCCTCTCACTGGCACTCTCCATGGAGCAATTTAAAGCAAGTTCCATTACGGATGACAAACATTTCAACTTTTTTGTGTTGTGTTCTTCTAGCCCCAACAAGCTCGAATCTATAATCCGAGTTATTTCATTGGACATAGAATCATTGATCCAGCTCCTTAGGGTTAAATCTCCAGAAAACTTTTCATCGATTGGTTTCGTTCGTGTAAATACTTCCATTAACATGATGCCATAGCTATAAACATCACATCTTATTGACACTGATCCTTCCAATCCATACTCTACACAAATATTAAGAAATTCATTAGCAGTATTATGTTTGGTGTTGCACATCATTAGAAATATATGTAAGTTGTATTACATGTCTTTATGTATTGTAATCTACAATATATCTAAAACGTTCTAAAGCATTACTATGTTTTTGTTTTTGCTAACAATGAATACGAATATTAACCATTTGAACTACCCTTATCCGGCCTAATCTAGTGGACCAAACGCAAGAGAAAAGATTGGAGTAAAAGATCAGAGCTTTACCTGGTGTAATGTAACCCAATGTTCCTAGGGTTGTAGTGCATGCATTGCTTTCTCCTTCGCCCAATAGCTTAGCAATTCCAAAATCACTCAAGTGAGCAACCATATCTTCATCCAGCAGAACATTACTTGGCTTCAAATCACATTGAACAATAGGCGTTGAGTAGCCATAGTGCAGATATTCCAATGCATGTCTATCATTATGTTAATTCTCTGCAAAATATCCAGCATGTATTCATCTGTATACAACCACTTCTCAAGGCTTCCATTGGACATGTATTCAAGCACCAAGGCCTTGAAATCTGGATTGGAGCAAGTACTAATGACTTTGCACAAATTCCTATGGCGAAGGTTGCGTAATACTTCACATTCTACATCAAAACTCTTGAATGCAGTTTGTTGTTGCAAATTGAAAACCTTCACTGCAACATCCTTTCCATTATTGAGAGTCCCTCTATAGACAGAGCCTGAACTCCCAGTCCCAAGCAAATGGCTCTCACTATACCCTTCAGTTGCTTGCAAAAGTTCATAATACGAGACCCTTAGAGTTGTGCCAGGTGCAAAGTTTACTCTATTTTCCACCAAATTTTTCCTTCGGTATCTTCCAATTGCATATGCCAAAGATGTGCCTATCAAAATTAATACTGTAATCCCCGACAAAGAAAATACAACTGTAAGCATCGGTTTTCTTCTCTTTTGTCTACCAGTAGGACATGATGGAAGACCATATATAGGATCGCCACATAATCCCTCATTAGACATAAAGGATTTACTTGAAAAGTTTTTGAAAGGACCACCAGAAGGAACGTCACCACTTAAATCATTGAAAGAAACGTCCAAGTAAGTGAGATGCTGAAGTGCCTCCAAGGACTTGGGGATATTACCAGAAAGATTGTTGTGAGATAGATCGAGTTGCTCCAAATTCAGCATCTTACCCACTGACTCCGAAATAGATCCTTGCAGTGCATTATGTGCTAAGGAAAGATTACTCAAGGTTTGTAAATCTCCAATTGTGCTTGGGATACTACCTGAGAATCGATTGACTGATAGATCAATAAGAAATGCAACTTTGAGGTTCCCAATTTCTTGAGGTAGAGAGCCACTCAAAGTATTTGTAGATAGATTCAACTCCAGAAGATTTTTCTGGAACCACAGGCTTGCAGGTATGGTGGAAGTCAATCTGTTGGTATCGATATATAGACGCCTTAGTGTAGTAATATTCCCTAAGCACCTTGGAATAGCACCTGTTATTTGATTTTGTGCCAATAACAATGCATTTAAATTGTGATGTTCACAGAGAGAGTCCGGGATAGATCCACTTATTTTATTGTAATCAAGAGAGAATACTTGAAGCTTTTGCAAATTCACCACGCTTGCTGGAATTGATTCCGTCAACTCATTGCCAGACAGACTTAACCCTATCAAACTGGTGAGATTGCCAATTTCATTTGGAATGCTACCTCTGAGACCACAATCGTTACCATAAAGATATTGAAGAGAAGTGGACAAATTTCCAACTGAAGCTGGAAGAATGACATTCAAAGGATTATGGCTAATAATCAGTTTTGTTAAATATCTACAGATTGTCAATGAAGTGATGAAGCTCAATTCTGGAGATTCACTAATGAAGTTGTTACTAGACAAGTCTACTTTTTCAATGAAGCTCAAATTCCCGAGGAAGTTTGGAATTGGTCCATTTAAGTTATTGCTCCCCAAATGAAGACTCTTCAACTTGTAAAGAGTGCCAATCTCTTGTCGGATTACACCTAAAAAATTATAAAGTTCTCAAACTTTAAAAGAAACGTAGAAGTTCTTTTGAATCTAATTAAAAGTTACCAGATACGTTGCAATGTTGAAGCTCAATAACTTGCAATGATGAAATGTTAAAGATACTGGCTGGTATGGAGCCATCAAAATAATTAAATCCCATGCTCAACTCCTCGAGGTTCTCCAGATTTCCCAACTCATGTGGAATTGCACCTGTCAAATTGCTAAATCAGAATGAGAGACTGCAATTACCTAAATGTTGATCTATTCGAACAAAAAACTACAGTACTAATGCAACATCACTCATGATTCGTTTACCGGACAAATCATTTGAACCAAGATATAAATTCTGAAGCGTCCTTATTCTTCCAATTTCTCCTGGAATGGATCCACTAAATTTGTTGAATGACAAAGAAAGGATCTGAAGTTGTAAACATTCTGATAGATTGGAAGGAATTTCACCACCTAATTCATTTTCAGATAGATGAAGCCCTTGGAGTCTAGGGCAGCCATGGCATATTTGAAGAGGGATATTACCAGTTAAGTTATTCCCTGTAAAAGCAAGAATTTCCATTGTCGATGTGTTGAAAAGCTGCAATGGTATTACACCAGTGAGTCTGTTATATTGTAATGCAAGATATTTCAAGTTACGAAGATTTCCAATGTCTTCCGGGATTTTTCCTTGTAGAGGATTGAAAGAGAGATCCAACTTCTGGAGCATGGATATATTGGAGATAGAAGGTGGGATGAAACCCGTAAAACTGTTTCTATTAAGAAACAAAACTTGTAATTTAGGTAAGAAATGAAGCCATGAAGGAATTTCGCCACCGAAGTTGTTGGAACCGAAGTGCATGATTTTTAGCCGTCGGAGTCGAATCAACTCATGAGGTATACTCCCATAAAAATAGTTTCCATTTAAGTTGATAGAAACAAGGAAGGATAGATTTCCCAATTGGGCAGGTATCTTTCCAGTAAGATTCATGCTAGAAATATCCAAGGCAGTCACTCTTTGGTGGCGAGCACCACAAGTAACTCCAATCCAGACACAAACAGAAGTAGAAACCGACCAATTTTTTGATAAACTGTGCGAAGGATTTAAATTTATGTGGTCTTTGAAGTTGAGAAGAGAAGATTGATCGGTAGTAATATTTGTTGTTGCCATGGCTCTGCAGGCCATTAGACACTGTACAAACAAAATTAAACGAAGAAAGTAATTAGCCTTCTGCATGATACTTTTTCTTGCTGTAACTAACGATGCTGGATTGGAGGTATAAATACTAAAAATACATACAATTTTTTTATTATTATTTTTTATTATTATTTTATTTTTTTTTAAGTTGTTAGTCTTCCGTTTGCCTCGTGCTTCCCCAAGATATCGAAGTCAAGTTCATGTTCTTTAAACTTTTTTTTTCCCTTCAAATTCATTTTGAATTGCACAGTCTCTTGATAAAATAAGGAATAATTACGGCAACAGCCCCAATCTTTTCAAAGATTTGTAGGTATTACTCTTAACATTTCAATTATTGCACCCGTGATTCTACATCTTTCAAGTACATAATTTACAAACTGCCACATGTATTAAAATGAACCGATAAAGGGGGATTCAAAATCGTAATGCGTGTTGTAATCTATTTTAAAAACTCTTCGTTGTTGTTCATTAGTTTAGAGTTAATATTAATTAACACTGGAGTAAATTCACTATTTGATTAGAGTTAATATTAATTAACACTAGAGTAAGTAGTAAGTACATTGTCCTCGTGGAAACAATATTTTATTCACAATTCTATTACTTGGCTACGATATTATACACTAGCAATTTTATATCGATCAACAAAAGTGATTTCATTTCTTTTATATTGAGCTCCTACGTTATTTGTTGTCATGTACCGAATGGAAATTTTGTGCGCCTCAAGTTTCTTCAGTCCAGCTAGATATTAAGGGCTTGTCTAGGAGCGCTTTCTTCCCATTTTCAGCAATTAAGTGAACGTTTTTTTACTGCAGAATGGAGCCCACTTTGGTAGAAAAATATGACATTTTTAACACCAAATACCGAAGAAGCCCATACGTCATGCAAAATGAATTTATTATTAAGGGCAAAAATGTCATTATGTCATAAAATGGTCCAATATTGCGGCTGCTATGTCAGATTTTCTTGGAAAATGGTGAAAAGCAACTGTCCAAATTTTACTTGGCACGGTTGAAATTGCAATTCTAATTGCACCCAGACAAGGCATAAATGTCATTCCACCAAATGAACAATAAGAGAGCATTGTTAAAAAGCATTACTCTTGACTATATATCTATATTTCCAATGTCTTCTCGGATTTTCCCTTGTAGAGGATTGGAAGAGAGATCCAAATACTGGAGCATGGATATATTTGAGAGAGAAGGTGAGATAAAACCAATAAAACTGTTTTCTCTAAGACTCAAAACTTGTAATTTAGGTAAGAAATGAAGCCAAAGGAATTTCGCCACTGAAATTGTTGAAACTGAAGTCCATAATTTTCAACTGTTGGAGTTGAATCAGCTCTTGAGGAACACTACCATGAAAATAGTTTCTGCTTAAGTTGATAGAAACAAGGAAGGATAGATTTCCCAATTGGGAAGGTATCTTTCCAGTAAGATTCATGCTAGAAATATCCAACGCAGTCACTCTTTGGTGGCGAATACCACAAGTAACTCCAATCCAGACACAAACGGACCAATTTTTGGATAAAATGTGTGAAGGATCTAAATTTATGTGGGCTTTGAAGTAGAGAAGAGAAGATTGATTAGTCGTAATATTGGTTGTCGCCATGGCTAAGCAGGCGATTAGACACTGCACTGACAAAATTGCAGCAAGCCATTTGCATGACAATTTTATTATTATTATTATTATTTTTTTTCTGCATATAGCAATGCTGGATGGAAGATATAAATAGTACACTAAGAGAAATATGTACGTATCTCTTATTTTACTTTCATTACTTTTCTTTTCCCTTTTCTGTCTGCCTTATGTTTCTCCAATTCAATTAGATACTAAAAGCCATTCCACCGAATGAACAATTTTATCTTTCTTTCCATTCTACTGAAAAGACGAGGAAAGGGCAGAGCAGAATAAAGATTTGAGAATCGAACATAATTAATTAATAGTCGTGAATTTGTTAATTTCCACACGGCGTTGATTACTAGTGGAAGTTGAAAAGTAGTTCATTCACTTTCTCCATATAATATTTCTATTCAAATGGCCAAAATAAATCTAAGTTTAAATGTCTTTTCTGTTGACACATTTTTTAAAATAATGAATGAGACCTTTAATACAACTTCAACAACCCACTTTATATTTATTGCTCCACCATATATATTATAAATCAATTAAATAAAGTTTTTGATAAGTTTGTGGCAGAAAAAATTAAAAATGTTTTGAAAGTATAGTTTTTTTATGTCATTTTCTTACTTCTATATTAGTGAATAAACAAATTACTTAAAATATGATGGACCAAAAAGAAAATGTTCTTATTCTTCAAATTTGGTTGTTATTTGGCATTTGAACGACCAAAATGTGGTTGATGAAGCGAATACCACAAGTAACTCCAATCCAGACAAACAGAAGTAGAAATCGACCAATTTTTGGATAACATGTGTGAAGGATCTAAATTTATGTGGGCTTTGAAGTTGAGAAGAGAAGATTTTGATCTAATTACATTGACACCTCATTATTATGTAAAATATTATGTACATAGTTATATACATATTATTAGTATGTAGAGGGAAGTCTTCAAGACTTTCTCAAAAACTTTATATCTTAGTATTCCATACTTTCTGCTTGACTTCTTTGTCTTTGTCGCTGATTTAAAGTGGGTCATGTAACTTGAAAAATTTTCTTAATCATTACTTTTGAAAAAAACTCGAGTGTTCCACCAACTATAGGAAGACTCGTTTTTCAATAAACATTATCATTCCCATTAGCAAAGCCCCCTCTCCAGCCTCAGCCAATTAATTTAAGGTAAGTAACTCTACAATAAAATATTTTTGAACCATTAAAACATTCAGTTCGAGGATACATTCAGCACCCTACGACTCATGACCAATGATACAAACCAGATTGAAAGCAGTGTGCATGTGTGGGCTGCGACCTTGAACCCACCCATTTGAATGTAGATCAGTCTCTTGCAAAGTCTAACGATACGCTTGGGCTCCAAGACCCAAGTTCCCTACAATAAAATTTCGATAAACAAATGTTCAATGAATTAATAAAGAAAGCTCTCGTCCCTAATTATGAAACCTGCTGAATATCAACGATTCAATAGTTTGAAATCCAATCAAAAGTTTTTTCTTATTTATCTGAGCAAGTTTGAGGTTGAGTCGACCCGTGATAATAGCCTGACTCCAATGAGTCCTTCCCTTAGCTGAAACGTCGAGGATTCTGTCGTCGGCCTCACATATAGCATGACCCGAGGCGGAGGGAAACAGGGATTCGGGGCGACGAAGATGGCAGAGAGCGCCCATGGAGTTGTAATTCAAAATCAAATTAGTCAATTAGACATACATTTGAAAATGATTTTGATGAGCATTTTAACAAATCATGGATCATGCTTTTTCTTTCCCAAAATCACAAATCAGGTCCCAAGTTTTAAATTTGCAAAAATCAGGTTTTTCAAAAATTAATTAATTATATTTTACAATTATATTAAATTAAATATTTAACTATAATATAATATAATTAACCCACCCACCCACCACCTCCAGCCCCACCCCCACTGCCCCGGCCACCGTGATTGTTCCGGCGACGGGGACTACTCCGACGACCACTCCGATGATCGTTCTGCCGCCACTTAATTCCGGCGATTGGTCAGATTCCGACCAGTATAGGTCACAGATTTTTAAAATTTGTCGATCACAGATTTAGTATAGGTCACAGATTTTTAATTTAGTCACGAGTTAAAATTAGTATAGGTCACAGTTTTTTAATTTAGTCACAGAGGTCACATACTTCCAAATTTGTTAATCACAGATCATATATTTGTTGATCACAGATTTTTTATTGATCACAGGTTAAGAAATTTTGTTGGTCACAGATCATTTTATTGGTCACAAATAAAAAAAATATATGTCACAGGTCACATATTTTCAAATTTGTGAGTCACGGTTAAATAGCTAAGTCACAGACACCAAAATAATCAACTATAGCTACGTCACAGTTCAATAACTTGGTCACATATACAAAACAAATCACCACGGTCACAGTCACCACCGCAAAATCAAAAAAATCACCGCACCACCATTTGCAAAATGTGCAAATCACCATTTTCATTTTCAAAAACTCATCACATTGTGAAAATCAGGAGAGGATTAAGGCTGACGAGAACTCCAAGAGAGAAGAAGTTGTTGCAGAAGATGTTGATAATAGTGTCAATAATAAAAATGAGGACGGAACAATCAGTGGACGTAGAACAGAGCAAACAAACAAAGGATTACAATCCAATGAAATTCAAAACATAGAAGTTGCAAAATGTGAAAATGTCCCGCCCGCCGCCGCCGGTTTGTTCCCCTCCCCCTCCCTTCCCCCCTTCCCCTTCTTCGCTCCCCTTCCCTTCACCTCCCCGTCCATCTGTTGCGGCTAAATTCAAATTGTTTTGGGTTAGCAAAATGGGAAGTAGTTGTAGCAGTACAGAATTTTCAATATAATAAGACAAGGCATGCACCATCCATAATATATACAGATGGCATGAGTAGGTAGTAGCAGCCCTGAGGCCATTCCCTCATTTCATCCACCACTCTCCTCCCCTCCTTGGTAATAGTATAAGTTTTGCAGGCGCCGCCCTCTCCCTCTCCCTCGTATCCTGCTATAGGCTTTTGTACTCTACAAATATATAGGGTTCCTATCAGAAATTCAAATCAACAAAATATAAAAGATGGACGGGGAGGGGAAGGGAAGGGAAAGGGAGGAAGAGGGAGGGGGAGGGATCGGCGACCGGCGGCTAGGGGTGGGCGTGGGTTGGGTTGGTTTTTGCCCCAACCCAACATTGTCGGTTTTTTTAAAAATTCAACCCAACCCAACCCACGTAAATGTTGAAACCCAACCCAATCCAACCCAATCATGTGTGGGTTGGGTTGGTCGGTTTGAGAAAAATTTATTGTACAAAAATTAAAATCGTCCATTTTTTTTATGTAAAATAACATTAATAATACCCATTAGTCATCCAATGACAATAAACTTGAAAAAAAAATAGTAGAATCCATCAAATATTCATCAAAATAATCCATCAAATATTCATCAACAAAAATAACAGTTTAATAAAAAATAACAAAGTACTTCATACATGGTAAAATCATACTTAACATGTCCGCAAGAGACTATTGAAATGTAATTTCATATGAAGAAAAATATTTCATTATTTCAAGTCATGATTTAAAAAAATAGAAATTATAGCACTAGTAGAATTCAGCATGAAATTCCATAAATATATGTACATATTTTTGTCAAACTATCAACAGATTAATTACTTTTAAGGAATCAATCAAAGAAATAAATATAGTTATGTTGCTCTCAATAACAAGAATTAATGGAGTTGAGCCAAAATAAAAAATAAATAAAACATTCATAGAACAAATCTATATTGAAGAGAGCAGATACTTAGTTTTGTTAATTAGAAGGTCAAAAGACTTAAAATTTTGCTAATTAGAAGAGAGAGGAGACTTAGTTTTGTTAATTTCTTGGATTCCTTCGAGGATAAACAAAAACAAAATAATCAAAACTAGTAATTGAAAGTTGAAAATGAAAGCGCGTTCAAAGTTTTTTTTTTTCGGGTCGGGTTTGGGTTCCTAACCCGCAACCCGACCCGATTAAGCTAACCGAAACCCGCCCCAAAAATTCAAAAAACCGACCCAAACCGGTCGGTTTGGCCGGTTTGGTTTGGGTTTTGCCCACCCCTACCGGCGGCGGCGGGCGGTGGCTGCGACGGGTGAGAGGAAGTAGATAGGAAATGGATTAGGGTTTGAATAGGATAGAATGTTATATTTAAAATAAAGTTGGTCGGGTAGGTGGTGGGGTGGGTATATTAGATTAATTTAATTTAAAATATTATTATTAATATTAATTGTGAAATTAAAACCTGATTTTTGATTAAATAAAGCAAAACCCCGATTTTTAGAAAGTTAAAACTAAACACCTGGTTTAGTGTAATTTCCTCTAATAAAAAATCAGACATGTTTTGGCCCGGTTTTGGGCCCGGTTCCCGGTTTCACCGGTTAAACCTGCGGGCCGGGTCGGGTTTGATAACATTGAGTAGTACAAAGCCTTTTGCATTTCCCGTTCATTTATTATTAAATAATGGAATTCCAACAGACACAACACCAATGACCATGGCTTAATTGCTATTTAATGGAAACAATAAAACTAACGGTGAAAATAGATTTTCCGTTAAAACAACAAATTCCGTTAAAATAAGAATTTTCGTTTCATAAGCACTTTATATATATAGAAGATGTAGAGGGAAGTCTTCAAGACTTTCTCAAAAACTTTATATCTTAGTATTCCATACTTTCTGCTTGACTTCTTTGTCTTTGTCGTTGATTTAAAGTGGGTCATGTAACTTGAAATTTTTTCTTAATCATTACTTTTGAAAAACACTCGAGTGTTCCACCAACTATAGGAAGACTCGTTATTCAATAAACATTATCATTCCCATTAGCAAAGCCCCCTCTCCAGCCTCAGCCAATTAATTTAAGGTAAGTAACTCTACAATAAAATATTTTTGAACCATTCAGTGCAAGGTCATTGGAGTACCAGAATACTTCAAGATTACAATTGGCTCTTACAAAGGCACATGTTACCCAAGCCATTACAATTTACAACTTAATCACAATATATATTTTCCTATTGGTTCCCACCGTGTCAAGCCTCTAACAAACAGTCAAGCATTTTGTTGTTTAAATTGAAAAAAAAAAAATTCTGAATATAATGAGAAATGCATTAATTGACAGATAAATGCAGGAATATGTAACTGCAGTGCTGCAGATTAACTGATGAGAGAGTGATGACAGTAGAGAGAAAAAGGCAGAAAATTATATGGAGATATACTGGTGCTCAGTGTATGTTGTACATGTAGACCGTTAGCAAATAGACGACATGCCAACTCTTCAAGCATTTCCCCTTAGCGAGAACGAAATGACTAAATTAGTCTACAGTTCGGGATAATAGCATAAACCAAAACTTCTGCTTGATGGTTTTAAATCTTTTATTTTTAAAATTTATCTATTTTTAGCTATTTTTTTACACACCAATCCCATCACAAAATATATATTCCAGATTGTGTGCTGTCAAAGCACTAAATTTCATAAGAAGAAAAGTATTTTAAAACTCAAATTACCCAATTGTGGATGTTTCTAATCCCAACTTTCCCTTTGATTCCAATTAGTTATCATGTTTATCTTGACCTCATTGACATCCCAAAGTCTCAAAGCAAACTTATACTCGGCCCTTTTGGCCTAACCACCTTAATTCATTAACGTGGAAGAAATACAAACCGTATGCACGATGAGCCCGAAACATCACTTGGAAAGAACTTATGTTAGCGGCCCAAAATTACACGTTAAAAGACTGAATGCACAAGTGGGTTCTCTAACACTAAATTTAATCAACACATAATAGAACTATAGAAAACATTTTAATATCGAAGTCAACGGTTTAGAATCTCGTGAAATCCAAGTTAACAAAAGAACAGTTTCCAAGAAATGAAATGATCACACAAAACAGAAACTCAAGAATCAGCTTAAACCCAAGAATAATGCAGATTGAACAAGGTTAGGTGACAGGATTTTTGAATGCTGCCATGTTGGCAGCACCTGTGTGGTTCCTTTGTTTCAAGCCGTCCAATGAAATATTGACACGTGTCTCCCTGTTTTTAATGCCCATCAGTCATCCTTTTTGTGTACCAAAACTCTAAACCCAAATTAAAGCACCAAAAAAAAAAAAAAAAAAAAAAAATAGCATCATAAAGGGCATTCAAGAACTAATCACACTAATTACATTGAAACAAGGATTTTGCTGTTTGTACTGAAAAAATCCGTTAGAAGTAGTGACCAAATGATGTGGGGGAAAAGATTGGATGAAAATTCTGATTGTATTTTAAATTGACAAATGATAGAGTGTCACGTGTATTACATAAGGCATTATGTAAGTCTTAATGTCCATGTAGGAAGATTGTTCAAACAATAAAGTGTACTCGGCAATCACTTACATCAAATCAAGAGAGTGCCTTCAAAATTTGATGATCACATTGTATTTAATCTACAAAAGGCAGATTACCCAATACGACTATAGATTATTGGGAAAAATGGGTGATTTGTGTAGATCTGGATAACATAAAAATACAAGAAGATGAGAGAAGGGTTGGAAAGAAAGCAAGCATTAGAGAATCACATCAAGAATGTTGTTTTAGAATCGTGTTACGTCCCCTTCGTGGGGGTATTTCCGACATGGCTCTAAAATAAAATTGGCTCAAAGTCGA
Source organism: Fraxinus excelsior (assembly GCA_019097785.1). Lineage (NCBI taxonomy): Eukaryota > Viridiplantae > Streptophyta > Magnoliopsida > Lamiales > Oleaceae > Fraxinus > Fraxinus excelsior. The sequence continues at coordinate 7,013,138 of CM032641.1, forward strand.
TTCTCCTTATATGGGCAAGATCACAAGGGGATAAATAACGAGCCTTTTATCGAGTTGTCAAGGCTATGTAAATATAATATGAAATGAATAGAAAATAATCTTCCAAGTTATGTTTTACATCATAAAAACCACTCCCTTTTGTAGAAACAAATTCCGAACCCCACAATTAATCCAAAATTATGAGTTTTAAATTTTGTAATTAAGCCAGAAACTTAAAAAGAAAAACTGAAAATTAGTAAGTTTTAATTCACAAATTGACCATTTGATTAGAGTTAATATTGATTTTAACTAAAGTAAGTACATTGTCCTCGTAGGTTCAATATCTTATTCACAATTGTATTACTTGCCTATGATACCGTACACATGTGAAACTTGATCTCAGCATAATTGATTTCATTTTTTTTTTTATATTGAGCTCCTACATTATTTGCGGTCGTGTACCGAGTGGAAATTTTGTGCGCCTCAACTTTCTTCAGTTCGGTTAGATATCATTCCACCAAATGAAAAATAAGAGAGCATTGGAGAGTCAAGTCATGCACAACCTGTTCACTAATCAATTCGAATTCACAACATGACTTTAAGCCAGTCTTGGACCTTCCACCACGCTGCACTTTTAAGCCAGTCATTTGAACTTTTCTTCCCGTAAATATCACGGCTTGACCCTTTAAATGACAAAATTGACCCTTTGATGCTCATTATTTCAACAAAATGAGTTTTACAATAGTGAATTTTTGAAAAAAAAAAAAAATATGATTAAAAGCTAGGAAAATTTTTTGGATTACATGGACAATATTTTATTGTGAGAATGTGTAGTTGAAAATAAGTTTGAGAAAAAAAAAAGTTGAAAAATAATGGAAATCAAACAAGGACTAAGCGTCATCAATTGAAATTTTAATGAATTTTAAAAATTGTTCTAAATTCAAGTGTCTCCAATTGATATTTTAATGAATTTTAGCAAAATCAATTCAAATCTACATGTCCCCAACTGAAATTTGAATGAATTTCTATGAAATCATTTACAATTTAAATTTTCTCAATAACTCACATCTTTTAAAAGAATTTCTTTAATAGAGAAATTTTAAAAATTTTGGATGTATATTATGCTTAAAAATAAATATAACAAATTCTTTAGAAATTTAAACATTTTCAACGAGAATTTTGTGAAAAATCATTCATTTAAATTTATAGTCTTTTAAAATCCCACAAAATCTAAGTTGAGGACACTCGTTGGATTTTGACAAAGTAAATATAATTTGACTTTACCAAAAAATAAATTTTGGTCGAGGTAAGGTTTGATTCATTTTCCTTAAGACGAAATTGTACCATACTGATTATTACGAATTTTCGATATATATCTTCTAAATATAACGATCAACTATTTCAATAGTAACACTCGGTTTTTGAACTCTCTCTATGGAGTACAAATGTGACTGCAAAAATTACCTGGAATAATATGCTATTGGAGTACTATATGGTGTAATATGAAAGAGGACGAGAATTGAATGAAATAATCAAAGATAGAGGGCCATATTATAGTTTTTGGAAAGTTGTGTATATATGAAAAGTCAAAACTGCTGGAAAGCAAGTGTACATGTAACATGTGCGAACACAAATGTTGTAGAAAGATGATAACACGTGGTGCATTTTGGTTAACCCAAATACGGAAGTAATAAAAATATTAATTACAATGAAATATAAATAAATAAAATTTTATTTTATTATTAAAAGGATATATACCGATTTGGGGAGTTAATTGTCTCAATAATCACTGAACTTATGTTCATGTCTTCGTTTGCTCACCAAAGTTTAATATGTCAAGATTTGGCCACTTAATGTATCTGAACGTTGGACATTACTCACTTGCTTAACTTCTGTTTATAACCTCTTACGGAAAGGGCGACATGGCTGAAGGAATGTCCGGGTGTTGTCACATCGTTGTTGGCATGTAAAAAAGTGTCTTTCATTGCTCACTATAATTTGGAAATCGTCTTCTATTGCTCACTATACTTTGAAAAAAATCTTCATTTGCTCACTGAGTTTTGAAAGTAGTCAAATTTTGGTCACTAACCTATAAAAATGAAGTCGAATGTTGAGTGAGTAATTGAAGATGTTTTTCAAAATATAGTTAGTAACAAAAAAACGTTTTTCAAAGTAGAGTGAGTAATCGAATATATTTTCTAAAGTATATGGGGGCAATAAAATACGTTTTTTTATGTGATAACGACGATATTACGCCACTTGAACATTTCGTCAACCACGTCCCACTTCCATTAGAGGTTATAAACGGAAGTTAAATCAATGAGTAATGTCCATTGTTTGGATAAATTAAACAACCAAATATTGATATTTTAAACTTGAGTGAGAAATCAAAAATACGGACATAAATTCAGTGATTATTGGGACAATTAACTCCCAATTTGGGACAAGCACGCAGCCTATGACTCATGACCAACGATACAAACCAGATTGAAAGCAGTATGCATGTGTGGGCTGCGACCTTGAACCCACCCATTTGAATGTAGATCAGTCTCTTGCAAAGTCTAACGATACGCTTGGGCTCCAAGACCCAAGTTCCCTACAATAAAATTTCGATAAACAAATGTTCAATGAATTAATAAAGAAAGCTCTCGTCCCTAATTATGAAACCTGCTGAATATCAACGATTCAATAGTTTGAAATCCAATCAAAAGTTTTTTTCTTATTTATCTGAGCGAGTCTGAGGTTGAGTCGACCCGTGATAATAGCCTGACTCCAGCGAGTCCTTCCCTTAGCTGAAACGTCGAGGATTCTGTCGACGGCCTCACATATAGCATGACCCGAGGCGGAGGGAAACAGGGATTCGGGGCGACGAAGATGGCAGAGAGCGCCCATGGAGTTGTAATTCAAAATCAAATTAGTCAATTAGACATACATTTGAAAGTAATTTTGATGAGCATTTTAACAAATCATGGATCATGCTTTTTCTTTCCCAAACTCACAAATCAGGTCCCAAGTTTAAAATTTGCAAAAATCAGGTTTTTCAAAAATTAATTAATTATATTTTACAATTATATTAAATTAAATATTTAATTATAATATAATATAATTAACCCACCCACCCACCACCTCCAGCCCCACCCCCACTGCCCCGGCCACCGTGACTGTTCCGGCGATGGGGACTACTCCGACGACCACTTCGATGATCCTTCCGCCGCCACTTAATTCCGGCGATTGGTCATATTCCGACCAGTATAGGTCACCGTTTTTTAATTTAGTCACAGAGGTCACATACTTCCAAATTTGTTAATCACAGATCATATATTTGTTGGTCACAGATTTTTTATTGATCACAGGTTAAGAAATTTTGTTGGTCACAGATCATTTTATTGGTCACAAATCAAAAAAATATATATGTCACAGGTCACATATTTTCAAATTTGTGAGTCACGGTTAAATAGCTAAGTCACAGACACCAAAATAATCAACTATAGCTAGGTCACAGTTCAATAACTTGGTCACATACACAAAACAAATCACCACGGTCACAGTCACCACCGCAAAATCAAAAAAATCACCGCACCACCATTTGCAAAATGTGCAAATCACCATTTTCATTTTCAAAAACTCATCACATTGTGCAAATCAGGAGAGGATTAAGGCTGACGAGAACTCCAAGAGAGAAGAAGTTGTTACAGAAGATGTTGATAATAGTGTCAATAATAAAAATGAGGACGGAACAATCAGTGGACGTAGAACATAGCAAACAAACAAAGGATTACAATCCAATGAAATTCAAAACATAGAAGTTTCAAAATGTGAAAATGTCCCGCCCGCTGCCGCCGGTTTGTTCCCCTCCCCCTCCCTTCCCCCCTTCCCCTTCTTCGCTCCCCTTCCCTTCCCCTCTCCGTCCATCTGTTGCGACTAAATTCAAATTGTTTTGGGTTAGCAAAATGGGAAATAGTTGTAGCAGTACAGAATTTTCAATATAATAAGACAAGGCAGGCACCATCCATAATATATACAGATGGCATGAGTAGGTAGTAGCAGCCCTGAGGCCATTCCCTCATTTCATCCACCACTCTCCTCCCCTCCTTGGTAATAGTATAAGTTTTGCAGGCGCCGCCCTCTCCCTCTCCCTCGTATACTGCTATAAGCTTTTGTACTCTACAAATATATAGAGTTCCTATCAGAAATTCAAATCAACAAAATATAAAAGATGGACGGGGAGGGGAAGGGAAGGGAAAGGGAGGAAGAGGGAGGGGGAGGGATCGGCGACCGGCGGCTAGGGGTGGGCGTGGGTTGGGTTGGGTTGGTTTTTGCCCCAACCCAACATTGTCGGTTTTTTTAAAAATTCAACCCAACCCAACCCACGTAAATGTTGAAACCCAACCCAATCCAACCCAATCATGTGTGGGTTGGGTTGGTCGGTTTGAGAAAAATTTATTGTACAAAAATTAAAATCGTCCATTTTTTTTTATGTAAAATAACATTAATAATACCCATTAGTCATCCAATGTCAATAAACTTGAAAAAAAAATAGTAGAATCCATCAAATATTCATCAAAATAATCCATCAAATATTCATCAACAAAAATAACAGTTTAATAAAAAAATAACAAAGTACTTCATACATGGTAAAATCATACTTAACATGTCCACAAGAGACTATTGAAATGTAATTTCATATGAAGAAAAATATTTCATTATTTCAAGTCATGATTTAAAAAAATAGAAATTATAGCACTAGTAGAATTCAGCATGAAATTCCATAAATATATGTACATATTTTTGTCAAACTATCAACAGATTAATTACTTTCAAGGAATCAATCAAAGAAATAAATATAGTTATGTTGCTCTCAATAACAAGAATTAATGGAGTTGAGCCAAAATAAAAAATAAATAAAACATTCATAGAACAAATCTATATTGAAGAGAGCAGATACTTAGTTTTGTTAATTAGAAGGTCAAAAGACTTAAAATTTTGTTAATTAGAAGAGAGAGGAGACTTAGTTTTGTTAATTTCTTGGATTCCTTCGAGGATAAACAAAAACAAAATAATCAAAACTAGTAATTGAAAGTTGAAAATGAAAGCGCGTTCAAAGTTTTTTTTTTTTTTTTTCGGGTCGGGTTTGGGTTCCTAACCCGCAACCCAACCCGATTAAGCTAACCGAAACCCGAAACCCGCCCCAAAAATTCAAAAAACCGACCCAAATCAGTCGGTTTGGCCGGTTTGGTTTGGGTTTTGCCCACCCCTACCGGCGGTGGCTGCGGCGGGTGAGAGGAAGTAGATAGGAAATGGATTAGGGTTTGAATAGGATAGAATGTTATATTTAAAATAAAGTTGGTGGGGTAGGTGGTGGGGTGGGTATATTAGATTAATTTAATTTAAAATATTATTATTAATATTAATTGTGAAATTAAAACCTGATTTTTGATTAAATAAAGCAAAAACCCGATTTTTAGAAAGTTAAAACTAAACACCTGGTTTAGTGTAATTTCCTCTAATAAAAAATCAGACATGTTTTGGCCCGGTTCCCGGTTTCACCGGTTGAACCTGCTGGGCCGGGCCGGGTTGGGTTTGATAACATTGAGTAGTACAAAGCATTTTGCATTTCCCGTTCATTTATTATTAAATAATGGAATTCCAACAGACACAACATCAATGACCATGGCTTAATTGCTATTTAATGGAAACAATAAAACTAACGGTGAAAATAGATTTTCCGTTAAAACAACAAATTCCGTTAAAACAAGAATTTTCGTTTCATAAGCACTTTATATATATAGAAGATGTAGAGGGAAGTCTTCAAGACTTTCTCAAAAACTTTATATCTTAGTATTCCATACTTTCTGCTTGACTTCTTTGTCTTTGTCGTTGATTTAAAGTGGGTCATGTAACTTGAAAATTTTTCTTAATCATTACTTTTGAAAAAAACTCGAGTGTTCCACCAACTATAGGAAGACTCGTTATTCAATAAACATTATCATTCCCATTAGCAAAGCCCCCTCTCCAGCCTCAGCCAATTAATTTAAGGTAAGTAACTCTACAATAAAATATTTTTGAACCATTCAGTGCAAGGTCATTGGAGTACCAGAATACTTCAAGATTACAATTGGCTCTTACAAAGGCACATGTTACCCAAGCCATTACAATTTACAACTTAATCACAATATATATTTTCCTATTGGTTCCCACCGTGTCAAGCCTCTAACAAACAGTCAAGCATTTTGTTGTTTAAATTGAAAAAAAAAAAATTCTGAATATAATGAGAAATGCATTAATTGACAGATAAATGCAGGAATATGTAACTGCAGTGCTGCAGATTAACTGATGAGAGAGTGATGACAGTAGAGAGAAAAAGGCAGATTAACTGGTGCTCAGTGTATGTTGTACATGTAGACCGTTAGCAAATAGACGACATGCCAACTCTTCAAGCATTTCCCCTTAGCGAGAACGAAATGACTAAATTAGTCTACAGTTCGGGATAATAGCATAAACCAAAACTTCTGCTTGATGGTTTTAAATCTTTTATTTTTAAAATTTATCTATTTTTAGCTATTTTTTTACACACCAATCCCATCACAAAATATATATTCCAGATTGTGTGCAGTCAAAGCACTAAATTTCATAAGAAGAAAAGTATTTTAAAACTCAAATTACCCAATTGTGGATGTTTCTAATCCCAACTTTCCCTTTGATTCCAATCAGTTATCATGTTAATCTTGACCTCATTGACATCCCAAAGTCTCAAAGCAAACTTATACTCGGCCCTTTTGGCCTAACCACCTTAATTCATTAACGTGGAAGAAATACAAACCGTATGCACGATGAGCCCGAAACATCACTTGGAAAAGAACTTATGTTAGCGGCCCAAAATTACACGTTAAAAGACTGAATGCACAAGTGGGTTCTCTAACAATAAATTTAATCAACACATAATAGAACTATAGAGAAGATTTTAATATCGAAGTCAACAGTTTAGAATCTCGTGAAATCCAAGTTAACAAAAGAACAGTTTCCAAGAAATGAAATGATCACACAAAACAGAAACTCAAGAATCAGCTTAAACCCAAGAATAATGCAGCTTGAACAAGGTTAGGTGACAGGATTTTTGAATGCTGCCATGTTGGCAGCACCTGTGTGGTTCCTTTGTTTCAAGCCGTCCAATGAAATATTGACACGTGTCTCCCTGTTTTTAATGCCCATCAGTCATCCTTTTTGTGTACCAAAACTCTAAACCCAAATTAAAGCACCAAAAAAAAAAATAAATAAATAAAATAAAAGTAGCATCATAAAGGGCATTCAAGAACTAATCACACTAATTACATTGAAACAAGGATTTTACTGTTTGTACTGAAAAAATCCGTTAGAAGTAGTGACCAAATGATGTGGGGGAAAAGATTGGATAAAAATTGTGATTGTATTTTAAAATACCCTTCGTGGGGGTATTTCCGACATGGCTCTAAAATAAAATTGGCTCAAAGTCGATTCTCCTTATATGGGCAAGATCACAAGGGGATAAATAACGAGCCTTTTATCTATGTAAATATAATATGAAATGAACAGAAAATAATCTTCCAAGTTATGTTTTACATCATAAAAACCACTCCCTTTTGTAGAAACAAATTCCGAACCCCACAATTAATCCAAAATTATGAGTTTTAAATTTTGTAATTAAGCCAGAAACTTAAAAAGAAAAACTGAAAATTAGTAAGTTTTAATTTTGAAAGGTTGAAACTTATTTTATGTCTCCCCACGAGTTTTAAACTTTCAAATAGATAAATATAAATATTAGTGGCAACATAATAGGTGTGTGTATTAATCGTTTTTACAAATGTTTCATAGTTGCTCATTAATTTAGTTAGATAATTTGTTATAAAATCACAATTCACAAATTGACCATTTGATTATAGTTAATATTGATTTTAACTAAAGTAAGTACATTGTCCTCGTAGGTTCAATATCTTATTCACAACTGTATTACTTGCTTATGATACCGTACATATGTGAAATTTGATCTCAGCATAATTGATTTCATTTTTTTTTTTTATATTGAGCTCCTACATTATTTGCGGTCGTGTACGGAATGGAAATTTTGTGATCCTCAACTTTCTTCAGTGCAGTTAGATATCATTCCACCAAATGAAAAATAAGAGAGCATTGGAGAGTCAAGTCTTGGCCCAATCAATTCGAATTCACAACATGACTTTAAGCCAGTCTTGGCCCTTCCACCACGCTGCACTTTTAAGCCAGTCATTTGAACTTTTCTTCCCGTAAATATCACGGCTTGACCCTTTAAATGACAAAATTGACCCTTTGATGCTCATTATTTCATCAAAATGAGTTTTACAATAGTGAATTTTTGAAAAAAAAAAAATATATGATTAAAAGCTAGGAAAATTTTTTGGATTACATGCACAATATTTTATTGTGAGAATGTGTAGTTGAAAATAAGTTTGAGAAAAAAAAAAGTTGAAAAATAATGGAAATCAAACAAGGACTAAGCGTCATCAATTGAAATTTTAATGAATTTTAAAAATTGTTCTAAATTCAAGTGTCTCCAATTGATATTTTAATGAATTTAGCAAAATCAATTCAAATCTACATGTCCCCAACTGAAATTTGAATGAATTTCTATGAAATCATTTACAATTTAAATTTTCTCAATAACTCACATTTTTTTAAAAGAATTTCTTTAATAGAGAAATTTTAAAAATTTTGGATGTATATTATGCTTAAAAATAAATATAACAAATTCTTTAGAAATTTAAACATTTTCAACGAGAATTTTGTGAAAAATCATTCATTTAAATTTATAGTCTTTTAAAATCCCTCAAAATCTAAGTTGAGGACACTCGTTGGATTTTGACAAAGTAAATATAATTTGACTTTACCAAAAAATAAATGTTGGTCGAGGTAAAGTTTGATTCATTTTCCTTAAGACGAAATTGTACCATACTGATTATTACGAATTTTCGATATATGTCTTCTAAATATAACGATCAACTATTTCAATAGTAACACTCGGTTTTTGAACTCTCTCTATGGAGTACAAATGTGACTGCAAAAATTACCTGGAATAATATGCTATTGGAGTACTATATGGTGTAATATGAAAGAGGACGAGAATTGAATGAAATAATCAAAGATAGAGGGCCATATTATAGTTTTTGGAAAGTTGTGTATATATGAAAAGTCAAAACTGCTGGAAAGCAAGTGTATGTGTGCGAACACAAATGTTGTAGAAAGATGATAACACGTGGTGCATTTTGGTTAACCCAAATACGGAAGTAATAAAAATATTAATTACAACGAAATATAAATAAATAAAATTTTATTTTATTATTAAAAGGATATATTCCGATTTGGGGAGTTAATTGTCTCAATAATCACTGAACTTATGTTCATGTCTTCGTTTGCTCACCAAAGTTTAATATGTCAAGATTTGGCCACTTAATGTATCTGAACGTTGGACGTTACTCACTTGCTTAACTTCTGTTTATAACCTCTTACGGAAAGGGCGACATGGTTGAAGGAATGTCCAGATGTTGTCACATCGTTGTTGTCATGTAAAAAAGTGTCTTTCATTGCCCACTATAATTTGGAAATCGTCTTCTATTGCTCATTATACTTTGAAAAAATCTTCATTTGCTCACTGAATTTAGAAAGTAGTCAAATTTTGGTCACTAAATCTATAAAATTGAAGTCGGATGTTGAGTGAGTAATTGAAGATGTTTTTCAAAATATAGTTAGTAACAAAAAACATTTTTCAAAGTAGAGTGAGTAATCGAATATATTTTCTAAAGTATATGGGGCAATAAAATACGTTTTTTTATGTGATAACGACGATATTACGCCACTTGAACATTTCGTCAACCACGTCCCACTTCCATTAGAGGTTATAAACGGAAGTTAAGTCAATGAGTAATGTCCATTGTTTGGATAAATTCAACAACCAAATCTTGATATTTTAAACTCCAGTGAGAAATCAAAAATACGAACATAAATTCAGTGATTATTGGGACAACTAACTCCCAATTTGGGACAAGCACGCAGCCTATGACTCATGACCAATGATACAAACCAGATTGAAAGCAGTGTGCATGTGTGGGCTGCGACCTTGAACCCACCCATTTGAATGTAGACCAGTCTCTTGCAAAGTCTAACAATACGCTTGGGCTCCAAGACCCAAGTTCCCTACAATAAAATTTCGATAAACAAATGTTCAATGAATTAATAACCTCGTTTAAGTATTAAAATTTTTCGATCCTTACTTGTGTCGATGTACTAAATTAATACCCTCGCTAAATGTACAAGATAATAATTTTTTTTAAAATCCTTTAGGTCCAATGAATATATGAAATAATAGCTGCTTAAATTTACAAAATTTGTTTCAATTCACATTTTTTTAATTTAACAAACTTTTAATTTGCTGTAGAAATTATGTTTCATGTGTACATGAAATAACTTGAACAATTAATCTTCCAATATATTAAATTTCCCCATCAATCAAGTAACTCATTTTTTTTAAAAAAAATTTAATTTGTCACACTCAAAATTAGTTTTGAGCAACTACATATACTACTGTTATATTCTCGTGGAGTATGTTGGACCTTTGAAATCACGTTATCAACTACTATATCTCATTTATATAATTGGGCATTGTTGGCTACAACCAACTTATTTAAAACAAATTTTTAACAACCCCTTTACATGAATCAAAATTAATACCATTGAACATGGAGTCAGTAAAGAGAAGTGAAAAGTTATTACATCAGAAGAGATGACTAGTGGTTTTAAACCTTCAATAGTAGAATACTATATATATACTTATAAAATTTACTTTTCCAATCAATGAACATGATATTTTTTAGGTTTAATCGCACAAAACATCCCTACGTATCAATATTTTGCATTTTCATCCCTATTTCAACGTTTCATTGCGAAAAAGTCATTTTCACTTATTTTAACGTAAAATGACCAATATACCCTTCTATATAAGTAAAACAAAAAAGAAAAGAAAAGAAAAATAAAGAGTAAATTGCAATCTTACTCCTAAACTTTTTAAAAAATGTAAATGAGTCCAAAATGTATGAGAACTATAAAAATACAAAATAATATTTTCTATAAAAATTTCAAAGTGATTATTTGTTAATTGCAAGCAAACCCCCAAAAATTTTAAAATTGCAAATAAAGCTCCAGTCCCCAATTATGAAACCCAGTACTGAATATCAAGGATTCAACAGTTTGAAATCCAATCAAAAGTTTTTTCTTATTTATCTGAGCGAGTCTGAGGTTGAGTCGACCCGTGATAATAGCCTAACTCCAGCGAGTCCTTCCCTTAGCTGAAACGTCGAGGATTTTGTCGGCGGCCTCACGTACAACACGACCCGAGGCGGAGGGAGACAGGGATTCGAGGCGACGGAGATGGCAGAGAGCGCCCATGAGCTTCAATGAGTAGATCTTTTGCTCCGTTTCGGTTCCCCATCTAGCACAACCCATTTTCTATGCTGTATTCATTTGGGACTGGGATTCCCACCCGATTTTCTTTCGCTTTTTGCGCAATGGATTCAAGTTCATATCAGGGTTTGCGGTGAATAAAGAAGCCATCACAATCAAAATCAGCAAAAGTATCAAAGATTTTCTCCTAATTTATTCTCCTTCCAATCCAGGGTATTCGGAATGGGGACCAGACCCACCTCACAAACTGTAAAACACAAAGACAAATAGATATTTGAGAAGAAGAGTGAGAGAGGATATGATTTATGGGAGAAGTAGTGGGTGATTTGTAATTGAAATGTAAAAACAATGGAAATGACTACTTACTCAGGCGGCCTTTCTTTATTCAACCACTAATTGCTCCCCTTCTCAAAATATCCATTGGATGGTCATTTATAGACTCCAGTAAAAACTCAAAAAAGTTTACCCAAAGATAGATCAATATAAATAAAGTGCAAACTCCGATCAATGTAAATTTACCCCAAGTTTTTATCTAGTGATCTATAGCGCAAAAACTTTTGATGGGATCCTTGATGTTCAGTGTTGAATCCTTGATATTCAGTACTGGGTTTCATAATTGGGGATGTGAGCTTTCTTTGCAATTTTAAAATTTTTGGGGGTTTGCTTGCAATTAACAAATGATCACTTTGAAATTTTTATAGAAAATATTATTTTGTATTTTTATAATTTTCATAAATTTTGGACTCATTTGCATTTTTTAAAAAGTTTAAGAGTAAGATGTAATTTATTCTTTATTTTTCTTTTCTTTTCTTTTTTGTTTTATTTATATAAAAGGGTATATTGATCATTTTACGTTAAAAATAGGTGAAAAAGACATTTTTCGCAATGAAACGCTGAAATATGAGTGAAAGTGCAAAAAATTGATACATATGGACATTTTGCACACTACATGCCAAACTTATGATGTTTTGTGGGATTAAGCCATATTTTTAACTATTCAACGTCTTTGTAAATCAAGTTAATAGTACCCACTTAGTATCTTCCTAATACATTCGATTCTCACATACGTGTTTACTTCAAGAATGAGCAACTACTAAAAATTCTTAAAGAAACGAACTATAATTTACACCTATATAGGTGATTTAACCCCAATTTGAGACCTAAAATGTGTTTTTGAATAATAATTTTTTTGAGGATATGTGGTAGAAAAATCAAAAAAATCAAAAAAATCGGAATTTACATGTAATATTATTTTATGGAGAATGTATGATTGAACGCTAATTTTGAAAAAATGGAGCCCATAGATGAACTTAGTATCAAGAGTTTACTGCCATAATCTTCTTAATTCCCAAAAATTAGGAATAATTGTAAGTATAACTTATCCTAACAATGTGCACTAAGTAGTTTCTCATATGAATGAGTAGAAGTTATTTCCCAAGTTTTCGATTTTCCCGTCAAATGGTGAAATTGCCCCTTTATATAGGCATTAGAGATCCAACACCATGATTACCTTGTCAATCAACTGGTGATTGTACTTTGATACTTGGGCCTTCATGTGTCTTTTGTGGATTCCAATTGGCTAGTGTGGTCCGCGTTGGTCAGACATGAGAGTCTGGTCTCCTATCGAGGCCGTCTTATCAACCCCTATGGTTCTTGATCATGGGTAGCATAAATAAATTGGCATCAAAAAATTATTGGGATTGAACTGGTTTCAATGTGGTTGCTCCCATAATTTGGTAAAATCGTATTTTGATAAAATGCAACTTTATTAAATCAAACTTGTTGACACCCGACCTCCGAGGTCAATTAGTTCGGATTATTATATGCGATGAGCATGTGCTAATGTGAGTTCGGTAAAGTGAGGTCAGCTTGGCTATAGTTTGGCTTGCACAAGAAGTTTGTATCGTTTATCAAGGCTAAAAGAAACATAATGATTGAATATCACTGACAAAATATATAGTCCTCCAATTAACGAAATGCACGTGGAAATGTCTTACATCAGCGTGTACACAACTCTCCAATCAAGCACTTTAGCTCCCTCTCCTAAGCAATTCATTAATTATTGGGGGACTACCTACAGGTTTAACTCATAATGACCTGACAAATCTTGCTCGGCAGCCAATCTAATTACACCAACAAGTGTACTTCTTCAGTTCGGAATTGCAATTGACAAGACATAAAGTACATGATGTATGTGTATTTCCTCCTATAAAAGGAGGAAAAACCAAAAAAGGAGGACAAGAACACGGGGCCAAGAAGATTACAAACTCTCTTATATTTCTCATATTTCAGATATCTCATTTGATAAGGAAATGGAACTATTGTATTACCATTTGTAATCTTTTGATTATACATTAATCAAATCCATGTTTATCCTCTAAGTTGGCTTGAAATTTATTTATTTATTTTTCAACGTCAATAGTTTGGTGCTAGAAGAAGGGCCTCAACTTGAGAAAATACCTTATCTCTCCATAAAACCCACGAAGTAACAATATCATGGATAAGTTTTCAGCATCTGAAAAATCATTCTCATACTCATCCCGAACAAATCAGCAATCCATGAAATGTTGAAATGAGACGAGGTCAAAACAAAACTATTGACCCTCAAATGGTGGCAATGGGGGAAGCCATTGAAAGATTGACAAATGTTGTAAGTAGGCTGGAGCAAAACCAAGTTCATAATCAACCACAGGATACCAAGGTGGAATCTCATCATAGAGAAAGAACCAAATGACTTCCCACCAGAAGGACTCTCCAATTCTCAGGCGAAGAATCCCCCAAAATCTGTACTGAAGAAGTCAAGAGTTATCCTATGACGGTAAAACCAACTGCCAGGAGAAGAAATAGTGTATTTAATAGATTGGGTTCTCAACACTCTTTAACACCCACAGGTACGCACGACGAGCCCCGTACTAACCACCATGTAGAACGACCAAAGCCTAAGATGAGTGCTCCGAGGAAACACATAGCTGATTTGGAAGCTAGAAACAAAGGAATCACTGAAGAATACCTCACAAAACACCACTCTCCCTTCACTAAGGACATCTTGGCAAAACCCCTACCTGAAAAGTTGAAAATGCCACAATTGACCGGGTACGAAGGGGAAGGAGATCTCCTAAGTCATTTGGACAAATACGCTTCCTAGATGGAATTGCAAGAAGCCGGAGATACCATAATGTTCCGCGCTTTCCCTCTAACTTTGGGAGATAAAGCCCAAATGTGGTTCAGAAGATTACACTAAAGATCCATAAAAAAAATTGGAATGATCTTGCTACAACATTTCTAGGCCAGTTTATGGGTTCGAAAGCGAGAACCACACCAAAGGAGCGGTTGGTAAGCATCAAACAAGGAAAAATTGAATCACTTAAGAGCTACTTGAGCAGATTTAACAAACAATCCATGAAAGAAGAAAAAATTTCTAACAATGATGCGCTCATGGTAGTCCTTTTAGGATTAAGACCAATGACCAGATTCTGGTGGTCTGTCCATGAGGATGGACCTCAGACGTACCATGAATTTTTGGAACAACCTGAGAAGTATATAAGTGTGGAGGAAGCCACATCCGACCAGGAGGATTTTAAGAAAAATCTACAGTCCCTACAACGAGCAAAAGGAAAACAAATAGACAAAGACTCTGGTCATGAGAAAATAAAAGATAGAAGGGATCAAAGCTGCTCGAGACCGGATCCCGACAAATTTCATGAATACCACCCATTGAATGCTACTCTAGAAGAAGTATTCCTGCAAGCCGTGGAGAAAGAAGCATTTCGCCGACTTTCACCTCAGAGAAAGGAGTTGACTGGGAAAATTCAAGGGAAGTATTGTCGTTATCATAGAACGATAGGACATAACAACGATAATTGCAGAAACTTGAAAGAAGAGGTAGAATCATTCATCTGTCGTGGTCACTTGTAGGAGTTCGTGGATAAACTCAGATAAGCAAATCCAATTGGAATCCAACAACCTAACCAGTAAGGCATGGCTAAGTAAGTTCGGCCCGAACCCCAAATAAGGGACCCACAACATTAAGATGAGATCTGAACCTTGATAAGTGACAATCAATGCCTAGATGGGTCACGAAGAGCCAGGCGTAAGTTAGCACGCAATGGCCGCATCTGGAAAAACCATAATGTAGTATATCAAGAACCGGAGGTCAGCACGGCGCCATACTTGGAATGGTTCGGATTTTCAGAAAAAGATGCACACAGAGTTCTACAGGATCAAAGTGATGTACTGCCCGTAGCCATGACCGTTGCAGGAGTACAAGTACATCGGACCCTGGTAGACAATGGGAGTTCGGTCAATGTGCTGTACTCTCGAACTTCGGAACAAATGCGGATACATGATGTGACCACGGATAGAACAAAAGTGGCACGAGATCTTCAATTTTTGACAGTTTTCTAGTTTAATTATATTCTGTATTTTTAGCATCTTTTACAATATTAGAATTATATTTTCATGCAATTAGGGTTTTTAGAGGATTTATATAAATACCTTACTATTTCATTGTATTAAAAAAACAACTTATAAATTTTGATTATTGAAATTGGGAATTTTCTCTTTGTTCTTGATTGAACGTTTATCGAACTTATCAAATATTTTCAATATTTGTGGCGTTCAAAATCCTAGAACTTATCAAAGGATTAGACACCCTTTGTGGTATTCGCAAATTGAGGTTCGTTAGTTTTGTAATCAAGAGGTCATTCAAACTTTATTTTTGTTTCGTTGCTTGATTCAATAATTTACTGGTCGAGATTCTACCGTTTACAACCTGAATTTGAGCTTTTCCGACGTTTCTCAATTAATTTCGTGAGTTCCACGCGTTGCCCATACCCGAGTTTGCGTCATTTGGTATCAGAGCTTGGGCTTCAGATTCAGGTTCTATTTTTTCTTTCTTTTGAGTCTTTTGTTTTGTTTTTTGTGTTCTTTGTGTCCGTCGTAAATTTTGAGTCTTTGATCCAGAAAATTTAAAAAAAGTCAAAAGTTGTATTTGAGCTAATCTAGCATCCAAATCAACTCTCATTTCTTTTATCAATTTCGTAATTGAATTTCAAGTTAAAAAAAACTATTTTTTACTATTCACTGGGTTCACGTCATACAGTTCAAAAAAAAAATTTACTTGACTTATTTGGGAAGTTGTCACTATCCTATTATCTATCCGAAATCCAAAATCTGTTTGTGGTCATTCCAATCCAAAAATTCAAGAACCATTTTCTTAAATTAAAAGAATTCTCATTCGAAATTTCATCCAATGCAATTTTTTTCTGAAGTTTTCTTGATTACACCTACGTAAAAGAATGGATGGTGATGGGGACACATTTTTCAAACTCAATATTTTATGGGTAGTAGGGTATGCAGTCTGGCTATTGATAAGGAATACATGTCAAACTTGGCTAGTATCACGATGGTTGAAAAATTGGGGTTACATTTATAACAACACCCTAGACCTTACAAGATGACTTGGTTAAAGGAGGGTGGGAAGGTTGATGTGACCAAGCAAGTTCTAGTGAACTTAACCCTTGGGAGATATAGTGATGATGTTTGGTATGATGTAATGCTATTGAAATCTTTTAAATCTTGTTTTGGAGACCTTGGAGGCATGAGAGGAATGTTGTTTATGATAAGGAGAGGAACATGTATAGGTTTCTTCAGGATGGGAAAAAATCACTCTAGCTAGTTTGACACTGGAACAGTCCATTGTAGACCAATGGAAGGTGATATGTAAGCAGAAAAGTAAAAGCAAGAGAAGGAGATGACCACGTCAAGAGAAAACAATAGTTTGAATTGCGAGAGGAGCCCATAGATAGGGGAGTTAAGATAGAAGATGGTGAATTGAAAAATGTTGTTGAAATTGAGGATAGTGGACAAATTAAAGAGGAGAAGCACAACTAGGCTAGTATAAAAATTGTAGAGGTGGTTCAACAAGAGAGTGAGGAAATAATAGAAGAGGGTGTTGAGAAAATGGTTGAAAATATTATGGTGGAGACGATACATTATGAGTACGGGACCCATATCTTGTTTTTTCGGGAAGCTAACAAATTCACAATATTTTGCTTAATTCTTTCTTTCTAGTTGATCATTGTGCGTGGGAGTTTATGCAACAACATCCATGGCTGATTGAGTTTGTGCTACAATACATCCATACCTGCAAAATAGAAGGGTACCATGTATTGATCATATGTCATGGGAGGAAAAAAATTCCATTTGAACCAGGTAGTACAGTGATGGGATGGGTAGCAGGTTGGTTATTCCCTACGCGATCACAACACACGGATTCAAGGACGAATCCTTTCGAAGAGAGAATGGATGATGTGACAACGGATAGAACAAAATCGGCTCGAGATCTTCATTTTTTGGTAGTTTCATAGTTTATTTAGAATTCTATATTTTTAGCATATTTTACAATATTAGAATTATATTTTAGTGCAATTAGGATTTTTAGAGGTTTCATATAAATACCGCATTATTTCATTGTATTAAAAAAAATTTATGAATTATGATTACTGAAATTGAAAATTCTCTCTCTGTTCTTGATTGAACATTTATGGAAATATTTTCAATATTTGTGGCATTCAAAATCCTAGAACTTATCAAAGGATTAGGCACCCTATGTGGTGTTCGCAAATTGAGGTTAATTGGTTTCGTAATCAAGAGGTCGTTTAAACTTTGTTTTTATTTGGTTGCTTGGTTCAATAATTTGCGGTTCGAGATGCTACCGTCTAAAACTTGAATTTGGGCTTTCTCGAAATTTTTCAATTAATTCCGCGAGTTCCACGCGTTGCCCGTACTCGGGTTCACGTCAATACATGAATGCTACCTTCAATCATATTTCAGAAGGTTGCAAGGGTTTTCTTGAACTTTATTTAAACTTGAGGACAAATCATGTTAAGCGAGGAGTTAGGTGAACTCCCTTACCAGAGAAGGATCTTAGCCGACTTCATTTTCGTAGATCTCCATTCAAATTATAATTCCATATTATGAAGGCCCATACTGCACGAGTTGCAAGCTACTACCTCAATATATCATTATTGTATTAAGTTCCCAACTCCAAACGGACTAGGCATGATACGCGAAAACCTAGTCGAGGCAATGGATTCTAATGTCGACCTACTAGTCCTTGGGTCCAAATGTTGAAAAGTCACACACCAATGGACAATGAAATCAAGGTTTAAAAGACCCATTGTAGCCGATCTATCTGAGATTTGCATTACTGAAAAACATCGCAAGAAGGCAACTGACGATCAACTCTTGTTCGAAGAAAATGAAGCAGATCCAAATCCTTATCCAGGAGTTTTAGTAGTCTCCGTGCCTATATCTGGAGTCAATATTCCCAAAGTTTTAGTTGACACATGAAGCTCTCTCAACATACTCTACACCAACACCTTGGAGTGGATTGGAATTCCCTTAAATTTCCTACAACATTATTCGAACATGGTCCTGTGACTCAATGGTGCCCTTTTAGGAATGAAAGGACTGATCGAGCTCCCCATTGGGGTCAGAGAATCCCCGTACCGAACTAAGCTTAATGCAGATTTTTTGTTTCTAGATTCAAAATCCCCTTATGATGCCATTATGGGGCAGCCTCTACTGTTCAACCTCAGGGCAATTGTGTCAATGTACCATTACTCTCTCAAATATCCCATGCCTCATGGTGTAAGGAAAGTCAAAGGAAATAGGGACATCGCTGAAAAGTGTAGAGTAAAGATTGATCCAAATAGGCATGAAATTCTTTATCCCTAGGAAGTCCACATGGTATATACACAGGAGCCCAACCTCAACCCATTGGACCTACGTCTAAGGGTAAAAGTAGGAAAGCCTGTAGAGGAATTAGATACTGTAGAGGTCGGAGGAGTGGACCCACCAAGGGAACTTATAATAGGTTATGAGCTGCAGCCACTTCGCCGGAGTCAAATCATCAACTTCCTTCGAGAAAACGTTGATGTTTTCGCCTAGGACTACTCAGACATGAAGGAAATCGATCTAAGGATCATTGGTCACAAATTGGGCATTGATCCCTTGATGCGGCCTAAGCGGCAACGGCGCCGACCTCTAAACCTAGAAAGATATGAAACTCTAAACAAAGAAGTGCAGAAATTACTCCATAATGGATTTATCTGAGAGGCGAAATATCTAAAGTGGATTGCCGACCCAGTCTTGGTTAAGAAAAGTAATGGAGATTGGAGAATATGTATCGACTTTACTGATCTAAATAAAGCATGTCCTAAGGAAAATTTTCCACTACCAAGAATAGACCAAATGGTGGATGCAACAGTAGGACAAGAGTTGTTCAGTTTCATGGATGCATATTCAGGGTACAATCAAATCCCTATGTTTGAGCCAGATCAGGAACACATGGCCTTCGTCACTAATCAAGGTCTTTATTGCTATAAAATGATGCCTTTGGTCTCAAAAATGCTGGAGCTACTTACCAATGCTTGGTTAATTCTATGTTCGCCAAGCAAATTAGTAAGACGATGGAGGTATACATTGATGACATGTTGGTAAAAAGCACGGATGCCCAGAATCATCAGCAATACCTCGCTGAAATGTTTCAAATTTTGAGAAAGAATAGAATGAAGCTGAACCTGTATAAATGTGCCTTTAGGGTAAGCTCGGGAAAATTCCTAGGTTACCTGGTAAATCGTAGAGATATTGAAGCAATCCTGAGAAAATAAGGGTCATTATTGAAATGCGCCCCCCCAACCAAACCCAAAGAAGTCCAGAGTTTGACAGGACGAATAGTCGCCCTAAACCACTTTATGTCAAAATCAACAGATAAATGCAAACCTTTCTTTGATGTATTGAGAGAGGTAAAAAGATTTGAATGGACATACGAGGTCTAGCTTGCCTTTGATCAGCTGAAACTACATTTAGCACAACCACCAGTGTTATCGAAAATAAAAGTGGACATTGATGCTATATCTAGCAGTGTCTGAACATGCAACCAGTGTTGTATTAACCAGGGAGGAGGAAGGAGTACAACATCCTGTCTATTACATCAGCAAAGACTTGCATGAGGCCGAACTCCATTATTCTCCATTAGAGAAATTAGCTTATGCAGTAATCACAGAAACTCAGAAGTTAAGACCTTACTTTTTAGAACATCCAATCAAGGTCTTAACTAATTATCCGTTGAGACAGGTTTTACAAAAACCTGATATTTCAGGAAGGACAGTTAAGTAGGCAGTAGAGCTCGATCAATTTGACATAAGGTATAAGCCACGCACCTTCATAAAGGGTCAAGCTCTCGTCGGTTTCATTGCGTAGTTCAGTTCAGACCCAATAGAAGAATCCCATCACCATATACCTTGGAAACTTTTTGTTGATAGGTCATCCATTGAAGCATCCAAGCTACCAACTGTTCTGTGAGGCACTCATAGCTGGCCTAAGGATGGCAAGAGAATTGAGGGTAGACAATTTGATAGTTTATAGCGATTCGCAGCTGGTGGTTAACCAGGTCAACGAAGCTTACCAAGCGAAAGGAGAAAAGATGAACAATTACCTCAAAGTTGTTAAGCGAGAGATGAAAATTTTCAAAGATGTACAAATCGAAGGAGTTCCTAGAACTCAAAATAGTCATACTGACGATTTAGCTCAGTTAGCAACTAGTAAAGGAGTTGAGGAATTTGATAGCAACCCAATAGGGAGGATATGCCACCCAAATATTGAGGAACTGAAGGTAGTTTTTATAACAACCGACCTAAAATCAACATGGATTGATGAGATCGTTGCGTATTTGAAAATAGGTTCAAGTCCTGAAGATCCTGTTACAGCGAGAAAACTCAAAGGGCAGCTAGATATACATTAATCAATGACATCCTATATAAGCGAGGGTATTATGTCCCATTATTTAGATGCTTAAGCGAAGAAGATGCACTGCATGCTTTGGAAGAGGTGCATGGTGGAATATCTGGAAATCATGCCAGAGGACAATTGTTAGTTCATAAAATTATACGACAAGGATATTTTTGGCCTACCATGAAAAAAGATGCATTGGAGTTCACTAGGAAATGCGACAAATGTCAGCGATTCGTCCCCAATATCAATCTTCCACCAGGAGAGCTGAATTGTGTGATGGCCCCATTGCTTCTTTCCAAATGGGGGTGGGGGTCGATCTAATTGGCCCCATGCCTGCTGGAAAGGGAGAAACAAAGTTCGCAATCGTCGCGGTCGATTATTTCACTAAATGGGTGGAGGCCGAACCCTTGGCCAAAATAACTGAGTATAAGACTACTGAATTTATATGGAAGTCTATCATATGGAGGTTCGGGATATAAAACTACTTCTCCACGCCAATCCACCCTCGAGCTAATAGTTAAGTTGAAACAATCAATAAGATCATCAAGCATACACTGAAAGCTAAACTTGATGCTCTTAAGGGATGATGGGCTAAGAAATTCCTCAGTGTGTTGTGGTCTTATGATACTACATCTAGAAACAGCACCAAGGAAACCCCATTTTCTTTGGCTTTTGGAGTAGAAGTTGTCATCTCACTTAAGATAGGAATCTCCTCGGCTCGAATAATGACATATTGTGAAAATGGGAATGAACAGGTGTTACAAGGAGAATTGGATTTGATAGAGGAAAAAAAGAATGAGGTCGAAATCAGAAACGTGGTATACAAACAACGCAATGCAAGTTATTACAATCAAAAAGTTAAGAAACAAGAATTCGAGATTGGCGACCTTGTACTAAGGAAAATCTTTATAGAAACAAGATAACTTAATTATGGGTCCTTGGGACCTAACTGGGAAGTTCCTTACAAAGTAACCAATGTACTACTTAGAAAGGCCTATGAATTGGAAGATATGAAAGGAAGACCTCTACTGCATCCTGAGAATGCAGAACATCTCAAAAAATATTACCAGTAAAATAACGATTATGCCTTGTATCGCATGTTGTTTATAATAAAAAATATATAATTCTAAAATACAGGATCGTTGGTATACTGATCTAAGCCATGCTCATGAACAGGCCGAGCTAATGTTGCATATGCTGCAACTCTTAATGGAAATTCCTATAAGGAAATACCTAAGCCCTGCTCATGAGCAGGCCGAGCTAAGGTTACATGTGCTGTAACTCTTAATGGAAATTCCCATAAGGAAATACCTAAGTCCTGCTAAAGAGCAGGCCGAGCTAAGGTTACATGTGCTGCAACTCTTAATGGAAATTCCCATAAGGAAATACCTAAGTCCTGCTAAAGAGCAGGCGGAGCTAAGGTTGCATGTGCTGCAACACTTAGCGAAGACTCCCACAATGAAATACCTAAGCTTTGCTCATGAGTATGCCGAGCTAAGGTGGCATGTGCTACAACTCTTAGTGAAAATTCCTATAAGGAAATACTTAATCCCTGCTCATGAGCAGGCTGAGCTAAAGTTGTATGTGCTACAACTCTTAGTGGAAATTTCTATAAGGAAATACCTAAGCCCTGCTCATGAGCAGGCCGAGCTAAGGTTGTATGTGCTGCAACTCTTAGTGAAAATTCCTATAATGAAATACTTAAGCCATGCTCATGAGCAGGCCGAGCTAAGGTTGGGAGGGAGATGGAATTACTAATTTTACAGTCTAGAGTATACTATATTTAGCCCTTAAATTAGCTAACATATTTTCCGTAACAACTCACCTATAAGAATCAACCCTCTACTCTTGATTCCCAATCTCGTTATCCCCTGTAACCTTACTTCGCTCCTCTCCTGGTGTTGTTGTTCCATGTTCTTAAGGATGTTGGATGGTTATGAATAAACTGAAGTTATAAGAATAGGAGTTAATACTTCTTGACAGTTCGAACTGGCAGAAGACGGACTAAAAGAATGAGTGGATGAAGATGATACAGTTTCTTCCTGTTGATTACCCCAGAACTGTACTCGAGATTCGTCCGAACTCATATAAAAAATCTAGAAAAAATATATAGTGCGTAGAAAAATGAAAGGTATTCTCGTCAAAAGAGGAATACATGAACGACGTCGACATCACTTAAAAAAAGTAAATAGCAATGTGAAGAAAAATTTTGAGAGCAAAAACTTGGAGATTTAAATGCAAAAGTGAAGAATGAAAGGAGTCAAAGTCATTTAAAAGAAAGAAATATCAAAATGCAGAATCCGGATTGTCCAAATAAAAGAATAAAAAATGAATAAACGGCTGGATCCAATTAATGAAGTAACACCGTTTCGTTTAAGTTTCTAGAAGAAGAAACCTCAAGTGCTCTACAACTCATATACAAGTTACAGTGTGACACATGCTCAAATCATTTATTGCTGTAATAATTACAAAGATTAGAAACTATGCATTTTAAGCTCAGTCATTCACCTGGGTCAGCACTGACCTGGGGGGTAACTGTTCACACCCGACCTCCGAGGTCGATTAGTTCAGATTATTATATGTGATGAGCATATGCTAATGTGAGTTCGGTGAAGTAAGGTCAACTTGACTATAGTTTGGCTTACACAAGAAGTTTGTGTAGTTTATCGAGGTTAAAGGAAACATAATGATAGAAGATCACATACAAAATATATAGTCCACCAATTAGCCAAATGCACATGAAAAGGTCTTACATCAGCGCCATATAATCCTCCAATCAAGCACTTTAGCTTTCTCCCCTAAGTAATTCATTAATTACTGGAGACCACCTGCAGGTTTAACTCATAATGACCTGACAAACCGAGCTCGGTAGCCAATCTAATTACACCAACAAGTGCACTTTTAAAGTTCGGAATTGTAGTTGAAAGACATGAAGTGCATGATGCATGTGTATTTCCTCCTATAAAAGGGGGAAAAAAGCAAAAAAAGGAGGACAAGAACACGGGGCCAAGAAGATTACAAACTCTCTTATATTTCTCATATTTCAAATATCTCCTTTGATAAGGAAAGAGAACTATTGTATTACCATTTGTAATCCTTTGATTATACATTAATCAAATCTGTGTTTATCCTCTAAGTTGGCTTGAAATTTATCTATTTATTTTTCAACATCAACAAAACCTATAACTAGATCGTGACACATAGACGGATCTGGGTTGTTGATTTGGCTTCTGGATTGTTTGAATAAAATGTCATATTCATTTGGCATTATTCGAGGGGTCACTTTTGGCTAGGGTTTTCATTCTCTTTTATCTCTCGCTGAGTACACCGTAATTGAGGTTTCTTCCGTGTATTCTTTTGATCTCTTTGTAATTTCTTCTCAAATTCTTGATTTGAGAAGGTGATATGTAATATTGTAGTTCCTTTGTAGAGATATTCTAAGTGAAAATCCATTAGAAGTTGTTCGTGCTTCTGTCTGGTTAATTCATATGTTTTGAGTCGTTTCTCTATGATTCTAGTGATTGATTGTTGTACAGTGAGAGAAATAAAGTGTTCTGTTACGTTCTTTCTGATTGTTTGAACATTATTGTAACATTTGTTGCCATTTTGGATATTATGGTGGAACCAAGCATAATCCATGTTATTGGATGGTTAGAAGCGGTCACCGAACCTCCGAGGCTTAGGCCGAAATATATCAATTGTGTTCTTTTCAATTTTTGTACTTTATTTTTAGAGAACAACTTTGTATTTTCTATTTTTTGGTCTAATATCGTGTGTCTTGGCCTTACAAAAATCATAGAAATCATTCAAGAAGCTAGGATTTCAAGAATTTTACGAGAAGAAGGTGGATTCCTAATGCAAGATCTTCATCTTTTCTCGTTCTTCCTTAAAACCCAATGATTTACTCCAATTCTTTCTTGTACTTTTCTTCTTTTACGATGTGTAACTAAATGATTAGTTGGGAGGAAAAATCTCACAATGAATTTTGATGAAAATAGTGTGTTTAAACAATCAAGTCATTTAATAAAACTTTTAATTAGTGCATTTGTTGATGCACTTCTTTGACTAGTGAAGTAAACAAGCTACATTGGAACTAACATTTCCAATATAACATAGTTTTGGAACCTTAATTTTAATTATTGTATTTTGGTTATCAGTTGATGTTTGTGAATTATGTTTATTTCTTTCCTTCGTGATTTGAATTGCTTGATTACTATTTCATTGATTTTTGAAAGATAACAAGTTGAGATGTGAGTTATTTTTTAGACCATATAGTAAAATCCGTTAATATGGAAAAATATAGAGATGCACTTTTATGGTTGTTGTGATTATTAATTGAATTCTTTGGTGATTGAATACTCTTGATTAATGCTTATCCCGATTCACATAGAGATATATTAAGTTGACTTAATGCCTAACACACATTAATTTATTTTATAATTTGATACATGATCACTTTTAACTACACATTCACACAATAAAATATTATAGATGTATAATAAAAAAATGCCTTACTTTTAAACCACACATTCTCATAAAAATCAATACTCAAAACTCTTTTTTCTACAATAATGGTCGTCAAGCAGTCTCTTGATTGAATAAGAATGGTTTAAAATTGAGAGACGTAAATCGGTTAATTTAGAAGAATTCGACCTGTACATATAATTAATTGGAATAAAAAATTGATAATTGAGATTAATGAGTTAACTGTTGTGAACTCAAAAATCCTAACAATTTAACCATCATATAAAAATTATAACATTTATACTTTCACATCTTTTTATTTTTCAGTAGATTTATAGTTTTTAGGATAAATATTAAAACTAAATAGGAGTTAGGATTAGTTAAACTACGGTTTAATAGTAGTTCTTGTGAAAATGATAAACCTTCACAACAAATTTTTTACGTTGTTATTGGGGATTAATTTATTTAATAAATATTTAGTTAGTTCTATCTTTAATTTGATATATTTCCTTTTTAATTTTTCAATTTTTATTACTTTTTGTTCTTTGTTTCTTTGGCAAGAACAAAGCTAAGCGAAAGACCAGAAGCAAATCTAGATGTGGGACCTAAAATTTGATGAAGATAACATGACTATGAGATAGCTCAATTCCCTTAAGCACTTTATAACAAAGAAGTATAATGCACTTGTTGATGTTGATGAAGATAATCGAAATAACATGACTATGAGGATTAATTCGCAACCTAAAGGATGAACATAATGGAAGAAGCTTTAATCAAACTATTAGACACTACATCCCAATTCATACATGAGTGAGAACACGTCTTGCAACACGTTAATCATGAATCTTCACCTTTTTCTAGATGGTTTTCTAACTCTAAACTCCAAAAAGATGTTGACGAAAAGTAAGTTCTTGTTTTTTGGAAGGTTTCTCTTCATGTTGTTGCCTTGGTTTACGTGTGTTTATATGAAGTTTCTAAACGATTTTCATTTTTAAGAGAAATAAAATACATTTGTTTTTTTTATTTATTTTATGTGGGAAATGTAAAGTTACAATTTTGCGTTTTTTAAATTGGTCAAATTAAGTCAATTTTTTATTTTTCTGGTCAATTAACGGTTCTTCTCCGACTACAACAAATTGAAAGGTTTAGGACTATGGGTGCCACAGATAAAAGGTTAAGGTAAAAGCTACAATTCAATGAAAGTTTTGGGACCGTAGATACCATTTTTCCTAAAATATATATTATAATATAATTTTAGAGTAAAATAGTAGTTATTTATTACCTTCAGGCTTCGAGCATTGTGTGAATGAAGGGGTGATAAAAGAAACTATACTCAATATCTTAAAAAATGAGGTATATAATCTACAAATTCAAGTTGTTAATATTGTATAAAATGAAGTAACTTAGGATTTATACAATATTTTACTTTTTTGTTAATGCTAACCACCTCATATAAAAGTTTATGTTGTTAGAGAAGGGACATATTTATTCATTCGAATTGTGTCTTCAACACACCATCTCATGTGCAAGTCGAATTCATTTTTTCACCAAAGGCTTAACAGGTGCATAATTTTTATATATGTGTGGTGGTGTGACTTGAACACCTGCTCTAACATCATATTAATCATCTCATCTAAAAGTTTAACTTGTTAGAGAGGGGCTCATTTTTTAATTTATATTTGCCTTCAACGATTAATAATATGTGCTCATCACTTGAATAATTTTTGTCGTGCAGATTTCCAGGGAAAATGTTGTTGGGATTTGGAGGTTGATATGCTCTTTGGAGGGTGCTATGCTAAAATTCTAAGCTAGATTTCAGAAATTATTTAGACATTAATTCTTCAAAACGTCTCTTCTACTTTGTATTTTAATATTATAAACACGTGGTTTATTTCTATTGTTATTTTCTGAAACGATGGTTTATTCATGACTTATCCAAGTGATTATTAAAAAATAGTTTGATGGTAACTGGTACAATAGGTACTCTTTCTTTTCATATTTGCCTTTACAGATTGGACTTCAAATTCTTCATACACATCAATATTATAAGAATTGTTACAGTTTTTCCTTCTCCAATTTTTCTAGTGATTTCACTGGTTGTACTTACAGTCATGAGAGTTTACATTCTGGCCATTTCCATCTTTCCATCTCGTCCTTGGATTCTCATACTTTGTACGTAAATAGCATTTTGTGCTGCTGGTGCTTTGAGGTTTCTCTCCATTTCATAAACCGTCCTCGTCGTACGCGTTCTTTCCCATTGGCGATGGGTTCTGACAGAAGAGACACTGGACTGAACTGCGTTGGTGTTCTTTCCCGTTTCCTTTTTGGATTAACATCACTACTAGCCATATTATCATCGAACTCTTCTATTTCAACCTCCAACGCTTTTATTTCTTCTGGATCTGCTTCCATTTGGCTCATCCTTTCAGGCCTTAGGATTTCTCAACCACATCAGAGAATTTTGTGCCTTACTTTGCTTAAGTTTTTCATAGACGGTGTCAATTTGTTGACAATATAAATGGATCAACAAATTCCTCTCACATATCGAGGGTTTTCACCACCTAAACTCACTAGTTTTTATACTCAAACTGGATCAAGAGTAGAAATAGCTATTTGGGATGAAGGTATTTTATTTTGCATGCTTTATGCTTTTGATGAGAGTATTTATAGAATTCCCTCCAAGCTTTGGGGTAATTCAGTCATTTGAAATAAATGACAGAAGGCAACTCCGTATTGGCTAGCTTGTAACTAATTTTGTTATATTTTTAGTTTATGGGTCTTGCATTCATTGGCTTTGAAATCAATGTTTAAATATTTGTCCATGTGTACCTCAATAACGATTTTTAGCCAATTTGGATGGGAAAATGGCTCACCTATACTATGCGACCCCTTTATATTCTTGCCACCTTCGCCTTACTTATGGTTCATTGGATTTGAGGTCGCAGAATTGATTCTTTGATTCAACAATTACTAGTATAGATGTCAAACGGGCTGGTGCAAAATGTCCTACATTAAGGATGTGCTAAGTCGGTCTTTTAACTTGTTCGTGTTACTTTCCTGGAAGAAGAAAAGAAAAGGCCAAAATGATCACAGCCCACCCACTACACACTCACCTTGTCGTGTTTTCGTCGTTGATTATTCCTTGCAAAGTATTCTTCGAGTTTTATGTTCAGATTTGAGATGCATCTTTGAGGAATTTAATTAATGTAAATGTGGATAATACTCGCTACTTGCACACATTTCTCTTTGAAAATCCTAAACCAATATGCTAATTTTTTGAAGATTAATATACTCACCCAACCCGCTTGTCTCTGAATCAGAAAAGATAGAAGACTGTGTTCGTCATTTAGAAAGAAATCCTCCCATATTGAGGCCGATACAGCCGGAGCTAGGAGAAAGCCCCTCAAGAACTTATCATCTATTCAAAATGCTCTAACTCTTGAACTAAAGTAGTTGCCTTCACATTTACAGTATGCCTTCTTGGGAGAGAGACACACACTTCCAGTCATCATTTCAAATGCTCTGAACAAAATTGAAGATGATCAGCTAATAAGGGTACTTCGGGATCACAAAACAGTAATAGGATGGACCATCTCTGATATATAAGGGATCAGTCTTTCACTTTGCATGCACAAAATGTTAATGGAAGATGATTTTAAACCTTCAATAGAGCGACAACGTAGGTTAAATCCGAAGATGCGGGAGGTTGTAATGGTAGAAGTGCTAAAGTTATTGGATGCGAACCTATTTCAGACAGTCATTGGATAAGTCCAGTACATGTAGTCCGGAATAAATGGAGAATTACAGTGGTACCAAATGAAAACAATGAGTTGATTCATACGTGCACAGTCACTGATTGGAGAGTTTGCATTGACTATCGCAAACTAAACAGCGCAACTAGGAAGGATCACTTTTCCCTTCCTTTCATAGATCAAATGTTTGAAAGACTCACTGGATGTTTACATTATTGCTTTTTAGATGGGTATTCGGGGTATAATCAGATTTCTATAGCACCAAAAGATCCTAAGAAGACCACATTTATGTGTCCTTATGGGACTTTTGCATACAGAAGAATGTTGTTTTGATTGTGTAACGCTCCAATTACTTTTCAGATGTGTATGATGTCAATCTTTTCTGATATGGTATGGAGTATCATTGAAGTATTCATGGATTATTTTTCCGTATTTGGGTCATCATTCAATGAATGCTTGGGTCACTTGAGAATGGTGCTGCAACGATGTCAAGAAACCAATCTTGTATTTAATTGGGAAAAATGTCACTTCATGGTTCATGAAGGAATTGTTTTGGGACATTTAATTTCAGCTCGGGATATTTAAGTCGACAAGGCTAAGATACAAGTGATTGAGCAGCTACCTCCGCCTACTTCTATAAAAGGGATAAAAAGTTTCTTGGGACATGTTGGTTTCTATCGGTGTTTCATCAAGGATTTTTCAAAAATAACCAAACTTCTTTGCAATTTATTGGAAAATGATGTGTCTTTTAATTTTTCAGATGAGTGTTGGTTGCCTTCAACACCTTGAAAGAAAAATTGATAACAGTACATGTATTAGCTGCACCTGACTTTGCCATTTGAATTAATCTGTGATGCAAGCAAGGTTCTAAATGCGTAATGCGTGGCAAAGCGTTTCAATCGAGCATCAAGCCTCATAAGAATACGCGTGCTTAGACGAAGCATATACGTAATTATGCATTTTCCAATTTTTAATATTTTAAAAAGTAAATAAATAAAATAATGCATTCTTTGAATTTTTATACATATTCTTCAAATTTTAAAAACAAATTACTTAAAATTATAAATACTACAATAAGACAATTACTTCAAATTTATTTATATTTTTCAAATTTCTAACAAAAACATATTGCTCAAAATAATAATTACTACAATTACTTGATAATCAATTCCTACAATTAGATTAAACAAGAATATTGACTTAAAAATTATTTGTGTAGCTCTTTATTGGATTCCAATTCCAATGAAATTAACTAATGAAGGCAGTGGACTTAACAGTGAATTGGTTAGAGTTCATGTTGTAATCTCACTAACATAATGACCAAATTAGAAACATTAGTTAATTTCATTGACCGATTATTTAATTAATATATTATCATCACAACTTCAGTAGATTCCTTAAATTATATGATTCATCCACATTATAGAACTTGTTTCTCTCTCTTTTTGTAACCGTTATATCACCATAAAACTAAGAATAATATCAATAATAAAATAAAAATAGTAAACTTACACAAAAAGCCAAAATAAATAGGTTTCCTTTAGTGTTTTTTAAGTTTTTCCTCGATGAGTAGCAGGATGATGTTGTATGTATACGTGATGTTACAGTAGAGTAGCTCCAAAAACTATTTTTATGTTAATGCCCATATGAAGATTTATGCAAAAGCAAAACCATAGAGATTGTTGTATATAATATAATTGACGGACTTGGGTTATTTGGGCTAATTTGATGTTTGTTGGGCTCAATTTACCTTTTTAAAAGGGAAAAATTTATATTTAAGGTGTTTTCTTTACCTCAATTCAAAAATAAGGTAAATAGTTTGAAAATTCAAAAATCAGGTATAAATTTAATTAATTAAAAATATTTATTAAATAATGATAATAAAGTCACAGTTTGTGATTAATGGTCACAGATTCATAATTATAAGTTACAGATTTATTTAATGGTCACATATCGTCAAATTTGATTATTCGAGGTCACAGATCAAAAAAATTTTACGTCACATATTATTTCGAGGTCACAGATTTTAAATTAATTGGTCACATATTAATTTTGAGTCACGGATTATTAAATTTTTAGGTCACAGATATTACCAAACATTTGGTCACAGATCACCAAACATTTGGTCACAGAGTAAATACACTACTACAAATACTTGGTCACAAGTCACAGATCGACCAACACAAACTAACCAATCACAAAACACAAACGAAAACTAAACTGCGACGCCGCCACCAACAACAACAAATATAAACATCCAACCACCACACAAATCCGCCAACAAAAAACCACCGCCGCCGCCGGCAGCAGCAAGCCATTGCGAGCAGCGGCAGCAGCAGCTTGCTCGCAGCGGCAACCGAAGCTGCTGCGAGCACCGGCAGCAGCAGCTTGCTGCTGCTGAGCTTGCTGCCGCTGTCGGTGCTTGCAGCAGCGGCCGAAGCTGCTGCGAGCACCGGCAGCGGCAGGAAGCTGCTGCTCGGCCGGTGCTGTTGCTGCCGGCAGCAGCAAGGAGGGGGGAGGGGAGGGAGAGAGGTGGAGAACGCAGAGAAGGGAAGAGATGAGAGGGGGAGAGAGAGAGAAGAGCGGTAGGGTAAAAAATCACACCCCTAGACAACCACAGAAAAGGAGCTTTTGAAGCTCAGTTGAACTATGCAACCACAGAAAAGGAGCTTTTAACAGTAGTGTTCGCCATCGATAAATTCAGACCTTATTTGATTGGGTCAAAGGTAATAGTTTATACTGATCATTCATCGCTTAAGTATTTGCTCAGTAAGAAAGATGCAAAGCCAAGACTCATTAGATAGGTGCTTCTACTGCAAGAATTTGACTTGGAAATCAGGGATAAAAAGAGGAAGTGAAAATTTAGTGGCAGACCATTTATCCCGTTTGGAGCAACAAGAAGAAGAGTTTAATGACGAAATTAAAGAGGAATTTCCAAACGAGACACTTTTTGAGATCAATTCAGCACCTTGGTATGCAGATTATGTTAACTATTTGCCCAGTTCTATTAACCCTCTGGAGTATTCTAGTCAACAGAAAAATTAATCTTCAGTGACCTAAAGCACTACTTTTGGGATGATCCGTTTCTCTATAGATGTGGTCCTGATCAAATCATTCGTCGTTGTGTGCCGGAAGAAGAATAGAAGTATCTGCTATCTGCTGGATCAGTGTCTCTCTTCTCCACATGGAGGTCACTTCGCAGCAACCAAAATAGCATCTAAGGTCTTACAATCAGGTTTTTATTGGCCAACTCTGTTTAAGGATGCTTATGAATTAGTAAAGAAGTGTGGTAAATGCCAGAGGATGGGGAACATCTCTAGAAAGAATGAAATGCCTTTAAATAGCATATTGGAGGTATAAATTTTCGATGTTTGGGGGATTGACTTCATGGGACCATTTCCATCTTCATATGGTCAATAGTATCTTGGTGGCAGTTGATTATGTATCCAAATGGGTTGAAGCTGTGGTGTCACCTACAAATGATGGGCGAGTTGTGACTAAATTCCTCAAAAAGAATATCTTTTTTAGGTATGGAACTCCACGGGCTATTATTAGTGATGGTGGGAAGCACTTTTGTAACCTCTTATTCTTTGCTTTATTGGCAAAATACGGGGTCAAACATCGGGTTTTAACTCCTTATCATCTACAGACTAGTGGGCAAGTAGAGATCTCCAAAAGAGAGTTAAAGAAAATACTAGAAGCTATAGTTAATGCATCACGCACTAATTGGTCAAAGAATTTAGATGATGCACTTTAGGTGTACCACACTACATTTAAAACTCCTATCAGAATGTCTCTTTATCGATTGGTGTTCGGGAAAGCATGTCAATTACTAGTTGAACTTGAGCACAAGGCGTATTGGGCAACTCACCTGCTAGATTTTGATATGAAGGCAACCGTGAAGACGCGAGTCCTTCAATTGAACGAGCTTGATGAGTTTAGGTTGGGAGCTTATGAGAATGAAAAGCTATACAAGGAGAAAACTAAAAGATGGCATGATAGGCACATTACAAAAAAAAGAGAATTTGAGGTTGGTCAATAGGTGCTCATGTTCAATTCTTTCCTCAAGCTATTTTCAGGCAAGCTAAAATCGAGATGGTCGGGTCCATTCACCGTTGTAGCTGTCCATCCATATGGCATAGTTGAGGTGGTATCTTAAGATCATCAACGAAGGTTCAAAATCAATGGGAAAGGTTGAAAGCTATTGGGGAAGTGATTATTCCAATGAAAAGACAATTCTGCCACTCGAGGACCTAAAATAGCCTAAGTGACAAAGTTGAGCTGAAGAATATAAACAAGCGCTTCTTGGGAGGCACCCCAATTTTCTTCCCTTTTATTTATTTATTCTTTTATTTATGCATTAATTTAGGATTTTTCATCTTTTTATATGTTAAGACATCTTCATCCATATTAGTTATGTCGTTCATATAAAGTTACATATTATTTGCACTAAGTGTGGGTTCAATATTGGAATATGTAATTTTACAAAATATAAATAAATAAGCATGTGTGCGCTCACAGGCTTGTGGTCTCACGCGCGTGAGTCCACCCAAAACCAAAACAGGGACTACAGTCCCTAAGCCGTGCATGCGCAGCAAGAACAACTGCACTCACACACGATTGTTCAGGGTGGGTTCTTGAAACCCACTCGATAGGCATTCTACTCATACATATGACCACAAATCAGCTCCCCTCACGGTTTCTTCAATTTTTCATCGACTTCATCCCGTTTTACTCCAAATTTCACATGGGCTTTGAATATTAATTATATTCCAACATCATTCCTCCACAAATTCATATTTCCATCTAAGAAATTTCAATAATTCAAAGGTAAATTGGCTATACTTTAAAGGATTCGAATTTTATGCTTATTTTTCTTGAGTTCTTGCTAATGATTGGAATTTATTGAGTTATGTTGAAGTATGGGCATAGTTATATGTTGAGTTTATGGATTAGTTGTTGATTTTTTGGATTTAACATAGTATCATGATATACTTCTACCCTTTTCAAAATCTTATACATGCCAAGTGTTTGATAAATTGTCCAATAGGCAGTTTTGTTTGAATTATGCCATGATTTTTGTAAGATAGGTAGAGTATACCCACACAAACGATCACATGTTGTTGCATCTCTCACTTTGGTTGAATTGAATGACTATCTCGGGGAAAGCATAACCTAACTTATGTCCCCATATGTCTATATTTGAGTCTACTTGCAACCCTAGTTTTCTTCTTATTTGACGTTCCAATTGCTTAGTTAGGATTGCTTTATCATATATGCTTAACTAATGGTCATTTTTTTATTTGATATGTATGCCTCCAAAATGAAAGAATACTGCTTCTACATCAAAAGGTAAAGAAAAAATCGCGGGATCTTCTGGTACAGCTCGCACCTGACTTAATGAAGAGGTTAT
Organism: Fraxinus excelsior; assembly: GCA_019097785.1. Lineage (NCBI taxonomy): Eukaryota > Viridiplantae > Streptophyta > Magnoliopsida > Lamiales > Oleaceae > Fraxinus > Fraxinus excelsior. Next base: position 7,048,007 of record CM032641.1, read on the forward strand.
GCGGCGATTTCGATCACTTGAGCATAAGGATGGGAAAAGGTTGCTAGTGAGCCTCAGACAGTTTACCCTTCTATGGTGCAAGAGCTTTACACCAACTTTAATGCAGAGTTGGACACTCCGGGGACCGAACACATGCACCAGACATGGATACGAGATAAATGGATAATGTTCTTCCCTGAGGTAATTGATGCTTGTTACAGCTTGACTAGGGGTAATATTGTGCCAGTGCCAATAGATCCAGATATGTTGGTCGTTGCACAGATGCTATATGGGCAAGATGATGCGTGGCCACCTCTTGATAGTGAATTTGAGTATCGACACCTTACTGACTCCCTTCATCATTCAAAACATTGATCAAACTCGCATCACACTACATTTAATCATCCTAATGCCATTCTATTATATCATTTGGCAAGAGGCTTTAAGATTGAATTTGAGTCTTTGATTTACACTCTCATATGCTTTGTGGCATCAGACCCAGACCTAGACCCAGACCCTAGACATATGTTGATCTTTCCTAGTCTCATTACTGGCTTGTGTCATGCATCGGGTATCAGACTCCTACCAGGGAAGTTACATGCGAGAAAATCCATCCCGATTAACGCATCATCGGCTGCCAAAACATGGTAGTCCATTCTACAGCAAAGAAAGTGACGTGAGCAGCAGCAGGGCCAAGATTACTGTAATGTCCCATATTTCATATTCTTAATTTGGTTGATGTAGCACATTTAAGAAATAAACTATGGAATCTCGGCCCATTTAAGGTTATAAAAGTACAAGTCATAAGTTATTTATAAGCCCAATAATTTAAGACATTAAGTTTAAGTAAATTTGATTACAAAGATTTAATGAATAATCAGGTTGCCACAATGGTAAGGGTGTGGAAAAGAAAGTGTACACTTTGATCAAGGAAAAAGATTTTCAAAAGAATAAGAGATGAGCATATTTCTAAAAGTTTCGATGCCATCGGGAAGCAACAATCATCATCCAACATTATACTTTCAAAAGCTTTTAACGAAGGTAGGTAGAGGTGAAAGTGTTTGTTTCGTTTTTAAATTATGATTTTTCATTAAAAGTTTGAATGAATTGATGCCTTCGGGTATGGTGTTACGACACTACTATAGTTTGAATGATCATTCTCCGTTTCTATGCCTTATGTTAATTCATAACTCTACAGAAATTGGATTTTTTCGGAAATCGTTCTACGTGCGACGGTATGAATCTATAGTTCGAAAATGTTAATTTGGCAAGAAAATGCACCAATGATATCTATTGAGTTTCAAACTCATGGGTTAATTCCCTTCTATAGGTTGATTGGTTTTCCTTGGGACGTGAATAATGGTAGAGGATGACGCAACATGCTATGGAGAAAGTTAGTGACTTAATAACTTTAAATTCGATTATAAAATGTTCACGTTGTTTCTTAAGAATTTCTATGGATGTCATGCATGGAACTATGCTAAGAGTATGTTTCCTTTCTATGAATAAATTATGTTTGAAAGTAGATACGTGTCATGGAAATTAATCTAAATATCATTGTTTACAAAAGAAAAGAGTTAGCGATTTTAAAGTTTTGCTGTCTCTTTTAAACTTTCAGTTTTCTGCCCTTGGTTCCAGAATTTATATCTCACTCGTTACTTGAAATTTTTGGATGAAACCAATTAGATATGATAGCCTTACATGTTAGCTACTGAATGAACTCTAAATCATGTCAATCCAATGTCGGTAAAATTTTATACATCACTTTAAAGTAAGCTGCACTGGGTATGTCTGTCCTGATTTCATAAATTCATAACTCAAACGTTACTTGGAATTTTTATACAAAACCAGTGGGGTTTGATAGCCTCCTGAGTCAGTTATTGAATAGGTCTAGAATCATGTCATTTCAATATGTGTAAGATTTTAGATAGCACTTAAAGTAAACTGTGCTAGTCACTGCAGGGTTTTGAAAAATATTTTAATACCATATTTGTTGCCGACGAAAGTCGATTTTTGGATATGCCATACTATAAGAAGTTTTCTACTTTACATTAAAATTTCATGAAGTTTCAAAGTCGATAGCTATGCAAACGAATTTATTTTGTCATTTGTCGCTTAAGATAGAAAACAAAACAGCAACTTTTATTTTTTAAAGTTTTGCCTAGAATTTGATGTCAATTGTGGATGTATGTATGATAAAAATATTCTAAAGACATTTTTGAATTGTTTCTTTTGGTATTGAACTATTTTGTCTAAAAAAGAAATAATAAAGTCTTGATATTAGATTCTTAAGTTAAATTTGTACGCTTTCCGCTAAAAGTATACTTAATTATTTTATTAAGTCTACAGTCTACGGGTAAAGTAAAGTTAATCTAGTAACACTTTGATCCATGTGTGTCAGGACGTTACAATTACGACGGGGAAGATTATCACATTCCACCTCCTGTACAGCCAGATCCAGCTTCTAATTTATAGATTATGAGGTAATTGTTTGCGGGTCTAACAGAGACTAATAGGACATTGCAGCATATTGAGCAGATGTTGATAGCTTCGCATGCCATGGAGCAAGCGGGGGATGACATGGAGCGTGCTAAGAATGCCAAATTGCAGGGAATTGAGCAAGATATCGATAGGTTCTCGACTGAGCTATTGACTTTACATCAGGAGCATGACCTTATGGGGCACCGTTTAGACAGATGCACATAGCGGGTTGAGGACATGCATATCCGCAGTAAGGCCATATATAGCAGACTGGAGGATATAAATACAAGATGTGAGGCTATGTACAGCAGATCAAATGACACACATAGGTAGATTGATCATATGTGTATTATGATGCGAGACCTCTACTCTCCGTCCACTCGTCCACTATCTAATTCAGACCCGTCTGGATCTAGAGCGTTCATGCCTTTCTATCCATCGCCTCCAGACTAATACCAGTGGAGTACATGTTCCCTTTTCTGCCCTTACTCTTTTTTTTTCTGATTGCATCATTTTTAGACATTGAAAGCAATGTCTATATCCAGTCTAGGGGTGTGATTTTCATTGAGTCTTATGTTTTGTTATTTTCTACATGTTTGTGTGATTAAAAAAAATCAATTTTATTACTTCTTTTTATGTATTTCTTTCATGCTTGTGTGGGTCACATAATCGATGATGTATATATTAGAACATAAGGCTGGACTACAAATTATGGATAAGTTATATGTTAAGTTAGTTTGTGCCTATTCATGTGAAATTTGATATTTTGCGCACAATATTTATGTTTTACATCATGAAGAAAACAATTGATTCATATTGTTGTGTATGTTGAAAATAAGGACCGTAGATGCATAACCTGAACAACCATTATATTATACATCCTTAAACCAATTTTAGATAGTTTGGGGGTGATTGAACCGTTGTAGGGAGAAATTGAGATAGACATGGATTTTATATGTGCTAAATTTTGTGTAGATTGTCTAAGACTAATAGAATGAGATTTAGGTTGAAATCTTAAGTTGGGGGCTCGATTTTTGAAAATGAGTGTTTATAAAGGGACATTTCACGGATCATTAAAAAAAAGAAAAAAAGAAAAAAAATAATGAACATGTAGTGTTATCTTATTGTGAAACTTCTCTTTGTAGTATTTATGACTCGAGTGGTTAGGTCTGTAAGGGTTTCTAAAATCTTGGTGCTCTATGGTCGTCTGACTTGGGAGTCATCGACTGAAAGCTCACTACAATAGTCATTTAGAAAGGTTAATAGAGAGGAGTCTGAACAATAGTAAAATAAAATAAAAAAATCACTAAATGTCTTGAGTAAGCCCCCGAACACTCATTTGAGAGAATTGGACTTTTGACGAGGGATTATTAGCTTAATTGATTCTTAGAGGTTGAAATAATCAAAAATAAGGAGAATTCGCATTTGTTGACGTGTTGAGCTGCAGTTAGAAAAATCGAACCAAACTAGAGAGGGTAATGATCAGTATTATATCACAAATTCAACCTTATGCGCACGTTGGAAAAAGAGTGAAAAGAATGAAGTTTAGGGTGTGTATCTTACGAGTAAAGAAAGGAAACATTTGACCATACATGGTTGGGAATTGAATTAATTTATGACTTTGTGATGCTTTACATGAATCTTCACACACACACGTCGAGTTTGCATTGAATAGGTATAGATTGATCTAGCATTGTGATTTTGAAGTAGTTTGTAGTTTCAACTCTGAAAGTCCAATCCTGATGCTAAAAGCAGATTATTTAACCAAGTTATTTATGAAATTTTGTGTAGTTTAGCTTTATTTTGTTTGAGGGTGTATGATAAGTGTATTTTATACGCTTATTCATATTTTTAAACTAAAGCAATTATTATTATTTTAAATGAATTGAGACTTAATTTGTATGTATTTTGTTTGTTAGGTGCATCTCGATTAAAAACAATGAAATTGAAGATAAGGGGTAGAAAATTGGCTAAAGTGGACCTAATCCAAAGTTTGGGGACTAAATCGCAAAATGCTAATAGATTCGGACATAATATCGACGATTGGAGAGATGTTGGAGTCAATTAGATGGAGGATCAAGAAAATACAAAAAAGAAACCAAAATAAATAATGAATGAAATTTGGGGACCAAAGTACAACAAATGGAAAATTTTATAACGGCGCGCGCGCACGTATGGGCATAACTTTCATCTACCGAGAACAAACTCAATGAACGACGTGCGCGCACAGCCATTTCTGGGCCTATATGGTCCAATTTCTTTATTTTATCCAAATTCTTATAAAAACCAAATTTAACCTATTTCTTGGGAGAGGACGGCGTGAACAAGGGATACAACATATTAGATCCTATTTTTCACCACAAGGAAGAGGCTAGTACGATATTGAAAGACAATTATCACAAGAGATTGAATTTAAAGTCCGGGTTGAAGATTAATGAAGAAATTGATTTTTTCACTTTCAATTCATTGTTTTTCATTCCGGGTGATGCTTTTCCAAATCGTTTTGTGTAATTTATATAACATTATGCCATGCTAAGTATTTTCATGTATTGGATGAAGATGAAACCTATTATTATTTATTTTTAATTCAAGACAAGTAGTTAGTTAATTTCTTGTTTTTCTTGATTAATCCTGCACTCATATTTTTATTATTTGATTGCTTGATCACCAATTAAATATATAGTTGCTTGTTATAGTGCTTGGAGGCTCACAGTAGGTCTAGAACATTACTTGATTAACATGCGTACAATAGATATTAGGAATAATATTTATCAGGTGTGCAATTTTTTAGACAATCTAAACTTTAATGCGTTCTATTCATTCGAATTCGGACTAGGAATAGATTCGGGTCGTGATTAGAATATATTTAATTTGGACTAGGAACAGATTCGGACTAGGAATAGATTCGGGTCGTGATTAGAATATATTTAATTTGTCTTGAAAAAGAGATAAATTACAATAAAATTATCAATTGTCAAAAGTGCATGAATAAAACTAGCTACATAATTGAGAATTGAGATAGATAATAATAGGTATATTTGAAATCCAATACATTTATTCCATATAAATACAAAACTTGAATTTTACAAGCTAATAGGTAGATTCGCAATCCCATACATTCATTCCATATAAATACAAAACTTAAATTTTACAAGCTTTCTTAGAATAATTATTAACCACAATTCTATTTTGTTTGCTCACTTTGAATTTGAATAAAATCTAATACACTTGATTGAAAATTATTCCATGTGGGACGATAGTTCTTAACTCATCATGTATTACCTGTCAACGATCCCATACACTTGCGGGTTTTGCACGAACAATTAAGTTGTTATTACCTAATAGTTTTGTGGTCATCTGTTTCAATTATAATTTGAAGAAATGGTTTAAATGATCAACTAGATTGAGATTAAGATTTATGTTAGATTTTTAGCCAGTTTTGTATTTGACAGGTGGTTAAGCCTAAAAAAGAATGTGTTGATTAAAATGTTAGAAAATGTATATACTCTGCCCAAAAAGTTGTACCCATCCTAACTCTAAACGGATCCTTCTCTTCTCATTCTTTAGTTAAACCATAAATGTTGAAACACTCTTTAGTTACCTTGTTCAATGTGATTGTGAGCTTTCACCTCGTTTTACTACTAATAATAAAGCCATCACATTTTCCTAAAGCTTCTTTTTTATCAGCAAACAACTAGCTATCATTCTAAGAGCCCGAAAAAGTGACTTAATAGTGGCCGATTTTTCTTGATCCACTTGTTCATCATAATGACTCCTGGTTTGAGATTTGGCGATAAATTTCTGGCTTTCACATAGAAAGGCAATGTGAGATATTAATGTCATTGTAGTGCCCAATCCATTTCTGTGGGATGAAGCAAGAATGAGTTAATGTTTTAGGTTTGTTGATTTTGGTCCCAATCAATGCTTCCTTCTCGGTCTGTAGACAATTGTCATGCAAGGACTTTAAGTTCAGTGTTGATAACTTGATACCAAAGTGCCTCACACAAAATTGTAGTAATTATTGCCTTTGGAGGTAGAACACGTGACAGTGATGCACGTTACCAAAAGGAGAATAAGGCAAAGAGGTAGGTTTGGATTGTTTCTTACATAAGAAACTAGACTAATGTCTTGTCACAACATCTCAAGTTTAAAGGAGCACCTTTATGTTACCTCAATCCCATGCCTATGATGAAGCAAAAAGGATCAATTAATTATTAAAAGCCCAAACAGATCATGACCGTATCTTACAATTTTGCCCAAATTAACTACATTATGTGGGTGTAGAGGAAATTCTCGTGTATGCAGGTTTGCAGTTTGAATTTTATGGTTGCTTCCTTAAGTTCTTCAGTGAAATAAACACTTGGAAGATGTCTTACATCTATTTTGTATAACTTTGTGCAAGATGCCATCAATTACTTGGAAGAAAACTGTACATGAACAAAAGCTAAATCACTATAATTGTATAAAACAAACCAAATGAGGTGGCTACGGCCTACTCTAGCCGTGGATCAGAGAGGAACAAGAGTAGGTCATCTATAAAACTGTACATGAACAAATTGTAGATACTGCATATCTTAGTCCATCCAAGTTTCTCTATCCAGATAATCTGAAGTAAACATTTCATAAATCATAATTAATAATAGGTCCGGAGTGTAAATGTCTCTCCCTTGTGACAAGTCCAGCAATCAACAACAGTTACCAACACAATTGAGATAGGTCATCTCATATCTTCCATCTCTGTGTGATATATCAGACTCAGCCATTGTTTTGTAAAATGCAAAAACATGATAATGAAAATGTATCCAGTTACATCATGGTGCACAGTTATCTTAGTTTCTGGCCCTTCAAACTTCTCTAATGTGTACAAAAGCTCAATATATAACATTAGCAACAATGAAAAATGTAACCATTGTCCCCTTATATAGGCACCTTCGTGATCATTACAAATCTCTCAAGACACAAATTCTTGGTAAATGACCCTGCCATAAGTATGCATCTTCAACCATCTAATTCTTAGTCATTACCAAGTTATCAGGGATTTTCTGACTTGTGCATACAAGAGCAGGATACCAATTGCTATGTTTCCTTAGTGTCTATGAAGTTTCTCCTGAAAATGTGTCTACGCTGACCCCTTCCTTTCAGTCACACTAGTAAAGGTAGAGGGTTATACCAATACTCCAATTTTGACATCATATGCAAAATTGTATGACACCATATGTTTGTACTCCAAATGTGTATCATACTGATATTGTCGAGAAGGCTCTTAATGTCTTGTTTTTGAATTATAGTTAGTACAAAGCACTAGTATCTACCATAAACTTTCATTCTTTGGTAGCTTCTAAGCTGGTTTCTAGTTCATCACATATTAACAATAGACTTTTGGTTATTGTAAGATTTGGGGGCTCCAATAACCAATTTTCGGGCTCAGAAAACAACCAAATGAACACCACACTACCAAGGCTCGACCCAAAACTTCTATACCTTGTTTGCTCCAAGTTTCATCCCCACAAAGGAGATATGGTGGTGGTAATGGCAAGCCCACAAAGGGAAGAAGACGAAGAGGATAATAATGGTTGGAACTCACCAAGAAAATTCACCAAGAACCGGCTGCCTCTCTTCCTCACTCTCTCGCACACACTACACACACTTGAAAGGGGCTGGAATGGGGGGAATAAAAGGAGTTCAATTAGGCACTAAATCTTGGGCCAAACACTTCTTTCAAATGAGCCAAAGTCCACTATATGGGCTACCAAATAATTTCCACAACTAACCACACAAATGGGCTAACAACATAACCAACCAAAAACAAACTTGGGCCATCCAAAAGTATAGGTCGTTTCCGAGTCGAGCCAATTCTATGGTGTCGCTAAATAATCCGACAACTATTTTAAATCATCGCCCATATTTATTGGGTATAAAAAAACCCAACAAATCTCTACCTTGATTCTCAATAAACCTGCAAGCAAAACACACAGTTTATACTTGCACAATCAAGGTAACTAATAAAATTGGTATAACAGACCTTACCTCGTGTTTCGCACCTGAAACACATACCATACCTTCTCCATGTACTCACCAGGGTTAAGATCAAGAACACCCAAGTAGAAGCAAATAATCACAACAATCAATCAAGAGCAAATAAACATGCGATGGAGATATTATATAAGATAACACATAGATCTTTTCAACATGTTCACACAGAACAACGAATTAACACCAAGTCAATCAACAGGCCAACACATACACAACAAATGCATAAATGATCTCACTAAGATCTCATCACACCTATCCTATCCCATTCCGTATCACTCACACCTCGAGAATGCATATCTCATATAATCACCCACCATGCTCACTAGACTAATCACTCAAAAACAAAACATGTCTAACTGGTAAGTCACAATAGATCCTAAGTTCTCGGGATAAACCTCTATCACCACATCACTCCTCCAACCTAAGTGAATAATGGGTCTCCACTTAACAAAAGTGATAGAAGTGTCTCACTCGCACTCCACCTGATCAGGGTCTATTCCAAATAAAGGATTCCAGACACTTAATCACCTATCCACCATGATCCAAATGTCACACTCTACATCCTATGGTACAAACCACAATGTACCTCTAGGCATCTATACTCCACCTTACCAAAAGACATACAAACCGACTATGGCAAAACAATACCTATCAGCGACCACAAAGGTTAGGGCTCAATTTAAATTAGCCCACGCTCCATATGGTTACTCCAATCACCAACGCTCAAAAAATCCACAAAGGATTAATCCCACAAAGGGAAAGATGAAGGTGACACTCACAAAGAGAATAAAAGAAAGAGTTTGTTACTTCACAACACTTACAAAAGAGGCTCACACAGAGAACGAAGATAACTCTCAGAGGTTGCCTCACATAATCTCACAAACCACACAGGCTCACAAAGATGAAGGAGAAAAAGCTCCCCCTTTAACTTCACACTACCACGTTCTCTCACACCACTCACAGAGCAAAACGGAGTACGCCATAGATCTCAACCCACTATGCATGCAAACACATTACACAAAGTAATAAGATCACTCCAATTCATGCCAATGCACATATCAAACACATTGAAAATGTACATATAATCACGCAACCGAATTAAGCAATCACGCACATGCAGAAAGGATAACATAAGGATGCAAAACTAGTAACAATGTTTATTCTCAATAAACCTCACACATGTCACCACTCGACCTAAAGAAGAATTTACCTCACCTCTCTCATCAACTTCCTTTTATTATCATTCCTAAGACAATCTATTTCAACCATGTCCAATCACTACAGTTAAAAACATATTAATTTTCACACTTGCCTTAGACCACATTTGCCATAAAAAAGTTTTATGAAAAACATTTTCACTTTGCCAAATTAAAAATCACAATTTTCATTAAAACATGTACACCTCATAATGTGTCGTCATTTTACCCAAAAAATGCATAGAACACAAAATGCAACCAACAACTATCACAAGTAAAGTACCGACACAATTCACACAGAATAGTCAAGTAAACTTTTTTAAGATCACGTGCAATTCTAATAATGAAAAAATTTAATTGAAAACAAATTCACAAAAAATTTAAGGCAAATAATTAACAAGTAATTCATAGGTCTAGCAACATGCAATGGTTACCCCTTCACGGTAATCCCAAACCTAACATCTTCCCACACGATGACTTCTAATGCGAAAAATAAATTATCCTACACAATAATTTTAACTACAATATTAAAAGGCAAAGAAAATGATACCGAGCGGACCACGTCTGGAGGTCCATAAATATTGAGAACTGTGAATTCACCACTTTGGGACCATCACCATTCGTCCTAAAATCTCAAGCAACGACGGCAACATGAAAATGACACCGGTACCCGAGCGTCCAAAGGAAAAACCATCCAACTTTCTCCTTATTTCTCGAAACTAAAATTCGACAACACCGTAGGGTCCGTCTCGTCGTTGGAAAGATTCTGTCTGAATGAGTCATCGCTAGAATCTGGCCCCATAGGCCACCTTCGGTCAAAGAGCAGTTCCTCCACATGCATGTTCCAATGGTGGTGTTCGTTTCTCTAAATTCCTTTTGGTTTGGCCGAAAAACGCCAAAACAAATATGGCTAGATTGAAGAAAAATCCCAGTTTTCGGTCCAGTTTTTTCTGCCTATTTTTTGCTCAATTTCCAACCATTTTCATCCAAAAATCACAGATTTCTCCTCCACCCTAGCTCTAATACCATTTGTAAGAATTTGTGACTCAAATCTTCAATTTTCGGGCTCAGAAAATTACCAAATGAACACCACACTACCAAGGCTCGACTTTAAACTTCTACACCTTGTTTGCTCCAAGTTTCATCCCCACAAAAGAGATATGGTGGTGGTGATGGCAAGCCCACAAAGGGAGAAGAAGAAGAGGATAACAGTATTCGGAACTCACCAAGAAAATCCACCAAGAACCGACTGCCTCTCTTTTCTCTCGGATGCCCTCTCTTGCACACACTACACACGCTTGAAAGGGGCTGAAATGGGAGAAATAAAAGGGGTTCAATTAGGTCACTAAATCTTGGGCTAAACACTCCCTTCAAATGGGCCAAAGTCCACTAAATGGGCTACCAAATAATTTCCACAACTAACCACACAAATGGGCTAACAACATAACCAGCCAAAAACAAACTTGGGCCATCCAAAAGTATAGGTCGTTTTCGAGTCGAGCCAAGTCTGTGGTGTTGCTAAATAATCCGACAACTATTTTAAATTATCGTCCGAATTTATTGGGTATCAAAAAATTCAACAGTTATTTATAATAAAACTCTCTTTTTAAGCTTTATGTATCATAGATAGCAATACTTGCTGGTATGTAGCGATATTTATTGTACTGACGTTGGTATATGTTCCTATATGACGGGCATTAATACCCATGTTAATAGAAGGCTTTGGTATTGGTATTTGAGTACTAGTTGTAGATACCTGTTGTAGAAAATTTCTGAAAAACTTAGATTTTCCCTTTGGATTTTCGTTTTTCCATGAAAAAAAAAAGATAAAAAACTACTACTAATTCTAACGTCCAAAAGAGGCTTTGAATTGAAAAAAAAAAAAAAAAAAAGTTACTTGCGAAAGTTTAGATATCATCATACTTTTGCCTTTTCCTTTTCATTGGCCCTTTTTTTACTTGGTTTCCTCTCATAAAGTGCTTGAAGTAGCTTGAGTTTTGCAAAGTTCTTTAGCAAGTAGAAAGGTAGTAATGATTGTGATAGCAGCTCGAGCCCTTTCTTCCTTAGCCAAGAAAATCCCTTCTCTCTTCTTCCTCCAATTTTTTCTGGCTCTCTCTTTTGCAACCAATGTCCCTCTTGTAGGATTTCCTAAGCAGCTTTTCAGCTGCCTTAAATAGAATTTTATTAGTCTTTATTTTATCAGTTTTTGTTTTTATTTTTCAGTTTGAAATTGGATTTAATTCTGCATATAGTTATATTCTATTTGTTTCTCTTCAATGTATGTCTCTCCTGATGCATCTCAGCCCTATCAACAAATATTTCGTTGTTATATGTCCTAATTTTTCTTCCTTGTGTGTTCATATTTTCTTTTAAAAGTAATAAATATTTTTTAGGAATATTTCAGGGTTGTTACAAAGCAATCATCATAGTAACTGATTAGACATATGGGATAATTCTTTGGTTAAAATTGAGTAATGTTGCGTCATTGTTTTTCTGCTACTAGAATCTGTTCTTTTCGACATTTCTAGTAAACCTTCGTCCAGAAGTGAGTGTGTTTGAAATATTCTCTTTGATTTCCATTATTGCTCAATCATAGAATAATTTTTTTTATTTTTCAAGTTTTACAAATATAAAATGTCACGAGAAGTTCAAGAGGAGGAAAAAAAGTACAGAAATCTGGGAAGGTTGGTTTCTCCAATGCCTGTCCATATGATACAGTTGTACCTACCATGGGACAAGGTATGGACATGGCCATTTTATTTAGCCAGTATGGTAACTCAAAGCTTGAACTATAATAGGTTACTTCAAATTTTGGGATAACATATATTCAGATTCATTCTTTTTCCAATTGAAATGACTGTAGACCCATTTTTATGAAATATACAAAACAATTGTTGAATTTTTGGAAAGGTTTGTCCCCTTAGATATTGTAATTCAGCAATTTGAACATTAAGAGATATTTATTTTATTTCCTTCTCCTCTTCCTTTTTGTTTGAGGCTTTGTGGTACCTTCATTACTTTCTCAATATGATAAGCTCTAAACCTCTTTTCCTGGTTGTTTGATAGCCCTTTGTTTCTTTTTGTTCTTGTTTGCTGTGGATATTTCAAGTAGTAGTTTAAATTTTGATTCAGAGCTTAAAACATTGTTCTTTAGATTTCTCGTCTAATCTTGGGGTATGTTTGCTCTATTAAACACTAATATGTGGTACTCTCGTCCCCAACCTTTTAACACTGTGTAAGCGGTATCTTCACTCGATGGAAAATGTTTGTTTAGACCTTAGATATTCATGCGACACTCATGTAATGTGACTGAAAGGATAAAATTACTAAAAAGAATGTTGGGTTTTTGATACACAATAAATTCAAGCAATGATGTTAAACCGTTTTGTTGGATTAGTCTTCATAGGCCTTGGTCAATGATTGAAGTAAAATGTCGACGCCTCAATGAACAAACCATTCTGACACCTTAAGTGGGCCATTTGAAGTAGCCTAATTTATTTAGTGTTGCTCATGGCCCGGCCCATGACCTTGGATGGCTTTAGAGATGGAAGCCCGCTTGTTGGACTTATTGGGCCTCTACTTGTTTAACCTAAAAGCCCACTCTTGTGATACATATGCTACCCGGTTCTTGTGTTTTAGTGTGTGGGAGAAAAAAGAGAGAGCCATTCTTGAGAGAGAAGAGGAAACCGTCTCTTGCTTTGTGCTTGTGCTTTGTGCTCTTTGGTGGTTCTTCCCTTCTCTTCCTCTCCTTCCATTGGTGGTTGAAAAATATAGGCACTCTTCTTCTTCACACCAAGTCCTAAGTGGGCTGTCACAAGTTGGAGCAACCGGTTTTGGGTAGTGGTCGGTTTTGGAGATTTGGATATTCTTGTGGTGTTAGATTGGAGGTGAAACTGAGCTCGATTTTGGTGTAATTGGAGGCCAATATTCTTACAAAGAAGATAAAAGATTGGTCGACGAGGAGAAAGCAAAAACACTTCTAAAATACATTCTAGACTTTTAGAGATTTCAACTTGTAAACTAAGAAAATTCCAACTAAATTTCATTGATTTCTTGTCATATAACTTTTAGAAACGAAATATTTAATCTCCACAGAATCACTGAATCATCATATAATACATACAGATAACATCGCATTATGCTGTAAAATTTAAAACTTCTATTAAGCAAGAAGCTGAAATCTGATATTCTTCAATGCTACAACAACTTCTTTCACGTTCACCCTCTCACTGGCACTCTCCATGGAGCAATTTAAAGCAAGTTCCATTACAGATGACAAACATTTCAACTTTTTTGTGTTGTGTTCTTCTAGCCCCAACAAGTTCGAATCTATAATCTGAGTTATTGCATTGGGCATAGAATCATTGATCCAGCTCCTTATGAATAAATCTCCAGAAAACTTTTCATCACTTGGTTTTGTTCGTGTAAATACTTCCATTAACATGATGCCATAGCTATAAACATCACATCTTATTGACACTGATCCTTCCAATCCATACTCTACACAAATATTATGAAATTCATTAGCAGTATTATGTTTGGTGTTGCACGTCATTAGAAATATATGTAAGTTGTATTACATGTCTTTGTGTATTGTAATCTACAATTTATCTAAAATTTCTGAAGCATTACTATGTTTTTGTTTTTGCTAACAATGAATACGAATATTAACCATTTGAACGGACCAAACGCAAGAGAAAAGATTGGAGTAAAAGATAGGAGCTTTACCTGGTGCAATGTAACCCAATGTTCCCAGGGTTGTAGTGTATGCATTGCTTTCTCCTTCACCCAATAACTTAGCAATTCCAAAATCACTCAAGTGAGCAACCATATCTTCATCCAGCAGAACATTGCTTGGCTTCAAATCACAGTGAATAATAGGCATTGAGTGGCCATAGTGCAGATATTCCAATGCATATGCTACATCTAGCATTATGTTAATTCTCTGCAAAATATCCAAAACGTAATCGTCTGAATACAACCACTTCTCAAGGCTTCCATTGGACATGTACTCAAGCACCAAGGCCTTGAAATCTGGATTGGAACAAGTACTAATGACTTTGCACAAATTTCTATGGCGAAGGTTGCGTAATACTTCACATTCTACATCAAAACTCTGGAATGCATTTTGTTGTTGCAAATTGAAAACCTTCACTGCGACATCCTTTCCATTATTGAGAGTCCCTCTATAGACAGAGCCTAAACTCCCAGTCCCAAGCAAATGGCTCTCACTATACCTTTCAGTTGCTTGCAAAAGTTCATAATACGAGACCCTTAGAGTTGTGCCAGATGCAAATTCTACTCTATTTTCCACCAGATTTTTCCTTCGGTATCTTCCAATTACATATGCCAAGGCTGTGACGATCAAAATTAGTACTGTAATCCCCAACAAAGAAAATAAAACTGCAAGCAT
The DNA here is from genome assembly GCA_019097785.1 of Fraxinus excelsior. NCBI lineage: Eukaryota > Viridiplantae > Streptophyta > Magnoliopsida > Lamiales > Oleaceae > Fraxinus > Fraxinus excelsior. The sequence goes on from CM032641.1 coordinate 7,063,109, forward strand.
CGCTTTTCTTCTATTTTGTCTACCAGTGGGACATGATGGAAGACCATATATAAGATCGCCACATAATCCCTCATTAGACATGAAGGATTTACTTGAAAAGTTTTTGAAAGGACCACCAGAAGGAACTTCACCACTTAAATCATTGAAAGAAACGTCCAAGTACGTAAGATACTCAAGTGCCTCCAAGGACTTGGGGATATTACCAGAAAGATTGTTGTGAGATAGATTGAGCAGTTCTAAGCTCAACATCTTACCCACCGACTCTGGAATAGATCCTTGCAGTTCGTTATGTGCTAAGGAAAGATTAATCAAGGTCTGTAAATCTCCAATTGTGCTTGGGATACTACCTGAAAATCGATTGACTGATAGATCAATAAGAAATACAGCCTTGAGGTTCCCAATTTCTTGAGATAGAGAGCCACTCAAAGTATTTGTAGATAAATTCAACTTCAGAAGATCTTTCAGGAGCCACAGGCTTGAAGGTATGGTGGAAGTCAATCTGTTGGTATCGATATTTAGATGCCTTAGTGTAGTAATATTCCCTATGCACTCTGGAATAGCGCTTGTTATTTGATTTTGTGACAATGACAATGCATTTAAATTGTGATGTTCACAGAGAGAGTCCGGGATAGATCCACTTATTTTATTGTGATCAAGAGATAATACTTGAAGCTTTTGCAAATCCCCCACGCTTGCTGGAATTGATTCCGTCAACTCATTGCCAGACAGACTTAACCCTATCAAATTGGTGAGATTGCCAATTTCATTTGGAACGCTACCTCTGAAACCACAATCATTACCATAAATATATTGAAGAGAAGTGGACAAATTTCCAACCGAAGCTGGAAGAATGACATTCAAAGGATTATCGCTAATAATCAAATTTGTTAAATATCTACAGCTTGTCAGTGAAGTGATGAAGCTCAATTCTGGAGATTCACTAATGAAGTTGTTACTAGACAAGTCTACTTTTTCAATGAAGCTCAAATTCCAGAGGAAGTTTGGAATTGGTCCATTTAAGTTATTGCTCCCCAAATGAAGACCCTTCAACTTGTAAAGAGTGCCAATCTCTTGTGGGATTTCACCTACAAAATTATAAAGTTCTCAAACTTTAAAAGAAACAACATTCTTTAAACTTCTGTACGAAAATACAAATTAGGACAAACGTAGAAGTTCTATTGAATCTAATTAAAAGTTACCAGATAGGTTGCAATATTGAAGCTCAATATATTGCAATGATGAAATATTAAAGATACTGACTGGTATAGAGCCATTAAAATAATTAAATCCCATGCTCAAGTTCTTGAGGTTCTCCAGATTACCCAACTCATGTGGAATTGCACCTGTCATATTGCTAAATCAGAATGAGAGACTGCAATTACCAAAATGTTGATCTATTCAAACAAAAAACTACACTACTAATGCACATCAATTGTGATTCGTATACCGGACAAATCATTTGAACCAAGATATAAATTCTGAAGCGTCCTTATTCTCCCAATTTCTCCTGGAATGGATCCACTAAATTTGTTGACTGACAAGGAAAGCATCTGAAGTTGTAAACATTCTGATAGATTGGAAGGAATTTCACCACCCAATTCATTTTCAGATAGATAAAGCCCCTGGAGTCTTGGGAAGCCATCGCATATTCGAAGAGGGAGATTACCAGTCAAGTTATTTCCTGTAAAACCAAGAATTTCCATTGTCGATATGTTGAAAATCTGCAATGGTATTACACCAGTGAGTCTGTTATCTTCTAATCCAAGTATTTTCAAGTTACGAAGATTTCCAATGTCTTCCGGGATTTTCCCTTGTAGAGGATTGAAAGAGAGATCCAAATACTGGAGCATGGATATATTAGAGAGAGAAGGTGGGATGAAACCAGTAAAACTGTTTTCTCTTAGACTCAAAACTTGTAATTTAGGTAACAAATGAAGCCATGAAGGAATTTCGCCACTTAAATTGTTGGAACTGAAGCGCATGATTTTTAACCGTCGGAGTTGAATCAGCCCTTGAGGAACACTACCATGAAAATAGTTTCCGTTTAAGTAGATAGAAACAAGGAAGGATAGATTTCCCAATTGGGAAGGTATCTTTCCTGTAAGATTCATGCTAGAAATATCCAAGGCAATCACTCTTTGGTGGCGAAGACCACAGGTAACTCCAATCCAGACACAAACAGAAGTAGAAACCGACCAATTTTTCAATAAAATGTGTGAAGGATCTAAATTTATGTTGGCTTTGAAGCTGAGAAGAGAAGATTGATCAGTCGTAATATTGGTTGTTGCCATGGCTTTGCAGGCCATTAGACACTGTACCAACAAAATTGCACGAAGAAAGTAATTAGCCTTCTGCATGATACTTTTTCTTGCTGCAGCTAGCGTTGCCAGATTGGAGGTATAAATACTAAAAATATACACCTTTTTTTTTAAGTAGTTAGCCTTCTGTTTGCCAAGATATCAGAGTCAACAAATAATCAGGTTCGTGCTTCTTTAAAACTATTTTTTTTTTTTTCCAAATTCATTTTGAACTCTACAGTCTCTCGATAAAATAAGAAATAATTGCTGCAATAGCCCCAAAGTTTTCAAAGCTTTGTAGGCTTTACTCTTAACATTTCATTTATTGCACCTGTGATCCTACATCTTTCAAGTACATGATTAACAAACTGCCACATGTATTAAAATGGACCAATAAAGGGGGATTCAAAATAATAGTGCGTGTTGTAATCGATTTTACAAACATTTCATAGTTGCTCATTAGTTTAGTTAGATAATTAGTTATAAAATCACAATTCACAAATTGACTATTTGATTATACTTAATATTAATTAACACTAAAGTAGTAAGTAGATTGTCCTTGTGGTAACAATATTTTATTCACAATTCTATTACTTGACTACGATATTATACACTTGCGAAATTTTGTCGATCAACATAACTAATTTCATTTCTTTTATATTAAGCTCCTGCGTTATTGTTGTCGTGTATCGAATGTAGATATTAAATGGCATTCCACCAAACTAACAACAAGATAGCATTGTTAAAAAATCAAAAGCTATTCGCCTTCTATATATGACACGGATCCGTATATCCTTTTTAAAATCAAACTACCATGCTAGTAGAATATTTATTAATACAAAAATACTAATTAAACATTACAAACTTCAGATTGGGTGTACAACTTGACTCCAACCAATTAAATATGGTTCAGAAGACCCAACCAATCGAAAAGACTAGGAGTCAAGGAGTTCAAGATAATCAACTTTATATCTTAGGAGCATTTTTTTATACTTCATGTCACATATGCCTAATTATAAACTTCGAAGGCGCTTCAATTACTATCGTTGTTTTCCTTTTCAAAATCTTCTATTTAGAATGTCATACCCACCCATCCCCATAGCCGGACCTAAGGAGAGGCCTCTTGGGCCAGCTCGTTAGGGGCCCAAAAATTATTATTTTTTGCTTCCTTCTTTATTTTAAAAATCCATTGTCGTTTATACTCGTTCACCCTTGTTCGATTGCTCCAAATAATGAAACTTCTTCAACAATGATATTGTAAATCACATAATCAGTGTCTGGATTAGGAATACACATTCCATTGTGTAACACTCACTCGGTATATATTTATGTATTGTTACACACCTTTGTTGATTTAATCATTTATTAACCGTAGTTTTTTCTTAATTGTATTGACCGATAGATTTATATATTTAATTAATTACTGTATATTTTTGTCTCCAAGTTCAATTGCATTTTTTCAATATCCCGTTGATCGGATCATTGATTTGTGTGTGGGATTAAATTTCCTTTCTCGATCTATAATCCGTTATTCATTAATGTGTATTTGTACCTTCTATGGGGTAATTGGGTGCAAATATGGTTAAATATGATATGATCTTCTTCTTTTTTCATTTTACTATTACATTATGAAAATATTTATGACCTTATATAATATATCATTATTGTTGTTACAATAACAACTTTTTTCTCTTAAAGGCTGTGAGCCTTGTGCAAAGTGAGCAAATGTGTAAAATTTAACCATTTTTGCGGATAAAAAGTTTATTTCATATTTTATGTAAAATTGAATTCATTATGAGTGTGAAATGTACCATATACTCGAATGTTTGGGCCACATTATTTTGGAATAATGTATTCTGGAATAGTAGATTCATAGAGAATGTATGGTTGAAAAAGATGGAAAAGTTATTGATGTGATGAAAAATATTATTTTATTGAAAAATGTGTGGTTCAAAATGAGTAGAATAATGAGAATGAAGATTTAATGTGTACCAAACGGGGGCATAATGGAATGAAATCTTCTCCCACCATAGCTAAGTTAGAAACATTGATAATCATTGATTATTTTTATTTTTTTCTTTTCTGTTAATGCATTGCTTGGACACTTTTTTCCCCCACAAATGTGGCTTCATAGATATCTTATAACCATATTTTAGAATAGAAACAAAAATATTGGCTTGATATTGTACTCGTGGAATGGAATATTTAGGAAAGTAGTTAAACGTCAAACACGTAAGCCAAATACCATACGATTACAGTTGCATCAACAGAAAGAATTCTCTCCAACTTGAAATTAATCAAGATTTATCTTCAATCAACTTTGTCACAACAAAGATTGAATAGATTGATCATATTATCTATTGAAAACGAAATGGTAGAATAACTCGACTAATCAAAATCGATTAATATTTTTGTTTCTAAGACCACATGACGAATTCTATCTTTTAAAATATTTTTCGTATTGTTATTTGATTGTAATATCTATATTTTGAATATTTCATTTTGTTATTTTATTTTTGATGTTAAGTTAACAAATTTAGTTCCATAAAATTTTTATAAATGAAAAAAAAAATGATTATTTGTTACGATTTAAGAGCTAAAATTCTGAAAGTCGCCTCAGGCCCCGCGAAACACTGATACGCCCTGCCCATCCCTATGCAGACCGATAAGTGGGGTGCATTGGATCACCACAAATACCAAATGCAAAGCACGACAAGCGAAAGTGACCCATGCAATTTGGCTGTATTTTTCGGCTTTCTCTAATGATCAATGCACAACTTGACTTGGAGAGTCAAGTCATGTGCAACCTGTTCACCAATTAATTCAAATTCACAACATGATTTTAAGAGCATCTTGACCTACCACTGCCCCGCACTTCAAGTCATGGGAACTTTTCTTCTCGTAAATATCACGGCTTGACCCTTTAAATGACCAAATTAAAGCTAAGTGAAAATGTTTTATTTTCTTACTAATATTTGATGTTCATTATTTCATTAAAATGAGTTTCGTAATAGTAATTTTTTTAAGAATGTATCATTAAAATATATGGATTTTTTTGAAATACGTGCACAATATTTTATTGTAAAAATGTCTGATTGAAAATAAGTTTGAGAAAAGTGAGATGAAATAATGGGAATCAAACGGGAATTAAGTGTCCTCAACTGAGATTTTGATGATTTTAAAATCGTTCTAAATTCATGTGTCCACATCTAAGATTTTAATGAATTTCAATAAAATCCTTTAAAATCTAAGTATGGTCAACATCTCTATATTTTTAAAAGGATTTCATTAATAGATGGATTTTAAAATATCTGGATAGATTTCATGCTTAAAAATACATTTAATAAATTATTTTGAAATTCAACCATTTTCAATGAAATTTTATGAATTTTGTGAAAATCTATTCAAATTCATGAAATTCATTAAAAATTATATTCTTTTAAAATTTATCAAAATCTAAGTTGAGGACAATCATTGAGTTTAGATAAAGTAAATAAATTTGACTTTACCATAAAATAATATGAGCAGATACTATCAATAATACTAAGTGTACCGGGTGGGGGTTGACCGATAGTACATGTTCCAACACAAATGTTGGAGAAAACTATTGACACATGGCGCATTTTGGTTATTCCAAATATGGAAGTAATAAATATATTAAGTACAATAAATATATTAATAAAAAAAATTATTTTATTCTCTAAAACCATATAAAATGATTTCAACCAAGTCCACAAGGACCCTTGAAGCAGAACCAGATTGAAAGTAATGTGCATGGGTGGAATTCGGCCGTGAACCCATTTAAATGTAGGTTAACCATTTCCAGAGTCAGACCTAAGGGGAGGCCCAAGAAGCCTCCGCCTCAAGCCCAGGATTTTTGAGTTTTTTTTTTTTAAATTAACCTAAAACTCTAGTCTTCGGGCTCTTCACTTCCCTGCGTCGTTTGGCCCGTTTCCTGCGCCTGTCGGATGGTCTCCAACATCCTCCTGTTACTGGCGTCCTCTCCATCAGGCATTATGTATCAAATTCAAAAAAGTAAAAAAAAGCTTTTCTAATATTCTTATTTTACAGTATTTTCTTTTTACCAAAATTTGTTGTTTTGATGGGGGATCCATGGCTTAAGAGAACAGGGAAAAGATGCAGGTTGAGCTGGTTGAATTATTTGAAGCATGTATCATGATTGTCCAGCTAAACCTCGAGCTAAGACTCGTAGAGGCTATATTATCAAAACCACAAAGGGTATTGAGTTCACTCAACTTCTTCCTTTTCTTGAATGTTGCTTTTCTTGCCGAATCATTAGTGATGAAAGCAAGTTTCACTTTCTTCCTTGTCATATTTTGATCTGTGGTTTTTTCTTCCAAGCATCCACTGTTATATATAATGTTTAATAAGATACTGAAATTCATTTTCATGATTTTTTAATTTAATTTGTTTACTTGTAAAAAACATCAAGTTTTTGAATAATGAATTATTTGAAGCCTAATTATTTGAATCTTTGATTTACAAAAGGTGGAGCCTTAAACTGTAAAGCCTAAGGAGTAAGGAATAATCAATTTTCTTGAGGGGTATCTGGGTATATTTTTTAATTCCATGAGAGATTCTTGTTTCTAGCTTTACTAGTTTCCGAGTTTACTGTATTTTGTTTTATGATTTGAGAATTTGAGTATGGATATATGATTAAGGATGATAGGGGTTGAAATTTGAAATGAGATTTTATAAATCTGTAATTTTGCATATATTAGACTATTAGTTATGGGAATTTATAAATTGAATCTCTAATAGTGTGATTGAGTATGTATTGTTACTTATCTGGATTTGACGTAATTTGAACTGGGGTTTTGTAAATCTACATTCGTTCATGTTAATTGTTATGTTTAATTTCAGTAACTGTTAGCTGTTGAGTGATTTGAATCAAATGCCATGTTATCCATTGAAAAAGAAATGGTTGAACAACTCGACTATACAAAATTGATTGATATTTTTGCCTCGAAATCTGTAAGATGAGTTATATTAGGTTAGAACATCTTCGTATTGTTATTTGATTCAAAATAAATATTAGTTTTATTTATTGCTTTATTGTTGAATTTAAGTTAACAAATTTAGTTCTGTAAGACTCTTTTAAAAGGAAAAGAGGATTGTCTGATATGATTTAGGGGCCCAAATTTTGAAGTTTGTCTCAGGCCTTATGAAACCCAAGTACAGCCCTAGCCATTTCTATTATCTCAATCTACCCAATTGCCACGAACCTGAGATGATTCAAAGTGAGATAACGTAGGGACTTGAGCTGCTATTTTCCCTTAGTTGAGTTGCCAATATTGCAAGAACACCCAAACCTCTCTTTCTGCTCTACCCTCTCGCTCTTTGCAACTCTCTTTTCAACATTATTCACAAACCCTAACTCTCTCTCTCTCTCTCACTCACACACACACACACACACACGCACAATGCATACGCATATAAAAGTCTCTAATTTGACTTCGAAAATCTCACCCTCAAATTTGTTTTCGGCTCGAATATTTGCTATGCAAATAATGGGTCTCAATTTGTGACTAAAAATCTAGAGCTTAACTTGTGATATTGAAATTGATTTGTGACAATATTTTGACATTGTTTTAACTTCTAATTACATCATGTTCATTCAATGTTATATTAAATTATAGTGGTTCGATTCAACTATGGTATATTTATAATTAGTTCCTCGACTTTTGGATTTCTTCACTCTTTCACCCATTTCGCTCATTTTGATCAAATTTCATCGAAAATTGCAAATCACCTAAAACAATCGATATTTAAATTAATTAAGTAGTATTTTATTCAATTAGGTCCCCAAATATTCACTTTTGATGGTTATAATAGTAGTAAAAATTATATTATCCAACAGCCCCAAATTTAAACATTTGTTCGTCCCAAACAAATTTAATACTTCATGCATATAAATAAATAACAAATAACACAGTCGAATAGCTTACAGTTTTGCCTCAAGTATTGAGATCTCTTAAATAATTCATAAACTGCCTCCATGTAGTTCATCTGTTGTGGTAGAGTTTTCAGACTCAGATTTTGAGTTGAGAGTTTCTTCAAAAGTTATGTGATTAACAGACACTTTTTCTTAATCCTTATTATTGCTTAGAGAAGGGCATAATTTTTGATGTTTTCATCTTCTCCTTGATCGTTGAGGCTTTGGACTCGGATCAGAAGTTTTAATTCCAGGTCGAGAAAAGCCGTATTGTCCTTGAAATGACTTTTGAGGAGCTTGTGCGTTATTATCAATTTGAGTAGAAGAAGAAGGAACTTTACTTAACCTTCGGAAGATGAAAGTTTTACCTTTTACATCAACCATTGGGGAGGATTCTCATTTTAATCTTTTAAACATCGAAACTTTGGCATTCTCGTTTTCAATTCGATCGAACACTGAAGGTTTCGACTTTTTAGGTTTCTCTCCGGAACCTCGTAAATTTGAGTCACGATTGAGTTCGAGGAAACCTTCTTGACCTTGATCTTTCTCGATGGATTTAGATCATATCCCAAATCATACCTAGGTTACAACATGTGGGTTTCGTCAAAATGAGAAGGGATATGCCCACCCGAAAGGACAGTATCAAGATTACTTAATTTGTGAAGCTCTCCTTTTCCAAATTCAGCATTCTCAAACCGTTTTTTGATTGAGAATTATAACACCTTTTGAAAGTCTGCTTTAGTCCATCGGCTTCGGGCTTGTCTTGTTTGGACGAGCTAGAAATAATGAGCTTTGATATGTTTGGAATAGATGTCGACGCTTTCAATGATGATTTGTTTTCTCTCAGGACTCCCATAAGTTGATGGGGCAAAAACAATTTTGGAATACTAGGTATTGAAAGAGCTAACTTTTTTCTTAATACTTCAACATCGGTCGATTACGTTTGAGGTTTTTTACCTTTAGAGAATCCTTTAGTGTAAATTTTAATTTACCTTTGATAAGCTAATGAGATTGAGCAGCATTAGATATATTGTCATCGTCGTCGTCATCATCATCATCTGCATTTCCTTTAATTTTAAATCCGGACATGGTCAACCCTACGTAATTACACTCTTTATCTTCCACGTAGAATTTGGCATCAGCAAAATGAGATTCTTCTTCAAGGAATGGTTTTGACTCAGCTACTACACATTTGACTTCTCCGTCTCGACTATATTTGAAGCATTGGTGACAAGTCGAAGGTACTACTCCAATTTCATGCAACCAAACACATCCAAGGAGTAACTCTATGATGTTTAGCATCGATGACGTGGAAGAGAGTCGAAGAAATTAACTCCCCTATTTGCAGTTTCAAACCAATCATGTCAATGACTCGCTGACCTTTTTGGTTGAATCCTTGAATCTTGATCTTGCTCTTGGACATATCACCAACATTAATTGCAATATTCTTCATCATTTTAACTTGCATGATATTCACAGTAGATCCACAATCGATCATTATACGATTTATCTTAGATTCTCGAATATAACCACTAACATAGAGTGGTCTATTGTGTAAACGAGAACGTAGCTGTAAATCTTCATCGTCAAATGTGATGGTAGCCATACAGTCTTGTCGGGTTACGGATCCAATATGTTCTAAGACTTTGCTTCATATTCTTTCGGATCTATCAACGCTGAGATTAAAGTCATTCGATCATCGAAAGGAAGCTTAAGAGACTCTGCTAAACTTGTATTGGAAGGAATATTATTGAGTCGCGAGATAGTTCTCTTATGGTTTGAACTCTTTCTTGATGTTTTCCTTACTTTTTCTTTCTCCTCCACATTGAAACATTGGAGGTAAAACATTCATTGTTAAAGAAACCATTGGGAAAATAATCACATAGGGTTGTAATCTAGGAGGAACGCATGAAGCGACTTCTACTCTTGTTGATTTAGTAGACACTTTTGGCCTGGCTTTAGACCTTCTTCCTTGGTTGTCTATTTGTTTTCGTTTCTCGTTACAAACATCAGGACTTGAGAATTGTGGAATCAATCGAGGGCATCTTTTCACAAGGGTCCACCCTTCTGATTTTCTTCTAGTGTTACTTTTTCATTGGGTTGAACTTCCATACCCAATGCCCCAATTTCGGTCTTGCAAGAGAAATAGAATATGATATTTTACCTGTTTTGTTTGACATTCGGTATTTTTCCTTTTTACTTATAAAGGTAGACCAATCATCACCGATCTCAACTTCGGACTCTGAATTAGAATCCCAAACATCCAAGTCATCTGTCATAATTTTGTAGAAGGTTGGACGATTGAGTGCATGCGGTCCATCCATTCCTGGGTAGACATAACTGATAGTAATTTCTTGTCTACTTCAAACTTCACTAAAATGGTTCCTTCTAGAATTTGTGGTCCAAACAACTCAGTCGAAGATTTACTGACATCTTATGTATGAGAAAATGTATGTTATCTTTTTGCAATGGGGATTTGATCAAACGATCCAAACGAAACCATGGAGCAGTCAGCCGTTGGGTTTTCTCCCGTTTCAAACGAACAATAAGATCTTTCAATGCAAAATATTTTCCAATGGGTGACTAATAATTCTTTGAAATTTATAATATTTAGGATGATTGACCTTACCAACTTCCTTAGGTTTCTTTGGGGCTGTTAGTTCAATTATCTTCCGTTCGAGAAGTTGATCCAGAGTTTTAGGAACTTCAGAATCTGAAAATGGGTACTCCTTTTCTTCATGTTCTTTTAGAGTCACACGACCTCTGCTTTGGGCTTGTCCCTTGTTAGATATGAACTCTGGTTTTGGTTTTGGTTTTGGTCTTGGTCTTGTGTTTGATTTTGACCTTTGGAAGGCTATCTTTGCAGGGATAGTGGAAATTATCATTACATCTTTGGACTTACCTGCCTTAACATCCTTCTTTGTCTCTTTCTTGGGGTCCCTCTTGTCACGTGGATCACTTGGTAAGTAACTCTCATGCCTTGCAATTTGGAGCTCTAGGTCATGGGCACATGTCGCCAACTCTTCAAAGGAGTGAGGCATATTTGCTTCAAGATTATAGAGTAATCCCCAATGCATGCTTTATTTATATAAAAATTTAAATTGTGAAGGAAGAGAGTAATTTAGATTTAATTGTTAAGGCTAAGCAATATTACAGGACTTGATACATTCTCAGGTGACCGCGTTAAGGAAGGTAGAAAAGTTTTAGCCCCCCCTCCAAACTCCACAAAAGGAGGGATCATCTTCATTCAAAATCTCCATTGATGCATCAAAACTCCGTAGAAATCACATCATATAAACTATTAACATACAACGCTCATTAGGGGTGGGCGTGGATCGGTTCGGTTCGATTTTTTCGGTTCCAGAAATTTTCGGGTATTTAGTAAATGGAACCGTCGGTTCCAGATATAATTCCAGGTATTTAGTAAATTACCAACTATGTAATGTAATCATCGATTGCTTGACTTGCCATGTACCATTAAAATGTTAATAATTTCTTGAGTACCATATAAAGAAAAAGAATCCAGTAATTAGAACCGAAAATCTCTGTGCAAAGCTCTTGGAAGGCTTAGAAAACTTGTCATTGTAAACACGATAAAAGAACGAAAGCATTGTCAGCGTTAAGAGGGTAAAATATCACGTCTCTTAAATATGAAAAGAATAAATACGAGAGTACTCCAGCTTAGTGTGGGAACTAGAAGGAGGATGACTTCTTTAAGCTGAGAGAAAATGACTTATGACTGGACGAGAAACGTGTTATGCAGCGGGAATGGACTGGAGAGAGAAGAAGAGAAGACCGAAAATTCTAGGGCTCTTCCCCTTTTATATTTAGTGGCTTTTTTTTTTTGCAATTTTTTTTATGTTGGTCGGTTTTGAAAAAGAGAAGACCGAAAATTTTAGGGCTCTATCCCCTTTATATTTAGTGATTTTTTTTTTCAATTTTTTTATGTTGGTCAGTTTGGATTATATTCAATATACTTGAAGCTCAAATACCCAATTGTCAAAAAAAAATCGGTTCTTATTTGGTTCTTGGTCTAGAACCGAGAACCGAACCAAACCCGTCGGTTCTCGATTCGGATACCCGTTCGGGTTTTTAATTTAAGAAACTCTGTTCTGTTCGGTTCGGTTCGGTTCGGTTCGGACATTTTGCCCAACCCTGACGCTCATATTGTACTCTACTTTCTTAGTCTTTATACAAAATAATTTTCATTGTCCGCGTGTCAACAATGCAATTTTCTCTTGGCAAGAACATTATAGATCAAGAAATCTCGTCTTGAATATGTTATGCAAAGTGTATCTCTTATTAAAGGAAAAAGATAAGAACTTAAACGAAAACATTGATGCAAACATATAGTAAAGGAAATTTACTATGTACTACTCAAGTTTATAAATGATTTGTAAACTCAATCACTCACAATAATTTTAGCCACACATTCATAACTACTAACAACATTATCCATAAATTTCGTGAGATCCACTACTATTTTTCTTTATAATTTTGCAAAGCGGATTCTAATATAAATGTTGATTTCGTTTAGATCGCTTGCCAATTTTTCTAAAGTTGAATTGAATCTTTATTCTTCACCCCGGTTTGGCACTTATATTTCAAAAACTCATTTTTAATCACACATGAGATCACAACTTTTCAACCACATAATTCATCAATTTTATCAAAATCTAATTTATATCTAAAACAAATTGGAGCCTCATTTTTCTCTTTTTCAATTAGCAACCGACCTTTTTTTCAGTCTTTACAGGATATTCCCATTACAATTCTTGGAAAATGTATCCTATCTGCATTAAAACAATAAGAGCCTGTTTGGAATTGATTAAAATCTGATTTTAATCTAAGTCAAAGTTAAACAACCAATATCAACCACTTTTTTCATGAGTCCCACAACTTTTCAATCACACATTTCAAAAACTTTTATCACAATCTACTAAAAAATTCAATTTTAATCCCTACCAAACACCCTCTAAGCCCCATTTGAGGTTTTTTTTTTTTTTTTTGGGAGAAATGTGTTTCGGAATAATAATTTCTTTTAGAGAATATATATTTAAAAATTAGAAAAAAAAGATTTGAATTTGCGTATAAAATTATTTTATGAAAGAAAGCGTTATTAAAAATGAGTTTTGAAAAATAATAATAATAAAATTTGAGGCTCAAACATGGGTTAAGTCGAGTCTCAATCCACAATTGAGTTTTCTAAAATCTGGTAGAATTTGTAAAGTAGGGTAGAATTTGTAAAAGGAAACTTCGTATAAAATGGGGTAGAATTTCATGTCCTCTTGCCAGAGGCATTCGATAGAATTTTCAATATTTTTGGCGTGTTAAAGTCTAAAGACTACACAATCGAGTCAAGATTTTATCTTCTGGGGATAAGAAAAAATGCAAATCCAAGTAAATGGGGTAGAATTTCACGTCCACTTGTCGGAGGCATTCGACACAGAATTTTCAAGAGTTTTGGCATGTTAAAGACTTCACAATCGAGTCAAGATTTTGTCTTCTGGGGATAAGAAAAACTGCAAATCCAAGTAGCATGAGAAGGGTATTCAACCCTTTTCTTTTATAAAACGTGTGCCTAAAATTAAGAACCAACTTCTATGCATATCCATACCTGGAAACCCCAAGCCCAAGCACAGAATCCCTTCCCAAAATGTAAAATAATACTTAAAAAAAGGACTGAATGTTCAACGATGAAAATAGTTAAGAAAGTATAAAAAAAACACACACACGTAGAGAAAGATTAACTTTTACTGATAATTAGCAATACAATTTACAGACCACAATGTAGATCCAGAATCCAGTTACGTAGCTGTAAACCCGATCCCTAAGTTTCAGGATTACAAATTCAAAATACATGAATATTGCTATGTGGCGTGCTGTCGTAGGCACCCAAAAATAGTCCTTAAACCTCTAAAACTAATGTAGTAGTGGAAGTAAGGGTCGATCCCACGAAGAGTGTGTAATTTAATATTTTATACTCCGTATAATGGTTAGGGGGTTTTTGTATGCAAACAATTGTAAATAACGCAATTAATAACAATGAAAATTAAATTAACGAAAGTAATCAAAAGGCTAACCTTGGTCCAAGTCAATATCCACCTTCAGAAATCCACAATTGATCATAGATGCAAGGATAATTCAATTCATATCTTGAATATTCACTGTTGAATTATTTTCCTATCTCTCCTTATTTTTAGTTAACTAGAAACCAACGTTCTAATTAACCATAATTATTAAATAACCTCAAACCAGCGCTCAAGATTCAATTTAATAACAGTTTTACACAATAGAGAAATAGATGAACTATATAACACAAACACCAGCGGTTGCATTTAATCTATTTAAATATTCTTCTTAAGATTTAATAACCTCTATCGCAAAAAATCATCAAATCCTAGTGCTTCACAAGTTAAAGGGATCAAACAATTACGGATTTGATATTTAACTTTGCGGTAGATTGCAACGAATAGCAAACTAATAGGCCTCCTAGCAATTAAATATAACAATCATAGAAATAAGTGCAAAAAAATATTCAATACTCAAAAACATGAATTAAATTAAGAAAAACCATTTAGATCTCACAATATGTGGTTCTGAGGCTTCAATCTCCTTCGACCAAGTGTAAAAGTTTAGTTACACATGATAGATCTAAGAAAAATAGAGAGAAAATAGGTTGGAGTCGTTCTGGTCCGTTCTGGTTCTGTTCTCGGGTTTATGAAGTGCAGAAAGATTTGTTTCCATAAGTGTTTGATTAAAATTAGGAAACCAAAATTTTCATCCCGAAAATGAACCATGCGGCTGCATCGTTTAGAGGCTTGTGGCCGCAAGGAACAAGTAAAATCAGCACTTTAACTCTCGGGAATGGTCTGTGCGGCCGCATGGTTTTACGAAACTTCCTCCGGATAGTGTTTAGTATTTTGGCCATAACTTCTTCTACCAATATCTGATTAAAACAATTCAAGATGCGTTGTAAAGATAACTCAAAGGGATAAAACCTTTATTCAGAGACCATCTTCAAAGTCAATCGTTTACCATGTCCAAAATTGGTCTCTATATGAGACTGAAAATCGATGCAAAACTTTTCAGATTGAAGGTTGATATGTGAAAATGTCTTGGCCATATTTCATCCCTTTGAATCCTTTCTTCATCCAATTGACCTCTAACACTCTCGAGTCTTCATCACAAGGTTAGAAACAAGTTTAGAATATTTACTCTTCACTTTCTTAAATTTTGGTCCTTTTTCACATATTTCTTCCAAATTACGCCATATCCATAGAATTGCCACCTAAATCAAAATATGAGCGTCATGAGTACATTTTGACACAAAATAAACATACGAGCGCATAAAATAAGGAGGGAAAAATATATATTTTACATTCCTATCAAATTCTCCCACACTTAGCTTTTGCTCGTCCTCGGGCAAAACTCAAATTTAATTCCAAAAAAAACACCAGGTTATAATGTCAAGAACATAGAACCATCAAACTTTTTCAAAACACATAAAATATCATGAATAAACATTCCACACAACTCATAATCAATTAGCAAGCATTTTCATATGAAGATGGAGTAAACTAAACATGTAGACCCTCACGGATATAAGCACTCAACTCTCATGTGTTTAAAAGGGTTAGTGTTTCGCTCAAATTCATTCCAATTGAGATATTCTACCATTTGCTTGCATATCTTATCATTCGCCACCACTTAGATCACATGTTTTACAAGAATCATAAGGACTTTCAAAAGTTGTAATGTGGCTTATGGTCAAGGTGGGAAATATTTGAGTATGTGACTTAAGAGCCATCGAAACTAGTGGAGTAAAGATAAAAAGACTTAGCTCAAAAATATACATAGGACATGTAAACCAACTACTCCATATGATAGTTTCATCAGTTTTGCATCTATCCCACACAAATCGAACTCTTTTTTTTTAGATGTAGGAAGAGTTATGAATATAGATCTTTTTTCACATTAAAATCACTCTTTTTCATCATTTATTTTCTTTTTCTTCAATCATTCATTTTTTCCTTCTTCTTCTTGTGTTTTTCTTGCGCAATGTAAACTTCAAATTATACACCAATACTGGAACTCCTTGAATTAACATAGAAAATTTGTTCCAATTCACCAATAATAACATTGCCATAAATCTTGATACCCCCACACTTATTTTCTTGCATACCCACACTTCTCATGACATTCAACAATACTCCACTAGCTCTAAGGTTTGGGAAAAGACATTGTTTTTTCGATTTAAATCTTGTAATGTGAGTTTATACAAAGAAAATGCAATAAGGCTCAAATAGGCTCAACGATGGAAAATTCAATTACAGGGTTGGCTACCTGGCTAATGAAGCTCATTCATGTAATAAAGATGGCCTTAATCATGTTCGTGCATGCATGTATTAATGTGATCTTGAAGAGAATCAATGCAAGTTTTAGAGAAACAAAACTATGGAAGAATATCACACGTGAAAAGAAATAATGAGACTGTCATGGATGTATCAGTCTAAAGGCTCAAAAATCTCACTGGCTTTTTGTCTACAGAATTTAGTTACTACCATTCTCAAAGAAAATAACTCCACTAATCAACTCTAAGTTGGAAGATCATTCATTCAATCTTGTTATGAGTTGTTCAAAAGCCTAACTAATTCCAGCAAATAGCATACACAACCAAAAATCTTTTAATCTCAACTTCTCTTCTTGAAAAATCATGCACATTTATGTTTTCTTTTTTTTAAAAAAAATTAACCCACTCAATATAAATGCAACTTAAATCTAAATCCCTTCCCCACACATAAGACTTACATTGTCCCCAATGTAAGGTCCAATGCAAAGAAAAGGACAAATATAACTAAAATAAAAAATAGAATGCGAAAAATAAAAAGATAAAGGAACGAGCTCCCCTTGGGTTGCCTCCCAAGCAGCGCCTTTGTTTATTGTCTTTGGCTTGACTCAATGTTTCCTTATTTAGCCCGGGTCTATCATGGTTGGCTTCGATCTTCCTTGCAGTGCACCAAGTCCATTGGGAATGATAACTAGGATTGTTCCTCCACCTCCATGGAATGTATACTTGTAGTGACTGGGGTGAGGCTTCAAATCCGAAATGAGAGTCTGCAAAACAGAAAGTAGAGGTTTCTCATTAGAAATTGGTAATACAAAACAAGAACTATTACTTGAATGCTGTAGCTTTGGAAGATTGTTCAATATTGCAACAGTTTCTTGTAACTCAGTGTTTAAGGCCAGCTCCTCTTTTTCCTTCCTAAGATGCTCAATATTGACAGCTTCCCATTCATTTTTAGCAACATATTCGAAAACATCATGTGCTAAATGATCAATCACATCAATAAAATGAACATGGTTATTATTATACCGATGTTTCATGGAATCATATATATTAAGTGTGATAGTTTTATCATCAAATTCCATGATTAGTGTGCCATTATGAAAGTCCATTTCAGTTTTGGATGTCCATAAGAACGGTCTTCCCAACAAAATAGGGAGAGTTTGATTACTACTGCCCATGTCAAGCACATAAAAATCAACAGGAAAAATCAACTCATTAACTTTCACGAGAACATCCTCAACTACCCCCTTAGGATAGACATTAGATTTATCAGCTAGTTGAATTATCACACCAGTGTCAATTAAAGGTCCTAGTTTCAAGGAAGTGTATACAGAATATGGCATGACATTAATAGATGCTCCTGAATCTAACATGACCTTCTCAAACTTAGTATTGCCTATCATGCAAGGGATAGTGAACATACCTGGATCCATGCACTTTGCAGGAAGTTTCTTTTGAATTATTGCAGATACCTGTTCTCCAACTTTTACCCTTTCAATCCCCTTCAATTTCTGTTTCCTTTTACTTGTGCACAAGTGTTTCAAAAATTTAGCATAACGAGGCACTTGTTTAAACATATCTAAAAGTGGAATATTTATCTCGCATTTACTAAAAATTTTATGCAGCTCATCATGATCTCGTTCATATTTCCTAGATCTTACTAAAGTTTGAGGAAAAGGGGCTACATGTTTGTAATCAGAAGGAGGTGGAAACTTACGCTCAGTTACCTCAGTATCATTAAGACCACTCTTTTTTGCTGTGATATATTTCTCATTTTCTTCCATCGATGATGTAGGGGTTACCTTCACTGGAGCTTCAACCTCCACTTCACTTCTCAACATGATTGCATTTACATTTTCTTTTAGATTTATCCCTATTTGAGATGTCAATTTTTTCATATTCTGTGACTCCAACCTACTGACCGCGTTAGCCATTTGACCCATTTGATTTTCCAACCTTTGAATGCTAGCCCTTTTCTCCTGTTGAAATTGTAAAGTGTTAGTGGCAAGAGATTTAACTATATCTTCTAAAGACATACTAGAGTTAGAAGTTTGGCCATGTTGTTGTCTAGGAGGGTATGGCTGATTATATTGCTGAAAATTCTGCCAATTTTGATTCATAGGTTGATTCACTTGTCGATTCTCATAACTAAGATTTGAATCATCCTTGATTGTACGTGTTTAAATAGGGATCATAATTCCTCTGTTGTTGTCCAGGGAAGCTACCGGCTGCATTTACGTGTTCAACGGATTCTTCTTGAAGTGTTGGACACATATCAGTTGGATGGCCTACAAATGAACAAATTTCACAAGTCTTTGTTGTTTGCATAGTACCTACAGCTATTTGACAAATAAGAGTAGTCAGACTCGCTAGTTGTTGTTCAATGGATGAAACATTTACCTCATTAACATGTATAGATGGCATGTCAGTCTAGTGCCAAATTGTTGAGAATTGACGGCCATAATTGCAATCAAGTTTCTTGAGTAGAAGATCGAGTTATGAGTATAAACTATCAAGGAAACTAAAAAAAAAAGAATATGAAAAACAAGTTAAAAAGAAACTAGAATAAGAAAAATAAATAAAATTCTATGCTAAAACTCCTAAAAACAATAAATTGCATAAAAACCTATAAATTTTAATTTTTTTTTGATTTGTTTTTCAAAATAAAATAAACAACTAAAGAAGCACAAAAATAAATTAACACCACTCCCCGGCAACGGCGCCAAAATTTGGCGTGATGTCGTAGGCACCCAAAAATAGTCCTTAAACTTCTAAAACTAATGTAGTAGTGGAAGTAAGGGTCGATCCCACGAAGAGTGTGTAATTTAATATTTTATGCTCCGTACAATGATTAGGGGTTTTTGTATGTAAACAATTGTAAATAACGCAATTAATAACAATGAAAATTAAATTAACGAAAATAATCAAAAGACTAACATTGGTCCAAGTCAATATCCACCTTTGGAAATCCACAATTGATCATATATGCAATGATAATTCAATTCATATTTTGAATATTCATCGTTGGAATTATTTTCTTATCTCTCCTTATTTTTAGTTAGTTAGAAACCAGCGTTCTAATTAACCCTAATTATTAAATAACCTCAAACTAGCGCTCAAGATTCAATTTAATAACAGCTTTACACAATAGAGAAATCGATGAACTAGATAACACAAATACCAGCGGTTACATTCAATCTATTTAAACATTCTTCTTAAAATTCAATAACCTCTATCGCAGAAAATCATCAAATCCTAGTGCTTCACAAGGTAAAGGGATCAAACAATTACAGTTTTGATATTTAACTTAGCGGTAGATTGCAACGAATAATAAACTAGTAGGCCTCCTAGCAATTAAACATAACAATCATGGAAATAAGTGCAGAAAAATATTCAATACTCAAAAACATGAATTAAATTAAGGAAAACCATTTAGATCTCACAATATGTGGTTCCGAGACTTCAATCTCCTTCAACTAAGTGTAAAAGTTTAGTTATACATGATAGATCTAAGAAAAATAGAGAGAAAATAGGTTGGAGGTGTTCTGGTCCGTTCGGTTCTGTTCTCGGGTTTATAAAGTGTAGAAATATTTGTTTCCATAAGTGTTTGATTGAAATTAGGAAACCAGAATTTTCGTCCCGAAAATGAACCATGCGGCCGCATGGTTTAGAGGCTTGTGGCCGCAAGGAACAAGTAAAATCAGCACTTTAACTCTCAGGAATGGTTTGTGCGGCCGCATGGTTTTACGAAACTTCCTCCGAATAGTGTTTAGTATTTTAGCCATAACTTCTTCTACCAATATCCGATTGAAGCGATTCATGATGCGTTGTAAAGATAACTCAAAGGGATAAAACTTTTATTCAAAGACCATCTTCAAAGTCGATCATTACCATATCCAAAATTGGTCTCAATATGAGACTGAAAATCGATGCAAAACTTTTCAGCTTGAAGGTTGATATGTGAAAATGTCTTGACCATATTTCATCCCTTTGAATCATTTCTTCATCCAACTGACCTCTAACACTCTCTCATCACAAGGTTAGAAACAAGTTTAGAATATTTGCTCTTTAGTCCTTGAACTTTCACTTTCTTCCATTTTGGTCCTTTTTTACATATTTCTTCCAAATTACGCCATATCCATAGAATTGTCACCTAAATCAAAATATGAGCGTAATGAGTATATTTTGGCACAAAATAAACTTACGAGTGCATAAAATAAGGAGGAAAAAATATGTATTTTACATTCCTATCACTATGTGAAAATAAACGTAGGAAAAAAATAAAATAAAATTGAGCCTAAAATAAATTATTGCTTTCATGAATTTGATAGTTTTTCTCATTTCATCTTACTCTTACCATTTTCATATATGTTTATTTTAATAACATATTAAAATGTTGTATAAATTCTTGGTCCATATTCGGTAGAGATCAAAATCTAGATTTAAATGTAAGTCAACAATTAATTTAAACAACATACTTTATGGGTACTATTACTTTTCAACTACACATTTCATCAATTTTTATCAAAATTTAATAAAAAATTTATTTTATTCATCGCCAAATAGGGCTTAAAGAGATTCACCATCTATTAAAGCTTGAATTATATTAGTTGTATATTTTTGGATGACATTATGGATGATACTGTGTAATGTGTGAAAAATTGTGCCATTAATTTGAATAAATGCTTTTAAAAATGGTCCAAAGTATTGCCACATCAAACAATTTCATCCATGATGTCAAACTTACAGTACCTGTAGCAAAACTGTTAAAGCTTTTGTCTATATACGTGATATCATTTTTTAATGATATTAGAGGTGGACATAATAAAAATTAGAAAAAAAATCAATAGAGGTCCCAAATATTTTAAAAATGTGCAACCAAGTCACAATCTACTTATCTTAGCAGCTACATCCGAAACTTTTAATAAATGTGTGCCGAAAGCACCTTTAACAATTTTCATCCAAAAAATTGTCAATTAATCAAAAGTCAAACGTTCAATTTTAATTGGGCCAATTTAATACAGGGTAAAGTGATCCTTAAATGTTTAATTAATTAAAAAAATTGAGAAAATTGAGAAACAAAATGAGTAGTGCTATATAGGGGTGTAAGCGGTTCGATTTTACCGATTTTTGACAAATTTTCAAACCAAACCGTTTAAACGGGTTTGAGAAAATTCTAAACCTAAACCAAACCATTTTGAACGGTTTAAAAAAAAAAAAAACTCAAACCTAAACCTAACGGTTTGGTCCGATTTTAAACCGCCGGTTTCATCCTATATTTTTTTGTCGGTCTACTTTTATGACATTAATTCATTGAATTCAATATATATTTATATCTTACTAGCAATAAATCTAAAACAAATTAAATATATCTTGTGGATTGGAATGGGGGACAAGTTTTGTGGCAATTTTGATGGTAGTTAGGACTTAGGTAGTAGCAGATATAAGAAGAATATTGAGCACGGGCAGTGAGAGTGGTCGTCGAGCAATCGCCCAATATAAGGGGAAAAATAAATCGGTGGATTTCAGCACAGGTGACCGTCGGTGCTCGTCGTAATGAATCCGCCAATGGTGGTTGCTCGGTTTTTTGTTTATATTTTATAATTAATTAAATTTGAAAAATACACATATAGCTTATTAAATTAAGGTTAGACATTTGTTTTTTGGTCAATTGGAAATTTTTTTGGACGGAAATCGTTTTTATCTGGCCTAGACTATGCATTTTTATTTTCAAGATTTTTAGATGTCTACTGCAAATTTTTCCAAATATTAATACACCCGAAGGATGAAGTTTTGGGAGCTATACTGCGATATTAGTTCTGATTTATTCGTAAGAACAAATTATTATTGAAATTTTACTGTATAATTTACCACGTGATAAGCATTGAACTTTTTTCCCTCTATATATAATTACATTTTATTTCACAAAACATTGCACGTGATATTGTAATGATGATATGGCATTTTTGTCTAATTTTTTTAAAGTAATTGGATGAAATTTGTCCAAATTTGCCTAATTCATATTAAAAGCGTAAAAATAAAGATTGAATAGTCTCGGGTCACCTAATTCTTGTTATGAAACTCAATTTTTCCGTAAATTCAATTAATCAAATTTATTTTGTTGATAAAGCTTAGACGCTGAAATTTTTCTAGAGGTAAGAGATAGAAAAGTGAAAACACTAATAAGATTAATTTATTTATTTATATAAAAATTTAAATTGTGAAGGAAGAGAGTAATTTAGATTTAATTTTTAAGGCTAAGCAATATTACAGGACTTGATACATTCTCAGGTGACTGCGTTAAGGAATGTAGAAAAGTTTTAGCCCCCCCTCCAAACTCCACAAAAGGAGGGATCATCTTCATTCAAAATCTCCCTTGATGCATCAAAACTCCGTAGAAATCACATCATATAAACTATTAACATACAACGCTCATATTGTACTCTTCATTCTTAGTCTTTATACGAAATAATTTTCATTGTCCGCGTGTCAACAATGCAATTTTCTCTTGGCAAGAACATTGTAGATCAAGAAATCTCGTCCTGAATATGTTATGCAAGTGTATCTCTTATTAAAGGAAAAAGATAAGAACTTAAACGAAAAAATTGATGCAAACATATAGTAAAAGAAATTTACTACGTACTACTCAAGTTTATAAATGATTTGTAAACTCAATCACCCACAATAATTTTAGCCACACATTCATAACTACTAACAACATTATCCATAAATTTCGTGAGATCCACTACTATTTCTCTTTATAATTTTGCGAAGCGGATTCTAATATAAATGTTGATTTCGTTTAGATCGCTTGCCAATTTTTCTAAAGTTGAATTGAATCTTTATTCTTCACCCCGGTTTGGCACTTATATTTCAAAAACTCATTTTTAATCACACATGAGATCACAACTTGTCAACTGCATAATTCATCAATTTTATCAAAATCTATTAAAAATCTAATTTATATCTAAAACAAATTGGAGCCTCATTTTTCTCTTTTTTAATTAGCAACCGACCTTTTTTTCAGTCTTTACAGGATATTCCCATTACAATTCTTGGAAAACGTATCCTATCTGCATTAAAACAATAACAGCCTGTTTGGAATTGATTAAAATTTGATTTTAATCTAAGTCAAAGTTAAACAATCAATATCAACCACTTTTTTCATGAGCTCCACAACTTTTCAACCACACATTTCAAAAACTTTTATCACAATCTACTAAGAAATCCAATTTTAATCCCTACCAACACCCTCTAAGCCCCATTTGAGGTTTTTTTTTTGGGGGAGAAATGTGTTTCGGAATAATAATTTCTTTTAGAGAATATATATTTAAAAATTAGAAAAAAAGATTTGAATTTGCGTATAAAATTATTTTATGAAAGAATGCGTTATTAAAAATGAGTTTTGAAAAATAATAATAATAATAATAATAAAATTTGGGGCTCAAACATGGGTTAAGTCGAGTCTCAATCCACAATTGAGTTTTCTAAAATCTGGTAGAATTTGTAAAGGGGTAGAATTTGTAAAAGGAAACTTCGTATAAAATGGGGTAGAATTTCATGTCCTCTTGCCGAAGGCATTCGACAGAATTTTCAAGATTTTTGGTGTGTTAAAGTCTAAAGACTACACAATCGAGTCAAGATTTTGTCTTCCGGGGATAAGAAAAAATGCAAATCCAAGTGAATGGGTTAGAATTTCACGTCCACTTGTCGAAGGCATTCGACAGAATTTTCAAGAGTTTTGGCGTGTTAAAGACTTCACAATCGAGTCAAGATTTTGTCTTCTGGGGATAAGAAAAACTGCAAATCCAAGTAGCATCTAGCATGAGAAGGGTATTCAACCCTTTTCTTTTATAAAAGGTGTGCCTAAAATTAAGAACCAACTTCTATGCATATCCATACCTGGAAACCCCAAGCCCAAGCACAGAATCCCTTCCCAAAATGTAAAATAATACTTAAAAAAAGGACTGAATATTCAACGATGAAAATAGTTAAGAAAGTATAAAAAAACACACACACACACGTAGAGAAAGATTAACTTTACTGATAATTAGCAATACAATTTACAGACCACAATGTAGATCCAGAATCCAGTTACATAGCTGTAAACCTGATCCCTAAGTTTCAGGATTACAAATTCAAAATACATGAATATTGCTATGTGAAAATAAACGTAGGAAAAAAAAAAAAAAATTGAGCCTAAAATAAATTATTGCTTTCGTGAATTTGATAGTTTTTCTCATTTCATTTTACTCTTAACATTTTCATATAGGTTTATTTTAATAACATATTAAAATGTTGTATAAATTCTTGGTCCATATTCGGTAGAGATTAAAATCTAGATTTTAATGTAAGTCAACAATTAATTTAAACAACATATTTTATGGGAACTATTACTTTTCAACTACACATTTCATCAATTTTTATCAAAATTTAATAAAAAATTTATTTTATTCATCGCCAAATAGGGCTTAAAGAGATTCACCATCTATTAAAGCTTGAATTATATTAGTTGTATATTTTTGGATGACATTATGGATGATATTGTGTAATGTGTGAAAAATTGTGCCATTAATTTGAATAAATGCTTTTAAAAATGGTCCAAAGTATTGCCACATCAAACAATTTCATCCATGATGTCAAACTTACAGTACCTGTAGCAAAACTGTTAAAGCTTTTGTCTATATACGTGATATCATTTTTTAATGATATTAGAGGTGGACATAATAAAAATTAGAAAAAAAAAAAAAAAAATCAATAGAGGTCCCAAGTATTTTAAAAATGTGCAACCAAGTCACAATCTACTTATCTTAGCAGCTACATCCAAAACTTTTAATAAATGTGTGCCGAAAGCACCTTTAACAATTTTCATCCAAAAAATTGTCAATTAATCAAAAGTCAAACGTTCAATTTTAATTGGGCCAATTTAATACAGGGTAAAGTGATCTTTAAATGTTTAATTAACTAAAAAAATTAAAAAAATTGAGAAAAAAAAAAAGAAGAACAAAAACAAAATGAGTAGTGCTATGTAGGGGTGTAAGCGGTCCGATTTTATCGATTTTTGACAAATTTTCAAACCAAACCGTTTAAACGGGTTTGAGAAAATTCCAAACCTAAACCAAACCATTTTGAACGGTTTGAAAAAAATTCAAACCTAAACCTAACGGTTTGGTCCGATTTCACCGTATATTTTTTTGTCGGTCTACTTTTATGACATTAATTCATTGAATTCAATATATATTTATATCTTACTAGCAATAAATCTAAAACAAATTAAATATATCTACTACAAATTTAAATACCAACTAAATCAGAGTGAAATCATAATAAACTAAAATATAGTTTTTTTTTTCCATTTTAGGCTAAGACACGATGACGTTACGATAACGTTACAATACAAGTCTATTAAACTAAATATAAAACCCAAAAAATATAATGATGTTTAAGAAGACCTCGTGATCATCATATTTGAAGAATAACCAACCATAATAATAAATCAATTGTTTATAATATCTAAACATAATAATTACATAAGCTTACCGTTGTATATTGTTACGAATTCAGTTTCTCACATATACTCAAACATCAATTGTTGTGACACATAATTCATAGTCTCTATTATCAAACAAATGCATTCGCTACATCATCATAGTATTAGATACTGGATAGATAAGAGAATCTTTAAAAATATGTTAATAGAAAATATAAACAACATGTTACAACTTTCATTGAATCATCAAATGATTCCACTTCATCTAAATATTGGCGCAACATCATTCTTAATTTGCAACCAATTCTTTCCGCATATACAAACATCAACCATCCTTACACTTAATAAACTCCTAAAGGAATCAAGTATCCAACCTCCAGTTAAAAATGCAGACTCAGATGCAACTGTAAAAATTTGAATTTTGAAAAGGAAAAGGATTTTTGATATATTAGGTTAGTATTGAGATTATAAGATATAAATTAAGATTATTTGGTAATAATAATATATATGTAATAGAAAATTATAAAGTGATAAAAATACACACAAATGACAAAACTATTAAATTTTACATATTTGGATGAATTCTCAAAAAAAGTTCATTATTCTTTTATATATTTTTTCACCGGTCCAGTTTGGTTTTAAACCGCAATTAAAATTCTCAAACCTAAACCAAACCGTTTTTTACCAGTTTGGTTTGGTTCAAAATCATTTCGTTAATGGGTCCACGTGGCACCAAACCGACAATTTCTGAAATTCGATTTCGGTTCGATTTTACGGTTTTTGCTTACAGCCCTAGTGCTATGTGCACTTATGACCCCTATTGGAGGGTTGCCGGGTAGGCCGGCAACCCTCCAATAGGGGTCATACATGTGGCCATTATGTTCATCTAGCATTTTCCAAAATAATAATGATATAAAAAACATTCATTTTCCTTGTTCTATCGAACCTCAACAACAAAAATATAAGAGTAATGCTATTTAGCTTCCAACCGTAATTTTGGTGGCTTGAATGCGGTATTAAATGATATATGAAAATAAATAAGTCATTTAATTCATATTTTCTTTTAGCCTATTATCTAGTGCCATCTAAATTGGGATTACAATTTCAGTAGAGTTAGATAGCATTACTCAAAATATAATCTACCTACCGTTATAGGCACCACTACCGTTTCTACTACAAGCAACACCATTCTTAGATCTATATTTACCACATTGAAATCCCTACTCCCTCAACACTACCATTCTCGAATCTCAACTCCACCAAATCACCATTCACATGTCCGAATTTATGCGAACGCATAGTACTAAACTATGCGGTCGCATGATTCATGCCATCAGTTGTTTGGGTTTTTCCGTTGGTCACTATGTGGCCGCATGCTTGCTGAAGCTATGCGGTCGCATAGTACCAACTCCAGCCCCTTCTTTGCTTGCCCGAACCAAATTGAGTCTAGTTCGACATTTCATCCATTGCAGCATGAACGAGTAGTCTCATCGCTTCTTTGATCATCTTTGCTCGCAATCGAGTCATTGGCCCTTCTTCAACAATCGAGTGGTCCTTTCCTAGACTTGTATTTGCTGCATTGGTTCCATGGATCACATCATCCCCTCCCTCTTCAAGATGATTTGACCTCGAATCTGTACCTGCATCAAAGAGTGAAAGATCAGACACATTAAAAGTACTTGAAACATTATACTCATAAGGAAGATCTAGCATGTAGGCATTGTCATTAATCATCTCAAGGACTTGAAATGGACCATCTTCCCGTGGCTACAATGTTGATTTCCTTTTCTTTGGGAAGCGTTCATTTCTTAATTGTATCTAAACTCAATCATCGGGTTCAAATGTAACGCTCTTCCAGCTTTTGCTTGCTTGTGAGGCATAGTACTTGTTTTTCGTTTCAATATGAATCCTTACCTTTTCATGGAGTGATTTCATCAATTCGACTTTCTTTTTTTCCATCTAAACTACCACATTCATTAATAGGTAAAGGAATTAGATTCAAAGGTGTTAGTGGGTTAAAATCATACACAATTTCAAAAGGTGAAAATAATGTAGTGGAATGCGTGACCCTATTATGTGCAACTCAATGAATGACAAGCACTCTCCCCAACTCTTCAAAGTCGTATTAACTATAGTGCATAATAATTGTATCATGGTCATATTCACTGCCTCGGTTTGTCCATCAGTTTGTGGGTGACAAGTTCTACAAAACAATAATTTTGTGTCTAACTTATTCCACAAAATCCTCCAAAAGTGACTAAGGAATTTAACATCCCTATCCGATATCCGATACTATGTTCCTATGAATCCCAGGTAAATGCACTACTTCTTTAAAGAATAGATGCACAATGTTTGTAGCATCATCAGTTTTATGACATGAAATGTAGTGTGTCATTTTACTAAACATATCTACTACCATGAATATTGAATGTCTTCCCTTATTAATCCTAGGTAAACCCAAATCAAGATCCAAAGATATGTCAACCCAAGGTTCACTAGGAACAGGTAATGGGGTATACAACCATTGGGGCAAAACCTTAGACTTAGCATTTTTACAAGCGATGCATCTACTACAAACTTGCTCAACATCTATCTTCATTTTAGGCCACTTATCATCTTTAAGGTCTTCTTAACCCTAAAATGTCCCATTAAATCTCCACTATGTGCTTTTTTTACTAACAACTCCCTCATTGAACACTTTGGAACATATAATTTATTTTCCCAAAATAAATATCTATCATGTTTAAAGAACCTATCCATAGTCCCTTTATCACATGATTCATACATATTGAAAATATCTGGATCATTAGCATACATGATGCAAACCCACGTAGTAATTGTAGCTACGAACCCATACGAGATTGAATCACAACCCAAGAAAGCCAATAAATCTAGGTTTTGAGTTTGACCCACAAATATTGAATCAAGCAACCAACAATTGCCTACAATATGTTGACCTCTTGATTACAAGACTTGAAAATCTCACTCGGAATGTTTGAATGCCACAAGAAATAATTCTTAGTAAGTTCGGTAAATTAGTTCAATAAAGAACACAAGATGGAAAACAATTCGACTCTCAATTAAATAAAATATCAAAGTTGTTTACAATGTAAATAATAGGTCCTATTTATAGGAAACCCATGAAAACTCTAGTTTACACGAAAATAAAGTCCTAAAGAATACAAAAGTTATCAAAAATAAGAGTTTTAATCAAAATAAACTATCTCGCGAAAAAGGGAAATTCTGCCCCGAAAGAGTACTATGCGACCACATAGTACTTCTCTTTACAGTCGTATTGTTCAAATGAACTATGCCTTATGGATTTCTGCAGCCCACTATGCGACTACATGGTGTGATACACTATGGGGTCGCATAGTATATCCCTTGATCTCCAATGGCCGTGACTTGAAGCAAGTTGAACCAACCGATTTCAACTCTCGAGCCCAACATAGAACTTGCTCATTTGCTTGCTACCATCAATTTTTCGTTCATTGTACTTTGCACAAGTAATCATATTGCCTCTTTAACCCACTTTGCTCACCAATGAGTCATAGGACCTTCTTCAACAATCAACAGATCCTTGTCGGGACTTGTATTTGTTGCCTTCGTTCCATGCATCACATCATCCCCTCTCTCTTCGAAAGGATTCGACCTCAAATCTGTACTTGCATCAAAGAGAGAGATCAGATACATTAAAAGTAACAAAAATAGTATACTCACCATGAAGATCCAGTTTGTAGGCGTTGTCATTGATCCGTTTAAGAACTTGAAATGGACCATCTCCCCGTGACTGCAACTTTAATTTTCTTTTCTCTGGAAAACATTCATTTCTCAAGTGTACCCAAACCCAATCACCAAATTCAGATGTTATGCTCTTCCGAACCTTGTTTGCTTACGACACATAGTGACTATTTTTTTTTTCAATTTGCATCCTTACCTTTTCATGAAGTGATTTCACCAATTCGACTTTCTTCTTTCCATCTAAACTACCACATTCCTTAATAAATGTTAGTGGATTAAAGCAGTACATAATTTCAAATGGTAAAAATGAAGTAGTAGAATATGTGGCCCTATTATATGCAAACTCAATGAATGGCAAGCACTCTTTCCAACTCTTCAAATTCTTATTAACTACATTTCATAGTAATTATATCAGGGTCCTATTCACTACCTTAGTTTGTCCATCGGTTTGGGGGTGACAAGTGGTAGAAAACAATAGTTTTGTGTCTAACTTATTCCACAAAACTCGTGAAAAATGACTAAAGAATTTAACATCCCTATCTTATACGATGCTTCTGGGAATCCCATGTAAACACACTACTTCCCTAAAGAATAGATCTGCAATATTTGTAGTATCGTTAGTTTTATGACATGGAATGAAGTGTACCATTTTACTGAACATATCTACTACCATACATATTAAGTCTATTCTCTTCTTAGTCCTAGGTAAACCCAAAATGAAGTCCATAGAAATGTCAACCTAATGTCACTAGGAACAGGTAGAGGTGCATACAAGCATTGGGATAAAACCTTAGACTTAATCTTTTTACAAGTGATGCACCTACTAAAAACTTGCCCAACATCTATCTTCATCTTAGGCTAATAAAAATGCTTAATTAACATTTGTAAGGTCTTCTTAACCCCAAAATATCCCATTAAACCCCTACTATGTGCTTCTCTCACTAGCAACTCCCTCATTGAGCAATTAGGAACACACAATTTATTTTCCCAAAATAGATAACCATCATGCCTAAAGAACCTATCCACAGACCCTTCATCACATCATTCATATATATAAGAAGAATTCGGGTCATTTGCAAACATGTCCTTAACATACTCAAATCCAAGCAATTTAGCACTTAAAGAACTTAAAAGAACATACCTTCTTGAGAACGCATCCGCTACCCCATTTTCTTTACTTTATCTGTACCGAATAACACATGTGAATATCTCAATGAACTCCATCTACCTTACATCGACCTCTTAAATGCTTCAAGGACTCATGATCAATGTAAATCACGAACTTCTTTGGACATAAATAGTGCTAACACATCTCCGAAGCCCGAACCTTATCATATGTAGGATAATTAAGAGTTGCTCCACTTAGCTTTTCATCGATGTAAGCCATCGGCCTAATATCCTACATTAAAGCAGTTCCAATACCTATCACTGAGGCATCACACTCAATATTAAAAGTTTTTGTCGAAGTTAGGAAGCTATAAAATTGGTGCCTTACACAACCTATCTTTGATAGTATTAAATGCATGTTCTTACTCAACGCTTCAGTGAAATCCTATACTTTTCTTTACAATTTCTGTGTGTGGTGTGACAATTGTGCTAAAGTCTTTAACAAAACACCTATAGAAACTAGCAAACCCGTGAAAATTGTTTATCTCAGTTATGCTCTTAGACGTTGACCATTCTTTAATAGCCTTAATTTTCTCCTCATCTACTTCCATCCCCTTTGCACTAACAACATACCCAAGAAAGACAAAAATTTTCACGCAAAATGTACACTTTTTAAAATTGGCATAAAGTTGTTATTATCTTAAAACCACAAGCACATATCTTAAATGTCCTATATGCTCATTTAAGTCCTCACTATAAGTCAAGATACCATCAAAGTAAACAACTACGAATTTATCTATGAATGCACTCAAACATGATTCATCAATCGTATAAAAGTGCAAGGTGCATTAGTAAGTCCAAATAGTATAACTAACAATTCATACAATCTATATTTAGTTCTAAAAGCAGTTTTCTACTCATCTCATTCCCTCATTCTAATTTGATGATAACCACTTTTAAAATCAATTTTACTAGATATGTATGCGCCATGCAATTTATCCAACATGTCTTCTAACCTAGGAATAAGATGACTATACTTTACCGTTATGTTGTTGATGGCCTTGAAAGCCACATGCATTCTCCAGGTTCCATCTTTTTTTGGCACAAGTAACACTAGTACGACACATGGACTTATACTTTCCCTTACATACCCTTTGTTCATCAACTCCTCCACTTGCCTTTGGAGCTCTTTAGTCTCCAAGGGATTACTTCAGTAAGCAGGCTGGTTTGGAATGACAACTATTGGTATGAAATCATGTTCAATGCCTCGAATGGATGGTAACCTACTAGGCACATCCTTTAGGAACACATTTTCGAATTCCTGCAACAAAGAAGTATCTGAACTAGGGAGGGGTATGTTAGATTCCTTAATATTGAGGAATGACTCTTTATAGACCAACAAGATCATTTGTTACCTTTCCACTATTACTTTCTTTAACTCACTCCCTTTTGCAAAGAAGTTCACTTTCGGCTTTTCTCTCCTTTTGGAAGACTCATTTTTCTTTTCTCTCTTGTGGCTCTACTTTTTTTCTCACGACTAGCCACTTCACTATTTTCTATTTTGCTCTATTTCTCTCTCAATCTTCTCTCTTCCTCATTTTTCAAATTAATTTGATCTTCATTCACTTGTGCTGATGTTAATAGCGTAAGGATAATAGATTTCCCATCCTTGGTAAGGCTATAACTATTTTTCTACCCATCGTGAATTACCTTCTTATCATATTGTCATGGTCTACCTAAAAAAATGTGCTCGACATGCATAGGAACTACGTCACACATCACTTCATCATGATAGCTACCAATTGAAAAGCTCACTAACACCTTCTTATTTACCTTAACCTCTCCACATTCATTCAATTATTGAAGCCTATAAGGTTTAAGATGTTTTAACAAAGTTAGCCCCAACGTTTCCACAAGTGTAGTGCTAACCACATTAGTACAATTATCCCCATCAATAGTTATACTATATACATTATTGTTGTATGGCACCGTGTGTGGAATATGTTCTCCCATTGTTGCTCTGAGTCATTCGCCTTTATTTGAGCACTAAGAGCTCGCCTCGTGACTAATTGATCGCCCACTGCATACTCCACCTTTTCTCTATCACTAGCTTCTTCTAATTTCGGCCTATCTTCATAGTCTCCCTCACTTTTACTCACCACTGAACCATTGTCCAGCAAAATCATCGTCCTTTTGTTTGGCTACTGAGAAGCAATGTGCTCCAATCCCAAGAACCTAAAGCACTTGATATCTCGACTCCTAGATACTTAAGATTCTACCTTGGATGTTACCTTAATAGCACTCTCATCTTTTCCTCTTGATATATTAGTTTTGCTCTTCAAAATAGCCCCCATCTACCTTGTTATTGTCTCACTTCAGTTTCTAAGAAGAGTTAGAACCCGAAGAGCCCGAAGGATACTTAGCTATCTCCTTCATCTTCAATTATCTTTTCACCTTCATAGCCACATATAGCATGTCCTCCAATTCCACATAATATTGTGACTCTATTACATTAGCTATTTTTCTATTCAAACAATTCAAAAATTGGGTCATGGTGGTCTCACTATCCTCCTCAGCATACGCTTTAATCATTAATATCTCCATCTCTTTGTGATAGTCCTCCACACTCTTAGACTCTTGGTAGAGGCTTTGAAATTTTTGATGAAGTTCCATGTAATAATGACTAGGCACGGACCTCTTTCTCATGATAGCCTTCAACTCATCCCATGTATTAATAGGCCTCTCACGATTCCTCATCCTAGATGTCGCTATTTGATCCCACCAAGTAATAGCATAATCGATGAATTCCAGGACTGTAATTTTACCTTCTTTTTCTCCAAGTACACTTTCAAATCAATCCTCCTCTTAAATGAAGAAATTGTCATTTTGATATTTGCCTTTACTCCAATCAACTTCATCTCCAATAAGTTCTCTACCCCTTATTTCATGCCTAACTCCTCTATCCCTTATTCTTCCTAACCTGGCATCTACTATTGCATACTCATCCATGCCACTACCCTCTTCATAATCACTATAACTCTACGCCCTAGGCTCCTGTCTACCTTGCTTCCTTGCATTGGGAACTCTCCTACGTAAATTAGCAAACAATAAGTCTTACTTTTCCATCCATGCCTCTTACCTATCCAACTTGTCCTGCACATCTTCAAACAACCTTTCAAACTGCCGATTCAACTCCTCCAATATGTTGACTTGATTGTTGTTCCTATTTGATGTTGAATTGTCTCTGTCATACATCCTAATTCTAATGTAATATGTGTCTTGTGTGTTTACACCGTGAATCACTCAGATTGGCTTTTTCTCTCTATTGGTCTTACCACTATTACCTTTTTCCACTCAATATTTTTGCCCAAGTACTTCAAAAAACCAATTTGAACTCAAACAAGCTTTATTCTGAAAGAATTCAAACTGGAATATGAGTGAGAATTATATCTTTAGAAGACTCAATGAAGAAAGAAAGAAAGAGTTGGACCATTGAATAGAAACTATATCTTTAATCATGCTACATACCTTGTTGTTGACGTGACACCCTTTATGGAATATGTTCTTCATTTGCTGCTCCAAGTCTTCCACCTTGATTTGAATACTAAGAGCTCACTTAGTAACCAATAGCTCGCCCTCTGCATTCTCCACTTTTTCACCATCACTAGTCTCTTCCAATTTCGGCATATCACCATAGTCTCCCTCACTATTGCTCACTAATTTTCCATTGTCTTGCAAAATTATTACCCTTTTGTTGGAACATTGAGAAGCAATGTATCTCTACCCTAAACACCTAAAGCATTTGATGTCTCAACTTTTGGACGACTAGGATTCCACTTTGGATGTGACCTTGCTAGCACTTTTCTCTTTCCCTTTCGTATTTCCATTTTGCCCTTTGAAACATCTACATCTCCCTTGTTGTTATCTCACTTCAATTTTCAAGAAGGATTAAAACCCAAGGAACCCTATGGATACCTTGCTATACCCTTTCTATTCAATTGTATTTCCACCTTCATAACCACATGTAGCATGTCATCCAATTCCATATAATGTTGTACTCCACTACATTAGCTATTTCCCTATTCAAATCATTCAAAAATTGGGCCATGGTTGCCTCTCTATCCTCCTTAACATTCGCTCTAATCATTAACATATTCATCTTCTTGTAATAGTCATCCACACTCCTAGACCCTTGGTAGAGACTTTGCAATTTTTTATGAAGCCCCTGTAGTAATGACTATGTATGAACCTCTTCCTCATAATAGCCTTCAATTCTTCTTTTGTATTAATTGAACTCTCACATTTTCTCCTTCTAGATGTCACTACTTGATACCACTAAGTAATAGCATAATCGATGAACTCAAGTACTGCAATATTTACCTTTTTCTCTTCCGAGTAATTGTGGCAATCAAAGATTAATTATTTCTTCTTCTCCCACTCCAAGTACGCATCTAGATCACTCTCCTCCTTAAATGAAGGAAATGTCATTTTGATATTGCACATACTTCCATCAAATCCATCTCCAATAGGTTCTCTACTCCTCATTTCACGCATAACTCCTCTATCTCCTATTCTTCCTAACCCGACATCCACTATTGCATTCCTATCCATACCATTATCCGCTTCATAATCACTATAATTCTCAACCTTAGGCTCCCACCTACCTTGCCTCCTTGCATTTGGAACCCCCGTGCATAAATTGGCAAGCAATGGGTCTGGCCCTTCCATCCACGCCTCTTACATATCCAACCTATCCATCATATCTTCAAACAACCTTTCAACTCTTTCGACATGTTGACTTGATTGTTGTTCTTGGTTGAGGTAGAATCATCCCTGTCAAACATCCCAATTCTACAATAATTTATATTTCACGTGTATACCCTTGTGTATCACTCAATTTAGCTTTTTTCCTCTATTAGTCTCTTCACTCTTGTCTTTTTTCACTCAATACTTTCGCTCAACTGCTTCAAAGAACTAATTCAAGAAGAATTCAAACTAGGACACTAGTGATAAATAGTAATTTAGAAGACTCAAGAAAGATAGAAAAGAATTGGACACCTTTTAATGTGAACGATTGTAGTCCAAGAAAGGAGTTCTTGAATTTTGGGTTGGACAAGATTGATTTATATTTTCTCTTTGAACTTAAAAGATGAATTATATGTTGATGGTAATTTTTGAAATAAATAAAATAAATAATTTTTAATTTTTTTTTTTTGCTAAATTCATATATTCTTTTCGAATTTTATTTTTGCTCGAAAATTCGACTATGATACCATCAAAAGAAACGAAAACTAATTTGGATGCTAAATTAGCATAAAAATAACTTTTGAAAACTTTTATGGATCAAATACTTTAAATATGAAGAATGCGAAGAACACGAAAAACGGGAAGAATGTAAATAACAAAAAAAAAAACTCAAACGAAAAAGGAAAAGGATATAACCTTTTTTTGGAGCCCAAGCTCTTATACCAACTGGTGTGAAACCACATAGTAATGATAACTACAAAATCCACACGAGATTGAATTGAACCCAAGAAAGCTAATAAACCAAAGTTTTGAGTTTGACATAAAAATATTGAATCAAGCAACCAACACAATCGTCGAGAATATGTTGACTTCTTGATTACAAGACTTGAAAATCTCACCTAAAATGTTTGAACGCCAAAAGAAATAATTCTTGATAAGTTCGATAAATTAGTTCAATGAAGAGCATGTTGAAAAAAACCCTCTCAAAATCGTTCCTCCCTCAACAACAGGGAATGGAGCCGCTGTTATCCCTTCCTACCAAAAAACCAACCCTTCCGCATCTCAAACCACTGGACGTCTCCACTACCAATGATAGGAAGACCCACTCATCCCAACTCACCACCATACCTGGCCTGACACCACCTAAATCAGCAACAAGAGTCACTAAAGCTGCCCAATCCTCAAATGGTCAACCTAGTTGCATCCTACTTTTCGGTCGACCCATGGTCCAAATCAACCACCAAACATCTTACCTTACCTAGGTGATGATTCATATGGAGATTTATCAAGAAAAATAGCCTAAGATCTCAAAGTGCAGATGAAGGCTTTGATCCAGACGAGTATGTATCTAAAGGCTGATTCTTTTGGGGATACTAATGTAATGCAATTGAATAATTCAACCCACATTCTTCCAATTGAGGATGAAGTGACATCGAAATTGGGGTAATTGAGGCTAAGATCCTATGCTAAGTATTAAATGGGTCTCACGTAAATTATATCAAAGCCCTTTGTGATAATGGCTGAGTAAAGGTGGATCCCCCTATAGAAGTGGCTGCCTCAGGTTGTGAAATATAAATGACAACCTTGGTTGGCTCCTTTGTTAGGAAGAAGTTGGCTTTCCCAATTGTGAACTCCATTGCTCATAAACTGTGGGATATGTTTGGTCTTAAGGAGGTTCTATCCTCAGATGTTGGGTTCTATTTTTCAAATTCGATTCTCTTCGTCAAGCTCTTTTAGTTCTTGAAGAAGCACTATGGCATATGGATAACATGCCACTTATTCTAAAATGTTGGCAACCTAATATGAATTTTGCCAAGGAGAATATATGTTGCATTCCTATTTGGGTAAAGTTTTATAATATCCCTTTTGATTACTAGACAACAGAGAGGTTGAGTCATGTAGCTAGTACTGTAGGATGTTCTCTATGTGTAGATGCGATCACTCTTACACTTAAATATCTTAGCTTTGCATATGTTTGTATAGAGATCAATTCTTTGGAGGAGTTAGTGAAGGACTTTGATTTTTGCTATGTAGACAGAGATTGGATATCTATTAGTGCTGTGTTTTAATGGGTCCCCATTAAATGTTCGAAATGTGGGGTATTTGATCACTCTTGCTCTTCTCAGCCTAAGCCCAGTGAGAGTAAAAAACTTGCCAAGGTTTGGATTGCTAAGGATGACACTGGCCAAAGTGGTGTAGCTAATGAGAAACCACCTATCGATGATGAGTGGACCCATATCTCTCAAAAGAAGAATGTTACAGTTAGGGTTGATTCTGGTGTTGCTATTCCTATTCAAGAATGTGGATTTCATACTTTGGAAAATAATTCTAAGGAGGTCCAAGGAGAGGTTTATCAACAACCTTCACACTGTGATATTGATAAGCAACTAGTGGTTTTCAAGATGGCTCATGGAGAGATTGATAAATCATATTCAGCTAATAACCTTGATAAGTAGCTAGTGGTCTCAAATTCTGATGTATCTCCTATGTTAGAATTACGAACGGTACCTAATGGGACTACAGAAGTAGGGAAAGAAGTGGAAGAGTCTCGAGTTCCACTTGCCATTCTAAATGAAGATAACAACGATACTTCTATTACTCTCTCTAACACATTGGCAACAAACGTTATAGATTTACTTCAAAAGAAAAAGAATGGGTTGGGAGGAAAGCATAAGAAGGGTAAAAAACATCATTCCCCTAGGGGAAGGAGATGGCGTTAGACATATTGAGGTTGTGATTCTCTTCTTGACTTTAATTATGTATTTCGGATGCTGGATTGTCAGAGGGTTAAATGACCCCCTTAAACAAGCTAAAGTAA
The DNA here is from genome assembly GCA_019097785.1 of Fraxinus excelsior. Lineage (NCBI taxonomy): Eukaryota > Viridiplantae > Streptophyta > Magnoliopsida > Lamiales > Oleaceae > Fraxinus > Fraxinus excelsior. The sequence goes on from CM032641.1 coordinate 7,101,614, forward strand.
AGTGCCTCATTTCTTCCAGTAGGCTTTCTCTGTGTAGGTTGGTGGAAACTAAAGCTAAGGAAAAGAATCAAAATAAGGTACCAAATGCCATCTTCAAGTCTTGGAGCATCCTTACCAATTCTAATTGTTCTCCGCTTGCATAATCTAGGTATGTTGGAATCTAAATGATGTAGATGTTTTGCTGGTGGGTTGTTCAGCTTAAGATATATATGTTCATAATAATCCATGTATTAGTAAATGGAGTTGTGTGGTGGCAGTGGTATATAAAGATAATATCCCAGTTAAGCATGTTGACCTGTGGGCTGATTTAGTAGCTAGGCATGGAGGGTTTGCATAATTGCCATTGGTGGTCATAGGGGACTTCAATTCGGTTGTATCTCATTCAGAAGTAGAAGGTGGTTCTTCTTCTTGGCCTTCATGGCAAGACAATCTTGGGAATTGCTTAGCAACAGTAGGTTAGGATGATTTGAAGTTAGGTGGCTATTTATATACATGGTCTAATAAGCACGTATCTAATCCCATTCTCAAGAAACCAGATCGAGTATTGGTGAATTCAAAGTAGGAGGGATGAGTTTCAGGGATCCAAAGCTACTCTTCTTACTACTGGTGTGTCGGATCATTCTCCTATGGTAGTGAAACTTGCAAGGCTACCACATAGGAATATTCCATTCCGCTTCTTTGATTATTAGATGGATCATCGAGATTTATTTCCTTTGGTGTCTCATATTTAAGATGAAGTGGTCGTAGGAACTCCTATGTTTTGTCTGTGTTTGAAGTTGAAGAAGTTGAAGCTTGCCTTGAAAGAGTTCAATAAGGAACATTTTTCAAATCTACCTAAGAGATTTGCTTGTTCTCGAACTGATTTAGAGCATGTTCAGTGTTTGGTTTAACATTCACCTTTGGATTCATCTTTACATAGGGGGGAGGCTCGGTTACAAAAGGAATTTTGTGAGTTGAGTAAGGCTGAAAAAAGCTTTTTGGGACAAAAATCTCGTGCAAAGTGGCTGAATTTAGGGGATCGAAGTACTACTCTCTTCTTCAAGGCTATGAAAAGTCACTATGGCAAGAATAAGGTGGCTTCCATTTGTAGAGATGATGGTACTAGAATGGAGGAGTCATATGAGGTTAGTATCCCATGTTCAAGTTATTGTTGAATTCTATCAAAATCTCCTTAGACAGCAGCTTAGTGGTGAGAGTCTGGATATGGACTTGCTTCGAAGAGATCTTCCTAAGGGCAGAATAAAAACCTTGATAGAGATGTGACATTTAGGAGATTAAGGAGGTTTTGTTCTCTTTGAAAGACAACAAGGCTTCTGGGCCTGATGATTTTAATGCAAGTTTCTTCAAGAGGACTTGGAATATTGTAGGGAATGATGTTCTATGTGCCATCAAGTCTTTCTTTGACTCGGGGCAACTATTGAAGCAAGTTAATGATACTACCATCGCATTGGTTCCTAAGGTTCCAAATCCTTCTCAAGTAAATGACTTTGGGCCTATTTCTTGTTGCAATACTATTTATAAATGTGTTGCTAAGCTTACTGCCAATAGAGTCAAGATGGTGCTTCCAGACATTGTTGGATCTCAAATAACTGTTTTTTGTTAAAGAGAGACATATTAGCTATAATATCCTTCTTCCCCAAGACCTATTACGGAATTATCACCATTGTGGAGGATTGCCTAGGTGTGCTCTTAAAGTTGATCTCATGAAAGCCTATGATTCTGTTTGTTGGGATTTTCTCTTTGTAGTTATAAGGGTGCTTGGTTTCCCAGAGAGGGTTGTTTTGTGGATTACCGAGTGTGTCACTACCACTCGATTTTTTTATTTTGGTGTGTCCTGTCGCAGGCACCCAAAAGTAATACCTTAACCTCTAAAACTAATGTAATAGTGAAAGTAAGGGTCGATCCCAGGAAAAGTGTTTAGTTACAATTCATGAATCTAAGAGAAAAATAATGAAGAATGGTGTTTGGAGGCGTTCTGTAAGTTCATCTGTTCTAGGGTTACAAATCACGTATTTATAGTTGTTTCCATAAGTGGTTGACTCCAAAATTTTTGCCTAAAAGATGAAATATGCGACCACATAGTATAAAGTGTTGTGGTCGCATAGAAGAGTTGAAACAGGCCCTAAAGTTCCCTAGAGCAATGGATGCGGCCTCATAGCTTTAAAATCTTCCTTCAAACAGCTTTCAATGTTTTGTCTTCACTTTCTCTCCCGATATCCGATTAAGGCGATTCAAGATGCATTGAAAATCTAACTCAAAAGGGTACAACTTTAATTCATATATCATCTTCCAATTCGATCATTTTACTTGTCAAAAATGGGTAGGATATGTGGCTGAAAATCGGTGTATAACTTTTTTGATTAGAAATTGATGTGTGATCATACTTTGACGATATTTCTCTCCTTTGATGTCTTGTTTCATCCAATTGACCTCTAACACTCTCGAATCTATATCATAAGGTTAGACACAAGTTTAAAGTATTTGTACTTTAGTCCTCGAACTTTCGATTTCTTTCACTTTGGTCCTTTTTCCCTTATTTCTTCCAAATTACGCCATATCTATCGAATTTCTACCTAAACCAAAATATAAGAATACTGAGTACATTTAGACATAAAGTAATCATACGAGTGCATTAAATAAAGAGGGAAAACATGCATTTTACATTCCTATCAAATTTCCCCACACTTATCTTTTGCTCATCCTCGGGCAAAACTCAATTTTTATTCCCCAAAACACCTAGGTCATTATGCCATGAACATAGAACAATCAAACTTCCTCGAAACATACAACACATCATGAATAAACATTCTCACACAACTTATAGTCAATTAGCAAGCACTTTCATATGAAGATGGATTAAATCAAGTACGTAGACCCTAACGGATATAAGCACTCAAGTTTATTCCAATGGAGATGATCTACCATATACTTCCATATCTTCTCATTCACCACCACTTAGATCATATGCATTACAAGAATCATAAGAACTTTTCAAGAGTTGTAACGTGGCTTAGGGTCAAGGTGGCGAATATTTAGGTATATGACTTAAGAGTCGTCGAACTAGTGGAGTAAAGATGAAAAGATTTAGCTAAAATATATTCATAAGACATGTAAAACCAACTACTCTACATGATAGTTTATTCACTTTGCTTCTATCCCACACAAACCGAACATTTTTTCTTGAAACGTTGGAAGAATTATGAACATAGATATTTTGTAACATTGACATCAATCTCCTCCATCACTTATTTTATTTTCTTTTTCTTCTATCATTCATCATTTTTTTTCTCTTTTTTTTTTTTCTATTTCACCAATTATAGCACTACCAAATATCTTGATGCCCCCACACTTATATTCTTGCACACCCACACATATCATGATGATGAACAATACTCCACTAGCTCTAAGGCTTGGGTAAAGACATTGGTTTTCCAGTTTAAAACTTGTAACGTGAGTTTATATAAAGAAAATATCAATAAAGCTCAAAGGGGTTTAACAAATGGAAAATTCAATTATAGGGTAGGTTATTTAGCTAATGTAGCTAATTTATGTAACAAAGATGGCATTGATCATGTTCGTGCATGCATGTGTCAATGTGATCTTGAAAAGAATCAAGACAAGTTCTAGAGAAATAAAACCATGGAAGAATGTCACACATGAAAGAAATAATGAGACTGTTATGGATGTGTCAGTTTAAAGGCTTAAAATCTCACCGGCTCTTTTTTTTCTACAAAATTTAGTTACTACCATCCTTAAAGAAAATAACTCAACTAATTAACTCTAAGTTGGAAGATTATTCATTCAATCATGTTATGAGTTCTTCGAAAGCTTAATTAATTCTAGCAAATAGCATATACAACCAAAAATATTTTAACCTCAACTCTTCTTCTTGAAAAATCATGCAAACTTTTTTTAAATTTAAACTCAATCTAAATGCAACCTAAATATAAATCCCTCTCCCATACTTAAATATTACATTGTCCTCAATGTAGGATGCAATGCAAAGAAAATGGAAAAGATAAAAAAATGCAAAAATAAAAAGGGAAAATGAACGAACTCTCCTTGGGTTGCCTCCCAAGCAGCGCCCTTATTTATTGTCTTTGGCTAGACTCAATGCTTCCTTGTTTAGTCCGGGTCTATCATGGTTGGCTTCGATCGTCCTTGTGATGCACCAAGTGCATCGGGAATGATAATTGGCAGTGTATTTCCACCTCCATGGAATGTATACTTGTAGTGACTGGGGTGAAATTTCAAATCCGGAATGGAAGTCTACAAAACAAAGGATAAAGGCTTCTTATTATAAACTGGCAAAACAAAACAAAAACTGTTACCTGACTTTGGAAGAGCATTTAATGCTGCCACAGTTCTTTTTAACTCGATGTTTAAGGCCAACTCTTCGTTTTGCTTCCCAAGATGCTCACTAATGGTAGCTTTCCATTCATTTTTAGCATCAAATTTGAAAACATCATGTGCTAAATAATCAATCACATCAATAAAATGAACATAATTATTATTATACAGATATTTCATGGAATCATTGATATTAAGTTTGATGATAATCTTATCATCAAGTTCCATGGTTAATGTGTCATTATTAAAATCTATTTTTTAGTTTTGGATGTCCTTAAAAATGGTCTTCCTAACAAAATAGGGGTAGTATGATTACTATTACCATGTCAAGCACATAAAAATCAAATTATCAATTCTCATAAGAACATCCTCAACTGCCCCCTTAAGATAGGTATTAGATTTATCTGCTAATTGAATTATCACACCAGTGTCATTTAAAGGTCCTAGTTTCAAATAAGCATATACAGAATATGGCATAACATTAATAGAAGCTCCTTAATCTATCATGGCCTTTTGAAACCTAGTGTTATCTATCGTGCAAGGGATAGTGAACATGCTAGGATCCCTGCATTTTATAAGAAGTTTCTTTTGAATTATTGGAGATACATTTTCTCCAAATTTTACCTTTTCAATTCCATTTAGTTTCTGTTTCCTCTTACTTGTGCACAATTATTTCAAAAATTTAGCATAACGAGGTACTTGTTTAATGATATCTAAAAGTGGAATGTTTATCTCGCATTTACTAAAAATTTCATGCAGCAAATCATGATCTCGTTCATCCTTTCTACATCTTACTAGAGCTTGAGAAAAAGGAGGTACAAGTTTATAATCCGAAAGAGGTGGAAACTTACGCTTAGTTACCTCATTATCATTGGTGGCAGTCTTGTTTGCAATGACGTTTTCTTCCGCTTTCTGCTTAGACGATGTAGGAAATCTCTTTACTGGAACTTCAACCTTCATGCCACTCCTCGAAGTGATTGCACTTATATTTTTCCTTGGATTTACTACCGTTTGAGAGGGTAATTTTCCCAAATTTTGTGACTCTAGCCGACTGACCGCGTTTGTCATTTGACCCATTTGATTCTCCAAACATTGAATGATAGCCCAATCTCCTCTTGAAATTTCAAAGTCTTATTGGCAAGAGATTTAACAATATCTTCTAAAGGCATACTAGAGTTAGAAGTTTGGTCATGTTGTTGTCTAGGAGGGTATGTCTGATTATATTACGGGGAATTCAGCCGATTTTGATTCATATATTGATTCACTTGTCGATTTCCATAATTAAGAATTGGATGATCCTTTCATCCTTGGTTGTACGTGTTTGAATAGGGATCATAATTCATTGTCTAGAAAAGCTATCGGCTACATTTACGTGTTGAACAGATTCTTCTGAAAGTGTTGGGCATATATTAGTTGGATGGCCTACTAATGAACAAATTACACATGCCTTCGCTATTTGAATAGTACTTCCAGTCATTTGATGAACAAGAGTAGTTAGACTCACTATTTTTTGTTCAAGGGATGAGACATTTACCTCATTAACTCGTCTAGAATGGAGATCAAATATAGTGCCAAATTGTTTAGAGTTGGCTACCATGTCTACAATTAAGTTCATCGCTCCTTCAGGAGCTTCATCCACCAAAGTTCCTCTATTTACATCATCAACATGCTCATTTTTGTGGGTAGAAGACCTTCATAGAAGTATTGGATGAGAAGTTGTTCACTAACCTGATGATGGGGACAACTTGCACACAATTTCTTGAACTGCTCTCAATACTCATGTAGGAATTCCCTATTATCTTGTCTTACACCATAGATTTCCTTCCTAATATTTACTGCCTTCGAAGCTTAAAAATATTTCTCCAAAAATAACATCTTCATTCCATTCCATGTGGTAATGCTTCCCGATGGTAGATAATAGAGACAATCCTTAGTTGAATCCTTCAGAGAAAATGGAAAGACCCTCAGTTTAATCTGTTCATTAACAATTCTCGTGGGTTTCATACTCGTGCGGACCACATGAAACTCCTTCAGATGTTTATGAGGATCTTCACCTATAAGACCTTGAAAAGTGGGCAAAAGATGTATTAGCTAGCAGCATCTAAATTAGGAAAATTTATGTATAGAGCTTGATGAATCAAATTAGGGGCTGCAAGCTCCTTTAAAGTCCTATTTTTAGACATGATTTCTTCTCCTTCAAAATCAAAATCACCTACAAATAAAGTGTTGGGATTGAGATTTCTTTCTTCAAGATTTTGTTGAATGTCACTCCTTAACTTGCGCAAGGTTCTTTCTAATTTCGGATCGTACTACAAATCACCTTTACTAAAAGATCAAGTTGCGGGTATAAACAAATAGAAGAAATGAAAAATAAACTAAAAAGAAGCTAGAGTAAGAAAAACAAACAAAATTCTATGCTAAAATTCCTAAAAATAATAAATTACCTAAAAACCTAGAAAATTGTGATTTTTTTTTTCAAAAATAAAATAAATAACTAAAGAAGTACAAAAATAAATTAGTATCAACCCCCGGCAATGGTACCAAAATTTGGTGTGTGCTGTCGCAGACACCCAAAAGTAATACATTAACCTCTAAAACTAATGTAGTAATGGAAGTAAGGGTCGATCTCATAAAGAGTGTATAACTCAATATTTATGCTTCATATAATGATTGAGGGGGATTTTGTATGCAAACAATTGTAAATAATGCAATTAATAACAATGCAAGTTAAATTAACGAAAAGAATCAAAAGACTAACCTTGGTCTAAGTCCACATCCACTGTCGAAAATTCACAATTGATCGTAGATGCAAGGATAATTCAATTCATATTTTGAATATTTACCGTAGGAATTAATTCATATTTCTCCTTAATTTTAGTTAGTTAGAAACCAGCGTTCTAATTAACTCTAATTATTAAATAAGCCCTGACTAGTGCTCAAGATTCAATTTAATAACAGCTTTACACAATAGAGAAATCAATGAACTGAATAACACAAACACTAGCGGTCGCATTCAATCTATTTAAAATTCTTCTTAAGACTCAATAACCTTTATCGCATAAAATCATCAAATCCTAGTAGTTCACAAGTTAAAGGGATCAAATAATTATAGATTTGATGTTTAACTTAGCGGTAGATTGTTACAATCAATGAATTAGAGGGCCCTCTAGCAATTAACGCAACAAAGCATAGAAATGAATGCAGAAGATCATTCAATACACAAAATATAAATCAAACAATAAGAAAAACTATTTAGATCTCACAATATGTGGTTTCGAGGCTTCCGTTTCCTTCGACCAAGTGTAAAAGTTTAGTTAAAATTCATGAATCTAATTGAGAAATAATGAAGAATGGAGTTTGGAGGCGTTTTGTACGTTCTTCATCTGTTCTAGGGTTGCAAATCATGTATTTATAGTTGTTTCCATAGGTGGTTGACTTAAATTCGAAAATCAAAATTTTCGCCTCAAAGATGAACTATGCAATTGCATAGTATAAAATGTTGCGCATAGAAGAGTTGAAATAGGCCCTAAAGTTCCCTGGAGCAATGGATACGACCGCATAGCTTTCAAATCTTCCTCCTGATAGCTTTTAGTGTTTTGCTCATATCATTCTCTCTCGATATCTGATTAAGGCGATTCAAGATGCGTTGGAAAGCTAACTCAAAAGAATATAAATTTGGTTCTGATATCATCTTCCAATTAGATCATTTTACTTGTCAAACATGGCTCTCAATATGAGGCTGAAAATCGGTGCATAACTTTTCAATTGGAAATTGATGTGTGATCATACTTTGACGATACTTCTTCCCTTTGATGTCTTTTTTCATTCAATTGACCTCTAACACTCTTGAATCTTCATCATAAGGTTAGACACAAGCTTAGATTATTTGCACTTTAGTGCTCGAACTTTCACTTTCTTTCATTTTAGTCCTTTTTCGCTTATTTCTTCCAAATTACGCCATATCCATCGGATTGCCACCTAAACGAAAATATAAGAATACTGAGTACATTTAGGATAAAATAATCATACGAGTGCATTAAATAAAGAGGAAAAACATGCAGTTTACATTCCTATCAGATTTCCATTAATGGCGAGTTGCATGGTTTCTTTGCTGGTGGGAGATGCTTGAGATAGAGAGATCCTTTGTCACCTTATTTGTTTGTCTTGGCAATGGAGGTGTTTTCAGGGTTAATGGGGTTGATGGTTGCAGAGCAGGATTTTAAGTATACTGGAGGTGTAAAAAGGAGAATATCACCCACTTGTGTTTTGCTAATGATCTTATGATCTTTTGTAGAGCTTGAGTAGGTTCTATTTCTCTCATTGGGGAATGCCTTAATTGCTTTAAAGTGCTTTCAGGTCTTATTTCTAATGAAGATAAGAGTAATATATTTGCTAGTGGTGTTTCTTCATATTTTAAGGATCAGTTGCTTGATGTTTTAGGGTATAAGGATGGAGTTCTACCAGTATGCTATCTTGGTGTTCCATTTATCTCTACCAAATTGTGGGCTTTGGACTGTAAGATGTTGGTGGATCGTATTATAGTTAGGGCTAACAGTTGGACTTGTCGAGCACTCTCCTATGCGGGTAGGTTACAACTTATTAAGTCCGTGTTATTTTCTATTCAGGTATATTGGTCTTCTACATTTATTTTACCTAAGGATGTGATCAAGCAAGTGGAAGCTACTCTACATGCCTTCTTGTGGAAGGGTTGTGACCTTGGCACTGGCGGGACTAAAATAGTATGGGGAAAATTTTGTATGCCTAAGAAGGAGGGTGGTTTGGGTCTGCGGAGCATAGAGATTTGGAATAATGCTACCATGTTAAAACACATTTGGTCTCTTTGTACGGATCTTGCCTCCTCTCTCTGGGTTTCATGGGCACGAAGTTACTTACTTAAAGGCCAAAGCATTTAGGAATTGAAGTGTCATGGGATTGCTCTTGGAGCTAAAGGAAGAAGAGCACTTCAGGATATAGAGAGGGACGAAATGAAATTTAGAATTGGTAATGGTAGATGTGTTTCTCTTTGGTTTGATAATTGGCATCCTCTTGGCACTTTAGAGAAGATTCTTTGTGAGATGATCATTCATTAATCTAGATTGAGTAGACTAGCTAAGGTGGCTGATATTTTTTAGGTTGATACTTGGAGGTGGCAATCAGCTCATTCCCCTATGTTGTCTAACTTGATGCGAGATAAGCTTGATACTTTTCGGCCGGATAGTACTAAAGATGATGTCTTGCGATGGGTGGATGATGTGCATGTAGTCTTCTCTGTTTGGAATGCTTGGGAGTCTATTCAACCCCGCTGCCTTAGGGTGACGTAGTATGGTTCCCTAAGTGTATTCCCCGTCATGCATTTATCCTTTGGCTAGCAATTCAAGGTGGCCTTTATACACAGACGAAGCTTTTTCGCTTTGTTTTGGTATAGTCTATATGTTGTGTGCTGTGGTTGTTCGAATGAGGATTTCGATCATCTTTTCTTTGGTTGCCTGGTTTCTGAGCATGTTTGGCATGCTTTGCATGCAAAATCTAACATGTCTTGGAGTTGTTCAGATGCTATTTCTTGGATGGAGCAGTTTCGTGGGAGGTCAATGCGGTCCATTGTTATTCATTTGATGTTTATAGCTTCAATTTATGCTATTTGGCGTGAGCATAATGCTACGGCCTATGGTGCGACTCCTAAACATGAATATGTTATTATTCAAGACATTGTTTTTCCTGTTTGTACACGAGTGGATTTATGTAGGGACTTGGTCTCATCTAGTGAGAGTAGATGGCTCCAATGCTCATGGGATTTTTCTGCGAATATTTTCTATTGTCGTGACTAGGTTATAAGCACTAATCTAGGTTATTGTTATTGGTTCTAGGAAGGCATATATTCCTAGCCTAGTTTTTTGGGGGTATGCCTGTGTGATCATGTACTTTATTTTTACACTTTGGATATAATACACTTAACTTATCCAAAAAAAGAACAGGTTGAAGGCAATTTGTCTCTCAATTGAATATATTAGTAAAAGTTGCTTTACAATGGAAATAATAGGTCCAATTTATAGGAAACCCATGAAAACCCTAGTTTACACGAAAATGAAGTCCTAAAGATTACAAAGATTCCAAAAAAAATTGTGTTTTAATACAATTAAGAAACTTACGTGAAAAAAGGAAAAATTTCATGCTCGGAATATACTATGCAGTCGCATAGTTCTAGCCATCAGGTTTCTGGGTTTTTCTGTTGGTCACTATATGGCCACATGCTTACTGAAGCTATGCAGTCGCATAGTACTAACTCCAGCCCCTTCTTTACTTGCCCAAACCAAATTGAGCCAACTCGTTTTGGCCCTCGAGTCGAGCACTAAACTTGTTCATATGCTTGCCGAGCTCAATATTTCATCCATCGTAGCTTGAATGAGTAGTCCATCGCTTCTTTGATCCTCTTTACTCGCAATCGAGTCATCGACCCTTCTTCAACAATTAACGGGTCCTTGCCTAGACTTGTATAGTTGTATTTGTTGCCTTGGTTCCATGGATCACATTACCACACTGTTACACCACCTAAACATCTTCCACCGCCCACCTCCTCCACCACCTACATACCACCATAAACCTAAAATGTCGCCGCTGCTACCACCATACAACCATCTTACTTAAAACCCCAGCCAAAAATCACAAAAACTAAAAATGATACTTGAATCCAACTATTTTTTTTTTCTCTCAGATCCTCAAAATCCGTTGTGCTCATTTTCGATACAATCGAAATTTGAACTTGTAATTACCGTGGACCAAATTTTAAATGCTAATGTATTATTAAACATTGGTTTAACTATTTCAAAAAAGTAGGTTGCTTAATCACGTGCAACCCATGCTCCACGATATTGGATATGAAATGGTGCGACCAAATTGTTGGAAATCCCAGGGAATGGTGGGTGGATACTGGTGCCACTCGCCACATTTGTGCTGAAAAGAGTGTGTTTTCTGATTACAAACCTATCGATGGAGAACAACTGTTCATGGGAAATTCCTCAAGCTCAAAGGTTGAAGGACAAGGAAAGGTGACCTTGAAGATGACATCTGGCAAGGAACTCGTCCTCAACAATGTGCTGCATGTGCCGGACATTCGGAAAAATCTTATTTCTGGTTCCCTTCTTAGCAAGAATGGGTTTAAGTTAGTATTTGTACTTGACAAATTTGTACTAACTAAAAATGGAATGCACGTTGGGAAGGGTTACATGACTGATGGAATGTTCAAGATGAACATCCTTACTATTGTACCTAAATTGAACAAGATGAATGAAACTTCTACTTCTGCGTATATTGTTGATTCTTCTTGTTTATGGCATAAAAGATTAGGACATGCAAATTTTAAATCTGTGCGCAAATTAATGAACTTAAATTTGCTACCTTCTTTAAGTTTCGATCCTAATCACAAATGTGAAACTTGTGTTGAGGCTAAGTTAGCCAAAAGACCATTTCCATCAGTTGATAGAAATACTTTACCTTTAGAATTAATTCACAGCGATATATGTGACTTAAAATTCGTACAAACTAAAGGTGGGAAAAAGTACTTCATTACTTTCATTGACGACTGCACTCGGTTCTGTTATGTTTATTTGTTAAAAACCAAAGATGAGGCTTTGGAAATGTTTAAACATTATAAGAATGAAGTGGAAAATCAACTTAGCAAAACGATAAAAATTGTTCGAAGTGATAGAGGTGGAGAATATGGAGCGCCGTTTGAAGAATTCTGTTCTCAACAAGGCATCATTCATCAAACAACAGCTCCTTACTCACCTCAATCTAATAGCATTGCGGAACGAAAGAATCGTACGCTTAAAGAAATGATGAATGCTATGTTGATTAGTTCTGGTCTACCACAAAATTTGTGGGGGGAGGCTATCCTCTCGACAAATCACATTCTTAATAAAATACCACACAAAGTAAAGGATGAAACACCTTACGAATTATGGAAAGGTCATAAACCTTCATATAAATACTTGAAAGTGTGGGGGTGTTTGGCAAAGGTAGAAGTGCCAAAACCTAAACAAATAAAAATAGGACCAAAAACTGTAAATTGCATATTTATTGGATATGCTCATAACAGTAGTGCATATCGTTTCCTTGTGCATAAATCCGAGATTCCGGATATATATGAAGATACAATAATTGAATCAAGAAATGCAAGTTTCTTTGAAGATGTATTTCCTCGTAAAGACAAAAGTGATGTAAGTTCAACAAAACGAACTTACGATACTGCAAATGATGATGAAAATGAAGAAGAACTCAGACACAGTAAAAGGACTAGAAAGTCTACATCCTTCGGTTCAGAATTTCTAACGTACATGATCGAAGATGAACCAAAGACATTTAGCGAAGCAATGTCAACACCAGAGGCTCCTTTTTGGAAAGAAGCTATCAATAGTGAAATTGAATCGATAATGCAAAATCATACTTGGGAGTTAGTTGATCTCCCACCTGGAAATAAACCTCTAGGTTGCAAGTGGATTTTCAAGAAAAAATTAAAATCGGATGGATCGATTGATAAATATAAGGCTCGGTTGGTAGCAAAAGGATATAGACAAAAGGAAGGTCTTGATTTCTTCGATGCTTACTCACCAGTAACAAGGATTACTTCGATAAGAATCCTTATTGCAATTGATGCAATACATAATCTCGAAATTCATCAAATGGATGTTAAAACAGCTTTTCTGAATGGAGAGTTGGAAGAAGAAATATACATGGAGCAACCTGAAGGATTTGTCGCTCATAGACAAGAGAAAAAGGTCTGCCGACTCGTTAAATATTTATATGGACTAAAACAGGCGCCAAAGCACTGGCACCAAAAATTTGACAAAACAATGTTGTCAAATGGTTTTAAAATTAACAAGTGTGATAAGTGTGTGTATAATAAAAGTACACCGACAACATATGTCTTAGTATGCTTATATGTGGATGATATGCTAATTCTAGGTAGCAATCATGATATCATTGTGTCTACTAAGAAAATGTTAACAAAACATTTTGACATGAAGGACATGGGTGTAGCAGATGTAATTCTTGGAATTAAAATTTCTAAAACATCAGATGGACTTGTTCTTTCACAATCTCATTACGTTGAGTCTGTGTTAAAGAGATTTGAAGTCTTTGATGAAAGTCCAGTCAAGACTCCAGTAGACACGAGTCTACACTTAGCAAAAAATAGAGGTGAACCTGTACATCAATTAAGATATTCTCAGGTCATTGGGAGTTTGATGTATTTAATGAACTGCACACGTCCTGATATTGCGTTCGCAGTTAATAAATTGAGTAGGTTCACATGTAATCCAAGCAATGATCACTGTAAGATTGTTGGATATAAAAATATTTTATTGCAGTAAATAATATTTTTATATCCAACAATCTTAAGACGTTTTTACCCCGTCACACGGTGCTTACGGTATGGTATGTGGTAAATCGTCTTCCAAGATACAACGATCAAAACTTGCAGAAGCAGCACTTCGACTGCAAGACAACGAACCAGAACTGGAGTACTCTCTCAACAAATGCAGAAAGAAAGATGCGACAAAGACTATGTATGCAGTGTTTTTGGTGTATCGAAAATGAAAGCCTAAGGACCCTTTAAATAGAGGAAGGAGTTTGACGGTTGAGCCTCGTACAACTCCCCACTTTGAGTAGTTTCACCACTCACGCCCACTTAACTCACAGTTAAGACATCCACTAAATCAATTGACGGTTCAAAGAAAAACCGTGAAAGGGAGGGAATTAATTAATTGAATTCAGATAAAAATTTAAATAAATTTTATCCAAAAAATTAATATTGACCCGGCCCAAGCCCAGACCCGACCCGAGCTCGTGCTCGTGCCGTGCCTTCGGTTAGTCTAGACATTGATTATGTTAAATCAAAGGAGAATCTCGCGGATCCACTTACAAAAGGTTTACCAAGAGATCAAGTGTATTATCTATCAAAGGGAATGAGATTAAAGCCGAACATGCATGAATCTTAATGATGGTAACCCAACCTTGTTAACTGGAGATCCCAAAATCTTGGTTCAATGGGACAACTAAGTTATTAAGACTGAGTTAAGCACTGGACCATTCCTTTATTAAAAAGTGCTGTCTGCAGAATGTAAAAGGTTAAGGTGTAACTTTTAATGATTCCTATAGCTTGGATAATCCAAGTGGAGTACAACAAAATACTCTTAATAGGAGATCACCTATATAAGTGTGAAGTGGGGCCGCTTCTATGAGAATTTGGGGCTTAAAATTCTCTAAAGCGCTTATGAATCCCAAGAATCGTTCAGGGCCAAAATGAACACAACTATGAGAACCTAAGAATTGAATAGGAAGATTATTGTGTGGATATTGTTGCCTTGGTTTACATCAACGGCTGAACAGTTCAAGACATCAATTCACTGACTAGCCAAGTAAACTCGATAGTATTCCACTAAGGCAGGTTCAAAGCCAAAAGCTACCTCTCCTGATGCAATAAGTCTTTCGCATGTACTCTCTGTTCGTGTCTGCATTGCATAGTCATGATAATTTCCATTCATGTGGGGGATTGTTGGAAATGGTGCCCAAATGGGTCAACTTTGACCACAATTTTAAATGGGACCCAATGTTCGAATTGTCGAAATAAATGTTCAATTAAAGTCTACGTTCCGAGTAGATGAGTGTAGAATATTTAATTGTGAAAAACCATTTCAATATGAATGAGAAATTATGGTTGAAAGTTGGACAATAAATAAGAGGAATAAATGTGGAATAATTGGAAAACTGCTCCAATCCCACATAGGTTGTAAACACAACCTTGAACCACTTAATAAACATCAAGTTTGGAAATGGGTTTGGGCCCCAAGGGGTACCAATAGTATTTGAAAGGGGGGAATCTTAGACAATGTCTAGACTAACCGAAGGCCACACGCGCGCGCGCGCCGCCGTCCGTCCGACCGGCCGGCTCGGCACGGTACGAGCTCGGGTCGGGTCGGGTCGTGGTCGTGGGCTTGGGCCTGGGCCTGGGCCTGGGCCTGGGCCTGGACCTGGACCTGGACCTGGGCTTGGGCCGGGTTAATATTAATTTTTTGGATAAAATTTATTTAAATTTTTATCTGAATTCAATTAATTAATTCCCTCCCTTTCACGGTTTTTCTTTGAACCGTCAATTGATTTAGTGGATGTCTTAACTGTGAGTTAAGTGGGCGTGAGTGGTGAAACTGCTCAAAGTGGGGAGTTGTACGAGGCTCAACCGTCAAACTCCTTCCTCTATTTAAAGGGTCCTTAGGCTTTCATTTTCGACACACCAAAAACACTGCATACATAGTCTTTGTCGCATCTTTCTTTCTGCATTTGTTGAGAGAGTACTCCAGTTCTGGTTCGTTGTCTTGCAGTCGAAGTGCTGCTTCTGCAAGTTTTGATCGTTGTATCTTGGGAGACGATTTACCACATACCATACCGTAAGCACCGTGTGACGGGGTAAAAACGTCTTAAGGACAGAGAGCCTAGTTCTCGCCTCGATCATCCTCATACCGGATTCTGCTATTATTTTAAACTTTCTGTTTTGTTTGTTTAATGCTTTGTATTTTGCTTTTACTCGTTTAATACATTCTGTTCTTACTGTTAAGCAAGTCGATTCTGGAAATATTATTTACTGCAATAAAATATTTTTATATCCAACACAAATTCCATACGTGAATTTGATTTCTGAAATCGATTCAAAAAATGCAATCAGATAATGGACATGTTATTTCATATCCTTTATCATTTTAACGTGAACAAAATGTAAAACGAAATTTCACGTAAATAATTTCATCGAAATAACATGCAAGATTCTTTCTCATTTTTTGAAATGAAATCAGAAGATAAACGAAGAAGAAGGAGAAAGAATGAACCCAGAAAGCACATCAAATCCAAAACGAATTGCTATAATATTTATTGTCGCCCATTACTTTCAGAAATATTGATATTCTTCTCCTCTCAAATCCAAAATGAAATATTCTTTTTGAACAAGTACAAGATGATCAACATGATCCAACACGGGATTGTATCACGAAAAGAAAAAGAAAAAAACATAATAGTAATTCGAGCCCACCGAATTCACGATGCGTCCTCAAGATGAATTTGTTTCCTTCTATGATGTTTAGAGGCACACAACAATTGTCTTACACGATAGAACATATTTCCCCTCTTACGGAAGCAGAACAATAATCTATAAGAGTTTCAACGAACACAACTTTGTGCTTTGTACTCAAAAATCTGAAATAGAATATATTAAGTATTGCATTTGTATATCATGGTGATGCGAACCCATGTAGCAATAGTAGCTATGAAATCCACACAAGATCGATTCAAACCCATGAAAGCCAAGAATTAACGTTTAGAGTTTGATCCAAAAATATTGAATCGAAGAAACAATACAATTGATGACAGCATGTTGTCCCCGTGATCACAAGACTCAATAATCTCACCAGGATTGTTGAACGCCAGAATAAATGAATCTTGATGAATTCGAAAATTAGTTCAATAAAGAATAAAGATTGAAAGCAAAATATATCTCTCAAATATTTCTAAAAGTTAATTAATTGTTTACAATGAAAATAATGAGTCCTATTCATGGGAAATTCATAAAACCCTAGTTAAAATGGAATATAAGTCTAAAAATACTAAAAGATATCATAAAATAGAGTTTTCACATAAATAAGAAATTATGCGAAATCTGGAAAAATTCATTTCCAGATTGTACTAAGCGGTCACATAGTTATCTTGTTCAGCTCCTCCGTTCATTGCTTGAACCAAGTTGATCCACCTCGTGTTTTCGTCCGAGCCGAACACAAGTCTTGTTTCTTTGCTTGTCATGATCAATGTTATATCCGCCGTGTCATGAGCACTATTGCTTTTTTAACCCTCTTCACTCGTGTCCTAGTCATAGGACATTCTTCAACGATCGACTGATTTTTGCCCGAGTTTGCCTTCGTGCCATGGATCACATCACCCCCTTCTTTTTTTAAAAGGATTCGACCTTGAATTTGTAACTGCATCAAAGAGAGAAAGATCAGAGACATTAAAAGTAGTCGAAACATTATATTCACCATGAAGATCTAGTTTGTAGGCATTGTCATTAATCCTTTCAAGGACTTAAAATGGACCATCTCGCCATGGCTGCAACTTTGATTTACTTTGTTCTAGAAAGCATTCCTTTCTCAAGTGTACCCGAACCTAATCCTCGGGCTCAAATGTAACACTCTTTTGACCTTTGTTGGTTGAGAAGCATAGTGCTTTTTCTTTTTCTCAATTTAAAATCTTACATTTTCATGGAGTGATTTCACTAAGTCGGCATTCTTCTTTCTATCTAAGCTACCTCTTTCATCAACACGTAAATGAATTAAATTCAAAGATGTTAGTGGATTAAAACCATATACAATTTCAAAAGGTGAAAAAGAACTAGTAGAATGTGTGGCCCTATTATATGCAAATTCAACGAAT
Source organism: Fraxinus excelsior (assembly GCA_019097785.1). Lineage (NCBI taxonomy): Eukaryota > Viridiplantae > Streptophyta > Magnoliopsida > Lamiales > Oleaceae > Fraxinus > Fraxinus excelsior. The sequence goes on from CM032641.1 coordinate 7,119,428, forward strand.
GGAAATCACTATTCCCAATTATTCAAATTTTTATTAACTATAGTGCGTAACAATTGTATCATGGTCATGTTAACAACTTCAGTTTGGCCATCAGTTTGTGGGTGACAAGTAGTAGAAATCAATAACTTGGTGCCTAACTTGTTCCACAAAATCCACCAAAAGTGAGTAACGAATTTAACATCCGTATCCAATACAAAGCTCCTAGGAATCCCATGTAAGTGCACTATTTCCTTAAAGAATAGGTACGTAATATTGGCAAAATAATTAGTATTATGACATAGAATAAAATGTGTCATCTTACTAAATCTATCAACCACCACAAATATGGAATCTCTTCGTTTCTTATTCCTAGGTAAACCCAATACAAACTCCATAGATATATTAACACAAAGTTCACTAGCAATAGGTCAGAGTGTATACAAACCTTGAGGTAAAACCTTAAACTTAGCCCTTTTACAAGTGAAGCGTCTACTACAAACATGTTCAACATCAATTTTCATCTTAGGCCAATAAAATTGTTCACCTATCATCTCCAAGGTCTTCTTAACCCCAAAATGACCCATTAAACCTCCCTATGCACTTCACGTACTAACAATTCTTTCATTGCACATTTAGGAACACACAATTTGTTTTCCTAAAATAAATATTCATCATGCCTAAAGAATCTATCTACAGTACCTTTATCACGTGATTCATATATATTAGAAAATTTTGGCTCACTAGCATACATGTCATTAACATATTCAAATCTCGACAATTTAGCACCTAAAGAAGTTATAAGTACATACCTTTTTGATAAAGCATACACTACACATTTTCTTTACCTTGTTATACCGAATGACATATAGTAAGGTCTTAATGAACTCCATCCACCTTGCATACATCTTGTTTAGATTACCTTGACCCCTCAAATTCTTTAAGGACTCATGGTCGGTGTGAACCATGAACTACTTGTCATGTGTAGGATAATTGAGAGCTGATTTACCTAGCTTTTCACTCAAAGACCTTACTATATGTCATTGAACTTTCAGCCATGCTTCTAAGGGGTCACTGAACTTTTAAAATCACCTAAGTCGTCACTGAACTTTGCAAAATGTTTCAACGACGTCACTAAACTTTGCAAAATGTTTCCATGAGGTCAATGAACTTTAAAAATCACCACATTCATCACTGACAATAGTTGAATTGTTTATGAATTTTATTGTTATCGAGAGAGAGAATAGGATTTAAGCACAAAGGAATAAAGATTGTGAAGTTTGATAGAGGATGGAGATATACATCTATGCTTTGCATGGTTGATAAAGATATTCTAGTTTCGTTAATGCATTTACCATGTTTGTATTTTCCATCGAGAGATAGGAATGTTACATAAGGGGAATAGATTTAATTGCTATCGAGAGAAGCATTTAATTAAAATAAGAACATTGACCAACAAACATGATTTCAAATTATCTTTCTAAGTTATTGAATTGAAAATGGATTAACAAGCGGGGATTCTAGATCTTAGCAATACATCTCACGAATTTGATAAGTCTTTACTTAGTTTTTTGAATTAGTTGCTAAATTAGATATTAATTAGTTAAAATTAAATCTTGCTATTCGATTAAGGGTATTAGTAGCTTTAACTTGATCAATAGATAGTCCTCGTGGGTTCAACGCTCTACACATCATTATATACTTGTTCACGATCTCGTTCACTTGCGGGAAATCAAACAACCATGGCTCAGTTATTTATTTTTATTTGCCTTCAACAATTATGAATACGTGCTCATACTTGAATAATTTTTGTCACGCAGATTGACAGGGAAAATGTGGATGGGATTTGGAGGTTGATATGCTCTTTGGAGGGTGCTATGCTAAAATTTTAAGTTAGATTTCAGAAATTATTTAGACATTAATTCTTCAAAACGTGTCTTCTACTTCGTATTTTAATATTATAAACACTTGGTTTATTTCTGTTGTTACTTTCTGAAACAATGGTTTACTCATCACTTGTCCAAGTGATTATTATTCGTGCTTTTATTAAAAAATAGTTTGATGGTAACTTAGCTATGTCAACGAGCCAAGCCCAAGCCGAAAAAAAAGAAGCTCGGGCTCAGCTCGAACTTTTTCGAGCCCGGACAAAAAAATGAGGCTTGGCTCGAGCCTTAGTGGGTCAAGCCGAACCGGCTCAGGGTTTTTTTTTTTTTTTTGGTGGCACCTTAGCCTAATGTCGGATAATATACTAGATTTATAAATGAGTAATTATCCATTATAACAAAGTAAGAAATCTTTTTAATGACCGATTTGAAATTTCTTACAAATTTTAGTGGTCATTGGTGAAATTAACTCAATTTTTAAATGTAATCAAGCAATATAGATCACTAATAATTTCACTTAATATAGAAAAATATATGTTTGTGTAAATGAGAAAATGCTTACTTTAAATATTTGGCACTTAGAGAAATGAAACAATAATAATGCAATAAATATTAAACAAACAAATATCACCCATTTTTCAAAATAATTTAGCTGATAAATTATGAGATAAAATTGTCACTTATAATTAGTTTATTGGTTTCATGATGAGAAGAATAAGTTGACAGCTTTTTTTAAATACGGGTCGGCCCGGGCTCGAGCCGACTCCTCAAAATGAGGCTTGGCCCAAGCCCGAGCCGCCCAAAATTTTTTACCATTCCTAAATTTACCCACCCCACCCGCCCGCCCACCTGCCCGCCCTCCTGTCTTTTCTTATCGAAGATTTGGCCATCCTTCCCTTATAAGTCCATTTTTAGAGTTCATTCTAGTCAAAGTGATTTTTATAATCACCTCTCCAACATCCCCTAACATCATCATGTCCACACAAGCACACCCTCGAATAAAGCCATTCATCACCACTGTGGTACCTAAATCAAAAAATTAAACATCATACATTCAACAAATTCAAATTAGCAATCATCAAGATAACAAAAGTCCAAACTAACAAACAAAATATAATCAAAAATTGAATACAAAAATCAATTTCCATTCCCGTACAAAAGGTTATTGATAAGTGTATTTTCTACACTTATTCGTGGCTTGAAACTAAAGAATTTTGTTGTTCTTTTGGCAAAATACAATCTAAATTGTGGTATATTGCATCTTGTAGGAAAAAGTCATTGTTGGATGAAGAATTAAAGAAAAGAAGCAAAATGTGTCGAAAAATGAAAAAATCCAAAGTGAGAGGACCAAAGTCTACACTATAGAAGTTGAAGGACTAAATTGCATTAATTTGAAAGGTTGGATGACTTGGAGAAATACAAAACTAATTGGGCCTTTTGAATTCTAAATGGACCAAACCATTGGTGGCCTAGGGTGTTTGATATGCATTTATTTATATATATATATATATATATACACACGTGCGCGAAGACGGAAGTGAAAGATAGGCCGACAAAATAAAATTGAGAGAGAGAGAGAGAGAGATTACATGCAAAAGCCGGCATAATTAAAGAATATATACGCATATAGTGGGCGGCAGCTTGGAAGGTAAAGGGAAAGGATCGTGGGCTGAAAACACATATATAAACTCATTAGTCGGCTGCTATTTATACCAGATTATGCACAGTTTGGCAGAAAAAGAAAAGATTATACACACATTGGGCTACTAAAACAAAGAATACATTGGATGGCATGAAGGAAAAAAGCAAATTGTGGAAGAAAAGACGACTACGACAGCGTCAATTTGGGAAATTAATCACGTTCATCAAATTTATAGGTGATGTCATTCTACTTCTATGTGTTTAATCTTGATAACATGCTAGGCTAAATTCCTTTGTATTGAATGGATAACGAAACTAATTAATTTTTAGTGTTTAATTCGAGACTATGTGATTTTAGTTTAATTATTACGTTGTGATTTCATAAATTTGCTTAAGTATATTGTTTTAATATTTGCACACCATTAGGCTAATGAGTTGCTTATTCGTAGTGTTTGAAAACTCACGGTAGGTAGAACACTGTTTATGGAACACACGAGCAATAAGTATTGGGAATAATATTTATGACGTGTGCGGTCGTGTATGATAATCCTGAACGGCAATGCATGCTTGTCTTTTGAATTCGGACTAGGAATATGATCGTCTCATGGCAATTATACGTTTATTATATCTTGGGAAAGAACAGTAAATAAAAGTGGAATTATCAACCATCACAATTACAAGAATTAAGTTAATTATCACTAGTTGAGAATTGAAACTAAGAATTCATTAGTGGAGTTGGAAATCCAATATACTTACCCATATTTGATTTAAAACCACTTTTATTGCTTTTGTAATTATAGAATGTAGTTAAATATAAATCGACCATTTTTTACTACTTTCGTGAATTTAGATATATCGAATACATTAAAATTGAGCTTTATTCCATGTGGGACGATAACTCACTCATCACGAATCTTACTTGTACAATGAACTTGTACGCTTGCGAGATTTTCATGTAACACTGTAACAGTTATCTAATACAATAGTTTCTAATGTTGATGAATGAGTCATTGATAAAAGTTAATAATATCAAGTTCCATCTTTATGCTCCGCCCAATTAATTTCTTTACATGATGCCATCAAACCTATGTGAGAAAAATGAAATAAGAAAATGAAATATAAATTTGAGACTTGAAAATAATACTAGGGGTGTGATAGAATGACCAAGCCAAGCAACTTAGCCCTTACCATCCAGGCACCTATTAGTCATTTTATACTTCATTGCTTGTGATGTAACTTTGCGAAACTCTAAAAACATAATTTAAAAGACATAGTTAAAATAAACTAAACTCGTTTACAATTAATTAGATGTAATGTGAAAATATTTTATAAAATTTTTATTGCCAGAGTCAATTTCTTCATAGAACATCGTCTTCTCAATGCAAATCCAAAAATTTAAGCAGTGGAAAGAACCGAACTAGAACCAAATGGTTCAGTTCCAAATTGGTTCCATATCTTAGAAAGCAACCATTAGTTCCATTATTAAAAAACATGTTTGGTTCATGGTTCGGTTCGATTCTCTTGGAACCAGAACGAAATGGAACCATATACATCCCTAGTGGTTAAGATGAGTGAATTGAGAGCTACAGCTTTTTAGGGCTGAAGTTAGGGATGTATTGTTGTTGCATTTTTTATATCACAAGTGTACGATATCGTAACGAGTAGTTTAATAGACATTTGAGTCCGAATTATCGTTTCCACAAGGACTATACTTTAGACTTAATCCACTTTTCCTAACTCCTATTTAATAAAAGACAAATAAAGAATGATAATAATTTTGAATAATTTTTCTTTTGTAAACTAACTAACTTAAACTAATAGAAAGTATAAGGAGATTGCAAACATTAATTGATAGAAGATTCGAATACGTAATGAATATTAGGGCAAAACAAGTACATCTAATGATTACCTTAATTTCTAATTCAAGATTCTAACATAATGTAGTGTTCGGTCTAATCCTTCTTTCGTATTCAATTTACCCTTCTCGAGTTCTCATTGGGCCATTTAACTAATTCAATTCCATATCTCTATGTGAATTGCCCTTAGTTAAACGATTTATAGTTCTAAAAATTCATATAACGACCACAATAATTAATATAGGAATCTTTACACGTTATACTATTTTACCAGATTTTATTATATGATTTAAGCATCAAACTCACTTCTCAATTCGTAAGAAACTCGATTAATCATTAAATTATTGGCCAGATAATTTAAAGTATTAAGCTCATACCAAAATCAACACATAAAAAAATAAACCACAAAAATCTTTGAATCAAAGAACCAAGGATCACAAAAGACTACATTATTTGCCCTAATTTAGAGTTTACTTACACATAATGTAAAAAGAAAAATAAATAAATACATTTGAGTATATCACCGGATTAATTGAATACAGATATGGAAAAGACTCAACTCTTGCACCAAAATCTTCTTCCGCTTCCAATCTCTGCTTTAAACTTGAATCCCGTGATGAATTTCTTCTCTTGATTTAACTTCTCGATCTCTTGTTGTATCTCTCTCTTTTCAATATGTGGAACCCATAATTCATGTCTTCTTTGGTCTATTTATAATTCTTTACACATCCTTGACCAAATTGGAGTCTTTTTCGAGGCTTCTCACGGCTCATTCAACAAAAAACCTACTTGTGTAGCAAAGTGCCTGGGCACTATGGTGGTAGCGCCTGGGCACTGCCTTGCTGAAAATAATCAGTCCTGCAGCACCTGGGAGCTAGGATTCCGGCACTTGGGCGCTGAGTCGCTATTCTGACTTTGCTTCTGTTTCAATATTTTTGTCATAACTTTTTCGTCGATATTCAATTAAGGTGATTCAAAATTCTTTGGAAAGATAACTCGAAATGTTACAACTTTGATAGAAGTAGCTATTTTTCAATTCAAACATTTACTGGGCCAAAAATGGGTCTAAATGTCCAACTAAAAATTTGGACATTCTAATGTGATTGAAAATTGATTTGTTTTCACTTCTTTTGACATTTAGTTATATCCATTTGACCCCTAGCATTCTCGAATCTTCATCATGTGCTTCGATAAAACTTTTGAGTATTTTCACTTTAGCCTCTAACTTTAGACCTTACCATTTTCGCTTCTTTATTTCAATTTCACTTCCATTCATTAAGTTTCACCTAATAATACATTATATAATAAATTACGTTATAATTCCCTTAAAAGAATTACAAAATGTCAATATTTTAGAGCTCGAATAAGTATATAAAATACACTTATCAATTGTGTTCACATATGATAATTTTTGTACGTTGATGGTTTAGCTGGGTAATAAAAATTTTAACGATCGTAACTTAACACGTGAGATTTTCATGCAATATGGTAGCAATGAATGAACGGGATCTAGTGGATGATGGATGAAGTGCAATGTTTTAAAGATAAGTGACTATTGGGAAACATTTTGAAGTTTAATGAGTAAATCGTGATCAAGTATAATTTTGATGAGTAATTGGTGTGTGCTATCGCGGGCATCCAAAAGTAATACCTTAACATCTAAAACTAATGTAGTAGTGGAAGTAAAGGTCAGTCCCACGAAGAGTATATAATTCAATTTTTTATGCTTCGTACAATGATTTGGGATTTTTGTGAACAATTATACATGACGCAATTAATAACAATGAAAATTAAATTAATGAAAATAATCAAAATACTAACATTGGTCTAAATCTACATCCACTGTTGGAAATCAACAATTGATTATAGATGCAATGATAATTCAATTCAGATTTTGAATATTCACCATTGGAATTATTTTCCTATCTCTCCTTAATTTTAGTTAGTTAGGAACCAACGTTCTAATTAACTCTAATTATTAAATACATCAGACCAGCGCTCAAGATTCAATTTAATAATAGTTTTACACAATAGAGAAATCGATTAACTAGATAACGTAAATATCAGTGGTTGCATTCAATCTATTTAAACATTATTCTTATGATTCAATAACATTTATCGTAGAAAATCATCAAATCCTAGTGTTTCACAAGTTAAATGAATCAAACAATTACAGATTTGAAATTTAACTTAGTTATAGATTGCAACGAATAGCAAACTAATAGGCCTCCTAACAATTAAGCATAACAATCATGAAAATAAGTGCAGAAAAATATTAAATACATAAAAACAAGAATTAAATTAAGAAAAACAACTTAGATCTCATAATTGTGGTTCCAAGACTTCAATCTCATTCGACTAAGTGTAAAAGTTTAGTTACAATTCATAATTCTAAGAGCAAAATAATAAAGAATGAAGATGAGAGGCGTTCTGTACGTTCGAGGGTTTTAAAATATGTATTTATAGTTATTTTCATATGTGGTTGACTTAAATTTGGAAACCAAAAAAAAATTCCCGATCTGGCCGGGCGGGTGCCCGGTAGAAAATGGGGTGGCCACCCAGGCATAAAAATTACTTCCTATTTTTGAATTGCACGACCAATATAACTGAACAGCCTTTAGTATTTTGATCATATCTTCCACTACCAATGTTCGATTGAGATGATTCAAGATACATTGGGAAAAATGGGCTACAACTTTGCTTCAGATATCATCTTCCAATTCGATCGTTTGCCATATCAAAAATAGGTCTCAGACCGAGACTCAAAATCCGATGCATAACATTTTCGGCTTGGAGTTGATATGTGATAATACTTTGATTGCACTTCATCCATTTGACTTTTTTCTTCATCCGATTGACCTCTAACACTCTCAAATTTTTATCGTGAGGTTCCACATAACTTTTGATTATTTGTATTTCAATCCCCAAACTTCGTTTTCTTTCCTTTTGGCATTTGTTCGCTTATTTCTTTCAAATTACGCCATATCCATATAATTGCCACCTAAATCAAAATATGAACGTAATGTGTACATTTTGATACTGATTAATCATACGAGCACATAAAAAAGAGGAAAAATATGTATTTTACATTTCTATCAGTAATAAATCACTAATTTGACTGAGTTGTAATTTTTTTAACAACTATAACTTGTCATGCGGAATTTATATTAGCCACATTAGGGAAACAGATACCAGATTTTTTAGGGTATGGATAGAATACAAACAGGTAAAGTTCAAAGAGCGCTATCAAGCACTTTAAAGTTTATTGAGTAAACCATGACCGATGTTCTAAAATGTGTTGCGATGCGTGGATAAAATTCTTTGCCTTAATGGTAAGAGTGAATTAAGCGGTCAACTTAACAGTTGATCGCTTAGGCGTGCTTTATTAATTTTTTATTTTTATTTTTTAATTTTTTTTCCCTTTTTTATTAAATTTTCTTTTCTTTTTTCTTTTTTCTTTTTTTAAAAGGTTTTTATTTGACTTGAGTCTCAAATTTTTAAATGAATTTATGAGTACAAATGTTAGAAATGACTTTATCAAATAAAGATTAAGATAATATTTTACATTTCGAAAACTTGAGAATTGTATAATTGACTAATTTTAGAAATTATTACTTAAATATAGAATTTTAGATATTTGATATGCATATTTTAGTTATCAAGCCAATATTTAAAAAAAAAAAAACGGCTACCTAACATGGCTAAATGATTTTTACAAATATTAAAGGTGTGTGTGAGCCACGTTATTTTGGAATAATGTATTTTGGAATAGTAGATTGATAAAGAATGTGTTGTTAAAAATGAAGAAAATATTATTGATGTAATGAAAAATATTATTTTATTGAAAAATGTGTGGTTGAAAATGAGTAAAATGACGATAATGAAAATTTTAACGTAGCAGGGCTAAATATTTAAAACAATAATTAAAAGCGTAAATCTTGTCTACCCACGGTCACAATTTATGCTTCGTAGAATACTTAGCGTGATCCTTGTATAAGGGGATGATTATTGAAACACTTAATTTACAAATTACCTTTAATTATTTTAGCAAAATACCAAATAGTCTTTCGTAATTCAAATGATTTGGTTGGGAGTAGAATCCCTGCAACACCATATGACTATTATTGCTGGAATTTATGTTTCCTGCTCAAACTCTAATGCTTCGCTGCCCAGTTATTTCAAAACCTTCCCCGACCTTCCGGAAGGTCCGCTTTGTTTCAACTTTCGCCAGGACAACTTTGTCACAGCTTTGAATTCCGGGAGGTTGGTAATTTTTGCACATATTTGGTTTTATGCTTCCTGATTATTAGTTATGGAAATATTTTTTTTCAATGTGATTATGAATTGATATGGTTAAGGCTTGCAGTACTTGAAATTACTATAATTGGTGCTAATTTTTAATTTGGCCCTAATAATCTTATAAAACCCACGTCTAGATGGAAGGAAAGGTTCGTGCTGGAGATTTTTTGTCACTGAGCATCTATATATAAGTAAATTTTTCTTAAAATTTTTTAGGTCCTTTAGGGATAGTTGGTAGCCTTAATTTTGTGGATTTGAGGCATAGTCAACCAGGTGGAATCTGAACTCATATACATATGTTGCATAATGCTGTTTTATCACGTAGAGATTTGTGAATTGACCTCCAAATTTCGTCGCAGAAATATCCAAAATACCATTAAAATCGTGCAGAAATAGAATGCAGCTCTGATTCTACAACCAATCACACTGAAGAAACCAAAATAATTATGCACATTACAGTAGGCTGGTACGTGTGCTTGAAGCCCTTCCATCATCAGGTGGTTGGCACACATGTGCACGCTGTTGATCTTGTAAATATCAGGGGCCACGGGCGCGCCACCCACCTTCTGCCAATTCTTCATTCGTCATCTTCTCTTCACTTCCACCTCCAGTCCCATGCCAAATGTCTTCTTTCTCTTCATTTTTCCTTGAAAACGGGGCCCTGCACCAAGATTCATCCTACAAAGAAAGGCCCAAGCAACTTAGCATAGATTCGAGTTAAAACACGTATAAAATCATAAGATCTAAGGCTCAAATAAGTGTAAAATTTACACTTATCAATTATCCTTATGGTTAAATAAGTAAAAGTCAAGACAAAATATTATGTGGTTGTCAATAGAGGAATTGTCATGATGTTGCAGTCAACTGGACGAGTTGGATATTTGATTTAATTGTGGAATTTTATCACCCAAAAGTGCAAAAATGTTCACTTAATTAGTTACAATCTAGGTGTCCTTTCTTTATTCTTGAAAACATATGCTTATATTATTGGGTTTTTTTAAATGTTTTTGTTTTTTTATTTGCAATATTAACAATGGACATGTAAAATATGACAGAAGATAGTCTTGTCACTTCTTCTGACATTTATGATAATACCTAGATCTTTTGTTTGTCAAGCAAACGTAACTCAGTAGATCTTTTCATAGTTTTGTAGAATAATTCAAAGCTCTTTGCATAGTCTTGGTTCTTAAGCGGATTCTCATAATGGCTTATTACCACCAATAATGAGACCATAAGGTTTTGTTTGCTGATGTTTGTATTATTTATTGGCAGTATGGTGAGACTCACTCACGTTGGTTACTGCATTGTTACATTCTAGAGAGAGTTTGCAAGAATGTTTTGTGGAAAATAATGAAAATAAGGGCAGCTTAATCGGCCATATTTGTTGCTTATATAATTAAGTTGATTTTTTTCCTTATTCAGTTCTGATTGTAATTGGATGCAAAATTACCTTGTCGAAAACCTTCCTTTTGTAGCCCTAATTTGGTGTATATGTCGAGGCATTGTATATTGAAGATAACATAAGAATCGGAATTTTTTTCTAAAATATCCAATGGAGAAGTATTTTTCCTTTGGTACATGTTATAAGAGCAAACAAACATCGTGAGTTCAAGTCATCGATGTCCATTTAATGAAAGCTTTGATGGAAAAATGAACCCCACCCCCCCTCCTACACATAAGACGTGTGTTAAAGATGAAATTTATATGATATACATGTTGCCCTATTTAACAGTTCAAACTTATAGATTAAGGGTTTCAACCTGTAATGTGTGCTTGAATTATTCTCTCTAGACCTCTTTGCCTGATTTGTTTTAACTTTTTGGGGTTTGGTTGATCAAAAAAAGCCTAAATATCTTGGACTTGGGCTTTAATAGATGTTAGTGTCCTGATTTGTTATTTGCCCATTTAGGGAGATTGTGTCGGTGATTTCTCTCTGATTAGTAGGGTCAATAACAGAAAGTTGTTTTCTATATTTTGGTGGTACCGATTGATATTGTGCGATTAGATTGTTTCCAGGTTTTGGTGTTTCCTCATGCAATACGTCTATACAATGGCTGGTTCGTGAATAATTTTCTCTACTGGGCATATATCAACATTTAACAATAGATTTTAAATTTAGGGGTTTTTCCTCTTATTTTTGGTGGCCTTTAAATAAAAACATGAACTATACAAGAAAATCAAGTTGAAATTGTTCATGTAATTATTTTACAAGCAAAAATGTTACTGAACATGGTTTAATATTTCTGGTGATTGTTACTAATATTTTTAATTATAGTGGAGAATTGCACTGCCACTACATTTTGCATATTCTTAATATAAATCCCTATTTATTGGATTGTTTAACCAAGTTTATATTGCTATGCACACTCATTTGTAACATTATCTTTCATCGACAACAATGGACTTGAATTTGTTTTGGGGAAAATGGCTTTGTCCTTTTTAAACAAGATAACATTAACATATTGCAGTAATATCATTTGAAGAGAATATGTTGATGTAACTGCTCCTCATGCCAAATTTGAAAAATGCAATCATCCCATACATGTTTTGGTTTCGGAGATCCTCTTATTCTCTTTCAGAGCTCCGAACAGAAACCATCTGTGTTGGTGTGTCTTCTCTGATTTATTATCAGAAGTTTAAGAAGAAAATACAGGAAAATAACAATGTCTGATTGTCTTCCAACTGATATACTGATTCAAATCTTCTTGAGGTTACCTTTCAAGTCTATCGTGCTGTGCTCATGTGTCTGCAAATCATGGCAAACAGTCATAAGTCATAACAAGCCAAATTTTCATTACTACCCACCTCAAACACAATGGTCTGAACAATGAGCATCACCACCACCAGTACTCACCTGATGACAGTGGTGACCTACTTCTCCTCAGGCACTGCAATGACAACACCAAGAAAGAGAACTTCTCAATATATCGAAATAATGAAGCTTTTGAGGTTTATAATCAAGATCTAGAGTGCCCAGTACAAGCCTTTGGCAACAACTAGTTTAGGATAGTTGGTTCCTGCAAAGGGTTGGTATGTTTGTCCGATGATCTTTTTGATATTTCTGGAATTATATACTTGTGGAACCCTTCTATTAGAAAAGCTATTGCAATCCCAACACCCCAGTTTTTGTACACAGAAAGTGGCATCCGTGGTTATGTTCTTGGGTTTGGTTATGATGACTGCAGCAACAATTTTAAGGTGGTTAGGATTGCGCATGGTGTTATATTTGAACATGATTCATTCACTCCAAAGGTTGAAATTTGCACACTTGGGCCCTATTTGAGCCACATTTTTGTAGAATGAGAATGAAAAATATAGCCGTTATTGGGCCTCACACAAGATATTTAAATTCAAAATTGATGGCTTGATGTGATGGATAACGGTCATATTTTTCATTTTTATGGATTGAAAATGAGAAACAAACGGGGGCTTGGTACTCAATCTTGGAGGGATATTAGTAGCATTGCTCCATCACATTATTATGCCGTATCAAAAGACAGTTGGACACATGCCTTTTTGAATGGTGTAGTTCAATGGGTTGCATACGATTGGAAGCGAGACCAAAACATTGTGTGCTCATTTGACTTGCACGATGAAATATTCGGTAGCATAGACTTTCCAAGGGGAATAGAAGGACGGTTGTTTTGGAAATTTAGGATTACTGCAGCCAACGGATTCCTTTATTTATTCCATATTGATTAACATCATATTTATATGGAAAAAAGTGTATATAGCATATGGGTGATGAGAGAATATGGAGTGGCCAAGTCTTGGACTCGACTGGTAGATATTATCTTGGGTGGAGGATGGGGCAAGATGCTATGCACAAATGGGAGTAATGCATTAATGGTAACAGGTTTCGGAAAGCTGGTGTTGTTCACAAGATAGGGACGGGTTACACTTCCTATTCAGGGTAGTAAAGATTCATTTCATGTGGAAAAATATGTGGAAAGCCTATTCTTGCTCAACTACAAAGTTAGTGCTGTCGTAGGGAACGATGGTGTTGATGTTGCTGCCAGTCATGGGGGAGGAGAAGCAGCAGAAGTCAAGCAACATCCTGATAGGCCAATCAAGTTCACTTACTCTAGAAGATCCAGGAAGAATTGAGCAGCTATAGTAACAAATTAAGTTACATGTGCAGCTAGGACGGGCAATTTTGTTACTAAAATACTTATAAATAGAGAGGAGATAGATTGGAGTAGGCAGGCAAAACAGAGTTAGTAGAGTAGTTAGTAGAGTATGTATAGCCCTCTCAAAAGTTTATTTTGTGACCTTCTTTCACTATGTATCCATCATCCATTACATCAATACCTTAATGTTCTTTAGTTCTCATACAAAGCCTATCATTTTAAGGCTCCATTTATCTTTCATTATTTCAAAATATTGTTTACTATAGTAAGATTCTCCACCACACATTCACCTAATAAAACATTCTACACACAAACTAATAAAGTTACTTTAAATTTTAACCAAACATTCTCCAAAAAATACTATTCATTACTTCATTTCTTCTACAATAATGGGATACAAACACACACTAAAGTTGATCTCTAACATATTAGTATCGACTTCGTTGTATCTATTGTATGTGTAGTTCGCAGTGATTTGAATTAACAAAAGTTTATTTTCCTTGTAAAAAAATATTATACTTAAAAGTACAGTAGAACCTCGATAATTTAATATCCCATTAATCAATCTCGATTAGATAATATTATTGGCCGGTCCCAACTTGAAAATAATGTGGTCAAATAATAATTCGTGAAATTTATATGATAATACATTTATTAAAAAAATCATATAGATTCAACATAATATACAAATTATTAATATTCAGATAGTGACGATGATTTGACTATCAGGCCTTCTTAAAATACGACTCAATTATTATTATTATCTTCTTGAAATTGATGTCACATTGGATCTCGTCACTATAGTAATTAGTTCTGATGTTATTTTCTCATGGTACAACAAAATATTATTCAATGTACGATCTACTTTTTAGAAAAATAAGTAAATTCATGAATTTACTTAGAATTGATAGTTCACTGTTCATAGAATAAGAAACTATATACAACATACAGAATTTAAGAAAATAAAGATTTGTTGATAATTTAATAAGTTATTAATTAATCAATAAATCGATAAATTATTAATATTCGCTAAATTAATATATTCTCAGTCCAAAGGCTATTAATTTATAGATTTAACTCTGGAAAGTTACAATTCACTTCAGCTCAATTAGATGACTTTACCTCAATTATGTTCACTCGAGCAACTACACTTTCATATAATTTCAATCGAGAAATCACGCTTTAATTTAATTTCAATTAAACTTCGTCCAATTCCACTAATAATGATCTATGACATTACAGTTAATAAATTATCATTATCAACATTACCATAAATTGCTTTCGTGAAATACAAGTAAAACTTCATTGAGATAAATGGTAAACGTCATTTATTAACAACTAAATCTTCGATTTTCGTTAGTTCAGTTAACGGAATTAAACAGAGTTACCTCATTGAAATCAAGTTAAAATTTATTTATCCAAATGTAATTTGCTTGATTGAAATAGAACAAAAGTATAATTACCACAAATGAAAATTACCCACTTTATTCACGCATGATTACGAAGAGCACAAGAGCCGAGCCAACTAATCCAACATAGGCAAAAAAATTCTAAAAGAATAAACAAATAAATAACAGTAAAAGACTTCCCATGTCATGAAATCGAATCGAAAAATACAATGCTATCCCAAAAAGAAAAAAAAAACTTTCAAATATGAGTAAGAAAGATCCCGAGATAGTCTGGCAAAAAATTTAGCTATAAAATAATTTCTTCTTATTTATCTAAATCGGTCGACAATTATGAACTACAGGGGCCCAGATTTAACTCAAGAAGTGACCTCGACCGAGCTTTTTGCCTTGGCAGCAAATGTTTCTGCTACCAGGAGAGGGAAAGCAATAGTTGCATCACAGTGCACCTGGTTTTATCAATAAAAAATAACAAAATTAAAAACTATATAGCACATTGATGAATTGGAAAGATGGAGAAACATAATGTCCAACCTTCACTGTCTTAGCAGAACCTCGAATTTTACCCCAGGAAACAGCTTCATCGGGATGGGCACCCGAATCACTTCCATCAAACTCTTGTGCGGTGTTGATAAATACAGCATAATCCGCACCATTACGCATCATATTTGCATTGCATATATGATGCTTGGGCAGCCCCCCTCCAAGAATTACCATTCCAGTCTTCCTGAGACCAGCATGGACCGCCTCGCCATTCATGGACCTAATATCTGTTTATAAAGCTGTTGTGTCCATTATTCTACATTGTTACAAATTAGCATAAGATGACAGTGAAGATCTTTACCTTGCACGATGTCGATAACTAGACCAGGCTCCTTTTTGAAGGAGTGGAAGTACAACATATCACCCAGTGAACCATCTGTTAAGCCAGGGCAGAAGATAGGAATATTGTTCTGCAAAGAGAAAATACAAGATAAATCGGAGAAACTCAACAACAAAAAACTAACTCTTCTTCCTATCAAATTTAGGGCTGTCCACATGAGTTATTGTTTACCGCTACATTCAGTTCATTTTTCATTGTTGTATCTACTGGAACATGTAAAACAACTAGATCCTTAAAATCTACCACTGGCTATATGATGCATACTGGAGAGTCTATTTTAGGCGTAAAAGAAACTAAAATCATTTAGAGTGGTATTTTCCATTATTGCATTCGATTGATTTTCGTAGATTGATTTTGTAAAAGGAAATCCAGAATCCTAATTTTCCTTAGTCATCATTTAGAACCTATATAAAGAGACTCGTTGATTGTAACAAGGCACACTTTAATATTGAATAAACTTACAATCTTCCTCCCATTTCTCTCTTCCTATTCTCTCCTCTTCTTAAATTGTTCTTGTTCTTGATTATCAGCATGATATTGGTATCAGAGCTTGACACTGTCTGATCAAAACATTTCTCTCGTATCTGTTACACAAAGATTGTTTTTCAGTAGCAGCTACTTCAACCCAAATAAACAGCCACCACTACCTGCCACCCACGAGAAAACCATCATCTCTACAGCCAAAAACTACTAAAACCCTCGTCCAGATCATAGCAGCTAGCGTGTTCTCTCTCTTTATTCGTCTTTACTAGTTGTTATAGTCCCAAAAAAAAACAACAATGTTCCACCACTCTTAAATATTATTTGATATCTCTGAATCCCCACAAAAAGAAAGGGAGGGAAAAACGTGAAACGGGAAATCAATTGCAGTCAGTTTGTTTAAGGAAAATTACACGAAAGGATTTAACATTTCATTGTCAAAAATAAGATTACTAATTTTATTTTTTTTCAAAAATCAGGTACTAAATAAATTATTATTATTATATATAATATATATATTATATTAACATTTTTCATTGTTCCCATTTCTATTTGTTAAATGCTTTCTCTCCCTAACACCCCACCCCACACCACACCCACCCAAGTAAATATCTTCATTCCAGATGCGTCTTCTTTTCCATTCTTTCAATTCTTTTCCTTAAAATAAAAAAATCTCTCCATACAACAACACTTTATCTCTCTATAGATCCAATCATCGTCTTCTTCCGACCACCTTCTCTCAACCATCGTCTTCCTCCAACCAACATCTTCTTCCAACCGTCTTCTCCAGATGCAATAAGGTTGGATTTACATGTGGAGGTGGAGGTGGTGGTGGTGCGAGACGCTACTGTGGGTACAATGGTGGCGGTACATAGTTGCTAGAGAAGGGCTGTAATGTAGCCCTTTTTCCAGTCTCTCTATGATGCCAGAGATGGTGGGGGTGGGGGGATGTGAAAACTAGTGGCTGCCAGTGGTTGTGGTGGTGGTGTATTACAGGAGATGATAGTGGCGATATATCACAGTTTTTTATGATGGTGGGTTGTGTAGATGGTGATCGTAGGTTGCGAGTGGTGGCGATGGTGGTGCATTACAGGTGGTGATGGTGGTGGTGGTTATGGATTGAGGTGCAGATGGTGGTGGATTGGAGGTTATAGAGTTTCTTGTTCAATTTATTGATCCATATACTGGTTGTACTTTAGGCTTATTTGGCTTGATGGTTTGGGTTACAATGGTAATGGGTTGTGGTGTTGGTCTGCAGTGTGTGCGAATCTATTTATGGTGACCCTTTATGACTAAATCTGTGCTAATTGTGATCGATTGTGATTAAATTTGTCTTCATTGTGACCGGTTATGACTAGATTTGTCTTAACTGTAACTGTATGTAAACTTGGTCACAGACAGTCACAATGAAGACAAACTTGATCACAGGTGGTCACAGATAACACAGGTCTAGTCATAAACAATAATAGCTTACACAGATATGGTCACAACAGTCACTGTGATAATTAGTATTGAAGAAATTGATTCAAGGTGAAATCCACACCTACCTCATCTTCATCCTAGCATAAAAGTCATCACCGTCATCTGAATCAGAGTGTGAAAAAATCATCAATGTCAAGTTGATGGCGAGAGAATCAAGACCAGACATTTGTTGCTTCAAAAGAGATGGAGAAGTATTTTGTAAATTACGTATGATAATCTGGCTGCTATGAGGATTTTGGGAGATAGGGCGGAGGTAGAAAACAGAACAAAGGGAAAAAGTGGTTGTGGTGGTGGTGGACGGAGAAATGGAGAAATGGGGTAACTATGGTAATGGTAAATTTGGGAATGGGAGAGAAATGGATAGGTAGGTGATAGATACACGAAAGTTATTGAGAAGAGTGAGGGATATAATAAATTTTATTATTATTATTATTATTATAATTTAACACCTGATTTGTGAAATTTTTTTACGAGTTTGTTAAATTTGAATTTGTATTCTTATAGTATTTCCCTTGTTAAGTCCAATCCAGGAGAACGCTGTTACTGCTGCTGTACCTAAAAAGTGCTTCAACATAGCCCACTACATATGCCAAATACAAACTACGACCCAAATACCAGCACACTACAGACATATACTAAAGGGGTAATTACACAAATACCCTATATTTTGGGACTGTTTTGAAAAAACATGATAAACTTGAATTAAGTAGTAATTAAGTGAAATTCAACTTAGAAAATACATTCAAACAGGAGATTAGGGCATCTTCATTAACCAGCCTTCAAACTGGAAAAAAAAAAAGGGAAAATTGGAAGTAGAAAGAGGAAATCATCCACAAATTCATTGCTTTTGAACCTTAAAAAATGGGGTTTTTTTTTTTTATGTTTTTGACTCCTTGTTCAATTATTATATCATCGATGTCGTCGGAGTTCGATTTGTCGAGTTTGTTCAAGGAGAGGAGGAAATCAGGATCTCTTTTTACGTCCAAAACGTTCAGATTCTATGATCTCTTATAGTGTAAATGGATTATGTCAATACATATGAAAAAATATATTTTTATTAGTTAAATCATTGATACTTGTAAGGTATTTGACAAAATGATAGTGTGAGTTTTGTCACTTTTCTATGAAAAAGTGACATTGTCACTTTTGTCAAAAAAAAAAAAAAAATATCGCACTATATCCTTGGAGCAATTAAATAGATGCATATGTGTGCATTTTTTGAAATTTGAACATACCAATTCAAGCTCTATTTTATAGTAATACATATGGGGAAAAAAAACCTTTGAATCAATTAAATATTAATGTGTGCAAGGTGTTTAACAAAATAAGAATGTGAATCCTGTCACTTTTCTATGAAAAAGTGACATTATGTCACTTTTCTAAAAAAAGTTATAGTATCTCATTGGAATAATTAACTAGATGCATATGTGTGCGTTTTGAAAATGTGAATGTACGAATTCAATCCTCGTTTTATGTTAATACGTATGAAAAATAAAACTTTGAATCAATTACATTCATGCATGCAAGATATTTGCTCAATGAGAATGTGAATTATGTCACTTTTATATGAAAAGTCTGTCACTTTTATTTGGATTTCATGATTAGGTTTAGTTTAAACCTTACATTGTAAATGGATTTTGTCAATACATATGAAAAAATAACTTTGAATAAATTAAATCATATGCGTGTAAGGTGTTTTGACAAAATGACAATGTGAATTCTGTTATTTTTCTTTGAAAAAATGACATTCTGTTATTTTTATCAAAAAAAAAAAAAGTTACACTATATCTTTGGAGCAATTAACTAGATGCATGTGTTCATTTTTGAAAATTTAAACATACAAATTCAAGCCCTATTTTATGGTAATACATATGAAAAGGAAAATTTTGAATCAATTAAATATTAATGTGTGCAAGGTGTTTTTGTCATTTTTCTATGAAAAAGTGACATTATGTCACTTTTCTAAAATTGGATATAATTAATACTTCATTAAGATGTTTAATTAGAATTTAAGGGTATTAATCAAAACACTAAAAAAAAAACGTACTGGACCTAATTTTCCCTATACTAAATAGAAACCACAAACCAAATACCAGCCCATATAAAAGCCTAAATTGCCCAACAAAATTAAATCAGTGACACCCATCCCTAGACCCAATCCAGAGCACGCCCAAACCCATCACCCACTACCAGCCCAACCACCACCATACTCATCGTCCTTCCCACACACCTACCGTCTCACGCCATCGACTTGCATCTCTCCCATTGGCACTTGCTCCTCTACAATTTATCTCGCCCAACCAACTGCCAACACAACCCAACCATCTCCCTTGTTGCTGCTGTACTATCACCTGTGACTTTTTGCTCACGTCTCTGCCTTTACGTTGCCCATCGCTGCTCAGTTCCCAATCAGCCACCAGTCCATGCAACACCATCTGCAGACTCTTCATCTACTGTCGAGTCTTTTTAGTGCATCTCCGTCAGTTACCATCACCACATTAGTTTCAATCTCCGCTGCCTCCTGCTTTTATTTTTCACTACTACCTGCCGCTTTCTCTCTGTAATCTGTAATATATTGCTGCTTTTCAACCACGAGGACAACCTGTAGTCACTTCTCAATAGCCTCACTACCTATGATCGTTCCGTTTCAATCCAGTCCCTAACCACTTGCTGTTGCTTCCTGTTGCTACCAACCTCACCATCACCGTTGAGTCCACCGTTCTTCTTCTTCTAACTGATGATGTTCCACCGCCTCTGTCCATGCCCCGTGCCACTGCCAGCTTGTGATTCCGCTTCTCCATTCATCAGATTTACCACCAATCGTCGACACCTCATCTCCGGTTGTTCCTGGGTTTAACTTTGGTAAGGGTTTAGTCAGCTTTTGAAAATTTTACTTTTATTTAAGCAATTTGGCTTTTGAGTAATTGTTTTAGTTCCATTTAAAAAATAAAAAGCATAGACACAGTTTAGGTTGCTTCAAAAAATATAAATATAAATAAATAAAAAGAACATAAACACCTGGTGCTCATAATTAACTTAAGTGCTTGATATCATCACTAAACTAGTCGCACTAGGTAACAACATGAATCTAAAGGATCTTAACCAGCCTCTTGATGCACTCTTACAAGTCGCTTCTTTCCACTGATGCGACGTCGATGAAATCTGACCTAGCTGAGCTTAAATCCCTCATCCACCACCTTAATCGACAGGTTGTACAATCGTCTCAAAATCCAAGGAAACGACCTATAGATGATTCATTCCTCTATCGTAAGCAAAAACATCCATGACCCACTCCCTCGTACATCAGACGGCATACTGCCTTATCCACACAATCTTGGTTCTAGACAACACATTCTTTACCCCCAGACTTTGTGACCCAGTTGTCAATAATGCTCCTCGTCCTGAATCCCCATCCCCACGTTATGAACATAAGGATCTTGCTAATGACGTCACTAGGAAAGTTAAAGTAGATGCTCCTAAATTGGATGGTCGCCTAGACCCCAAAGCCTTTCTTGATTGACGTGATGTCATTGAAGAGTACTTCGATTGGTACCAAATACCTAATTATCAACGTATTCGCTTCGCCAAAATAAAGCTTGTCAAATTTGCTAAACGCTATTGGTAGACAATGACAGAATCCCTTAAACGCTTAGGTTAGCCAATTAATATGTAGGGAGAAAGAATTAAAACTCGCTGAGAAGTAAGCCCTGTCTTATCATCGATCTCAACTCTTAAGACTTCTTATTCATGTGCAAAACTCCTCGATCGTGTCGAACTACAGAACCTATTTTGACGAGTTACCAAACCACCCTGGCCTTGCTGAACTCGAGGATGTCACTATGACCAGGTTTCTTAACGACTTGAGACTTTGACCTCAAACATTAAGTCCAATCCTAACTCATTAGAACATGCTTTTTACAAGGCCCTCGAACACGAGCGATATTCTCATTCTTCCTATTCGCGGCGTGGTCATCCACCTTTCATGACCCTCGTCTTTCCCGAACCCCTCCAACCAACACTCCTAATACTGGCCATGCGCCGACCAAAACCCATTCGATTGTTAGATCTTCCTCTACTCCTAATCCTTGCAACACCTCTAGGGGTCAACCAACTTTTCCTACACCATCTCGAGGCCCTACGTCTCAAATTGTATGTCATAGATGTCATGATCGAGGTCATATCGCCTCTCAAAGTCCCAATCGCGCCCTTGTCGAACAAGAACCTCTACTTCCAATCGCAGAAAATGAGCATATCACGATCGACCCTATTGACCATATGATGAGGATCTTGACCAATTTAAGTGCTATGAGGGAGATGCGGCAGTCATCACCATTATGAGATGCATTTTCTCTATTGACACTTCTTGTGGAAACGAACTTCTATATTCCATACATACATGCCGTGCAACTCTTGATCTTGCAATGTGATAATTGATGGGAGCAACACTATAAATGTCATTTCCAAGTCTGTATTGATAGTCACGTGACTCACATCATCAACAAAATCACCGTTAAGTGTCGATTTTTCATTCCACACCTTGAGGATATGTTAGATGAGTTAGCAGGATCTTTGTAGATCTCCAAGACCGATCCACGGAGTGGTTACCATCAAATTCGGATTAAACCAGGGGACGAAGGAAAAACGACGTTTAAAACTCAAGATGGGTTATGTGAATGGTTGGTTATACATTTTGGGAAGTCTAATGCACCTAGCACTTTCATGCGAGTTATGACCTATGTCTTGCGACCTTTTATTGGAAAGTTTCTTGTGGTATATTTCGATGACATCTTAATATATAGTCGGTCACAACATGCACATTTAGTCATCTTTGACAGGTATTCATTAATCTTCGTTCAGCCCAATTGTACACTAACTTGATTGATTCCTCCAATACCAAGTTCTCTTCTTAGTGTTCATCATTTCTGTCCCTGGTATTTCTGTTGATCCAGCTAAAATCTCAATTATTTGCAAATGGCCTGAACCTAAAACCATGACTGAGATTCTAGCTTTCATGGGTTAGCTTCATTCTATTGAAGATTCATTCAGGGTTTTAGCTCTATCACCGCACCCATCACTGAATGTATGAAGGGGATATTCGTTGGACCCCATTAGCCCAAAATGCCTTCTTAGCCATTAAGCAAAAATTGATTTAAGCCACCTATCTTACACCACCCTAATCTCTAAGGTTTTTAAGGTCATCTATGATGCATCTGGTGTTCGTATTTGTGGTGTTTTAAGTCGGATCGTCACCATGTCGATAACCTTAGCTAAAAAATAAATTAGGCCAGGCAGAAGTATTCTACCAACAACAAAGAGTTTTATGTTGTAGGCCAATCTCTCTGTCATTGGCGATATTACTCTCAAAAGTTTGTGCTCTATTCTGACCATCAAGCTCTCTGTTACCTTCATTCACAATGTCATTTAGGTAAGCAACATGTTAAGTGAATCGAATTTCTTCAAGTGTACATTTTTGTTCTCCACCACCGAGCTTCAATCAAAAACAAAGCAGCTGATGCTCTTAGTCGTATCACTACAATGCTTCATTTTATGAGCATTACTTTGGTGGGATATTTTAGCGTTTGAAGGACGATTATCCTAGCCCAACTTTGGCACCATATTTTAAGAACTCTCAGATAATCCCTCACATAACCATGTTGCATTCTTGCTTAAAGATTGCAATCTTTTCAAGTGCACCAAATTATGCACCCCTCATACCTCTCTTCATAAATTTCTTCATAAATTTCTTACCTGAGAATTACATGCAGGGGTCTAGCTGGTCATTTTGGTTGAGATAAAATTGTCGCCCTAGTTGAGGATTGATTTTATTGGCCTTCTCTTAAGAAAGATGTTGCTCGTGTTATCTCTTAATATCATGTGTCGGTTAGGTAAGACTCAAAGTCAAAACACTAGGATGTATACACCTCTTCCTTTTCTTCATACTCCTTGGTGTGACCTTAGCATGGATTTCGTCCTTGGGCTATCCAAAACTACTAGAGGTCATGATTCCATTTTCGTGGTTGTTGATATGTTTTCTAAGATTACCCATTTTTTACTGTAATCCGAGTCTACTGAAGCATCCCATGTTGCAAAGTTGTTCTTTAAAGAAGTGGTCTGCCTCCTTAGGCTTCCAGTTCCTATTGTGTCTAATCGTGATGTTAAGTTTGTTAGTTATTTTTGGAAGACACGATGAAAATTGTTTAGGATGACATTTTAGTTTTCCTCTACATTCCACACGTAGACCGATGGTCAAACATAAGTCATAAGCCGTAGCCTGAGTAATCTACTTCATTGCTTAGTTGGAGAAAAATCGAGTAATTGGGATATTATATTGCCTACCATTGAGTTCATGTACAATGATTTTGTGAATAGGTCTATTGGTCATAGCCCATTTGAGGTCGTTTAGGGTTTTTCTCTGCATCAACCGCTTGATCTCATTCATTTACCTACTGACTTTCGTCCCGCTGTTACTACTCAAGCTTATGCTTATCACATACGCAACTTGCACAATGAGATTAAACATAAAATTTTGTGAGAAATGATCATTATAAACTAGTGGCTGATTCGCACCATAGGCAAAATTTAATGTTGGCGATTATGTCATAATACGACTTGCATCTAAATGATTTTCTAAACATGCTACTACGAAACTTTGTGCTAATCACTTGGACCTTTTCCCATTATTAAACGACTTGGAACTAATGCTTATTTACTCGAATTGCCATTGCACTTAAATATTATGATGTGTTTGATGGATATTATTGAGGAAATAATGTATTTTAAATAGTGATATGATGGAAAATATGTGGTTAAAAGTAAGGAAAAGTTATTGATGTGATGGAAAATATTATTTTATTGAAAAATGTATGCTTGAAAATGAGTTTTTAAAAAATGTGTGTCAAACAGGGGCTTAGTCATGTTTTTAATATAGCATATTTATCCTTATTAAGGCATGTTCAAGCCTCCAGTGTTTTCATCTGATATTTTGCAGGACGGGCTCCTCGTGCGCCCCCTCGGGCACCTATTATTACTACATTTTCTCTCCAGATATTATTGATAAGGTGCTCAATGATCAGTTTGTTACTTCACAAGATGGTGGCTTTCGTAGGTTTCTAGTGCACTGGAAGGATCATCCACCTAGCAATGTTACATGGATTACTAAAGATGAATTCCGTTAGTTGGATACTAAGCTCTTGGATGCCTATCTAGATTATACCTCGTCAAAGTCGAGTTCTTTTCAACCGGATGGGAATTATGCAAATTGGAAAGTCTATTTTAGGCTTAAAAGAATTAAAATCATTTAAAGTAGTATTTTCCATTAGCATTTGATTGATTTTGGTAGACTGGTTTTGTAAAAGGAAATCCTAATTTTCCTTGGTCGTTATTTAGAATCTATATAAAGAGGCTTGTTGATTGTAATGAGGCACACTTGAACATTGAATAAACTTACAATCTTCCTCCCATTTCTCTCATCCTATTCTCTCCTCTTCTTAAATTATTCTTGAGCTTGATTATCGGCATCACTATAAAGTTGATAGTTTTGGTCTACCCTCTTCTTCTACCATGTTCTACCAAGAAGGCTTCACTCTTATGAGCAGGAACCAACCACTTAAGTCCACATTACCTTAATTTATGCTCAATAGGCACTTTCTCCACTTATTGGCATATATTGTCATTTTCTATGTTAACTTAGTATAAACATGGTTTAGAAATAGATACAATAACCCAACACATAAAATTGTCCATATCCTTGATAACCAAGCCCTAACAACTCTTAAGGGATGCAGATCAATGTAACACGCACAAGCAACCAAGATGCAATTCCTTTGCAAAATGTTTTATTCATCAATAGTTATGCACGGAAGCACTTCAAAAAAAAACAAAAGGCAAGTGCTAGCTAAATTACTAGTAAAAGCCGCTTTTGAGCATTTGCCTCCTTTAAGTATTTATGACATTTAATTGAAATTATTATTCTTCTAACTTTTGCTTGATAGTAAATAATTATCAAGGTGGAAGAAGAGAAAATGAGACTGGTATTTAAAGGCTTAATTCAGATTCATCTTTTGCTAAAGACAAAACGGATAAATGTGTTCTAAAAGACTAGACTCAGAGCTTATGTATTTTTATTGTTTCTACGAACTATAAAATATACTTGGGAAATGCCATACCATCCATGGCCTGTAAAATTAAATGCAAAGATGGTAAAGATCAATGATCTGAATCACATATAAGCTTGTGTACAGAAGTTTAAGAGAGTTCAGATTTACTTCGTGGTGGCTAATAGTTGTGAGCTACTTAAAGCATATTTAATTCCTTCAGAGTATACATTGTTAACCTAAGCCTAGAATTAGCTTCAAGACAGTGATATGAAAGCAATACATATACATGCCTGCATGTAACTTTTACAAAAGCAAGCTCGCTTGTCATCCAGCCATTAACATACCACCATCAGAAACACATTCTAGGCCAAATGAAGAAAAGAAAAGAAGATTTTAATTGACATGAGAGAAATTTATTTTGAGGACTTATACAACATCCAGTGGCTGCATACATGAGCCTTACAAGAGGTCCAAATAAGAAAAGAAATAATTACAGGAAATTCTTAGCCTATGTGGGCTCATTTTTTTAAAACGGTTTATAACTCAAGTCACTTTTTATTCACACATTTCAAGGGATCCATAAGTACTATCCACTTATCCACCACTCATCTTTATCTATTTAGAATTTAAACCATTTATAGATATTTTCTAAAACATGCTTTTAGATTAAACAGCACATAAAAATGAAATGGAAAAATTAAATAAATTAGAACATTATGATTAACTAAAAGCAATATTATAAACCTGGGATGAAACAACAAGAATGGCATCAAAGAATAAATGGTCATCTATTTTAAAATAATATGTTATCAGAAAGCTTTAGTAGAAAATTCAAATAACTTTTCCTTAGAAACATACCTTGTATGCCCAGTACAAGTATGAACTCTCATTGTTGATCTCTTTCCCCAATCGAGAAATCACTTTAGACGGTGTCCAAAGTGTATTCTGGGAATTGGAAAATAGGGATAAAATTAGAACATGCTTTCTACCAACTGGGCATGATTGAGTTTCAAATTTAAAAAAAAAAAAAAATGAGAAGTAAAAAATACAGTCTAAGTAGAGCATGGAAAGAAGAACAGGTTAGAAAGGAAAATGTAAATTGTAATATAGCTTATTATACTGTCAAGATCTATATTTAGAAAACACATAAGTATGGAAATGAGGAAAAAGAAAATTGATACAATCCATCCAAGAAAGCATGCAGAGGCACAGAGAGAGAGTAAAATGTCCACTACTTTGTAAAACAGCCAAAACTTGACTTAATTCGTTTTCCGATAAACCATATTCCATGGTGAATCCAGGCACTACTCATTTTCCTTCTTCTCTAAATTAGAAGCTATTTATCTATGGAAGCCAAACTTGCCTTTAATTACATCACCGTATTGCTTTTATTATTTCGTTTTTTCCAAAATGTTTGCAAAATGCAATAACCTATGGCAGAATGACTCCTTAACCATAAAGTTGAATATATTTTCAACTTTTTTTAATCTATAATACAAAAACAGGCCGAAATAAATTGTTATAAGCATAGAGGATCATTATGTCAAATATAAATACAAATTTAATTCTGTACTCATGCTAGCATAGTTGACAATAAAATCAATGCTAAAATAGAAGTAAACGCAATTCAAGAAAGTCCAGCCAACTAATTGCTGCCTACAATTATCTTGTTCACTTCACTCGATTGAGGATCCAATCAACAAAGTTTGTCTAATAGTGAAAATTTGCAAAAAGTTACAGAAGATAGTTCCGAATAATACACAGACCAAGTATTATGCCACAGACGATCAGAATTCGAAAAAGAAATACCTTTGAAGTTTGTTCATCAAACATCTGGTCAAAAATAGGAATGATCCAGTCCTCAAATTTACAGTAGTTTTCATTAGGAACCAACAAGTTACCAATGCGGTTCAGCCCTTTTGAACGTAGAACAGCTCCAGGAAGAGAAAATTCACCTTTGAATGTGGGCGCAAGGCATTTTACAAGATCCTCCTCCACACCACCTGCTGTCGTTACTACTACATCAACCTGAAGAGAAACGTAAAATTTTACAAAGATCAATCACTTGAAAAGTAGCGTCTTATTTCAAGAATGATGCAGGGAATCCGAAAGAGAGTACTTAGGTTCTCTCACTAACTAAAAAGTATAGCATACCTGAATCTAACTAGGGGAATTTATTAAAGCCATTGAATTCGGAATATGGTAAAGTAGCCCCCCGGTGGGAACGACTCCTTTGATGGGTATTGCAATGGCTCTATTTGTACTTATATCTATTATTTTGGAGATTTATAATTCTTATGTTTTATTGGATGGAATTTCAATGATTTCGATAGTGAATGGGGTTCTTTCTTCCATTCTATACTATTTACTAATATTGATCACTGATACTAGAAAGCAGTTAACAACTATCAAAATGCGAAAGAGGCCGACTGCACCACTTCATTTTCCTCCCATTGCTAGGAGCATCGCCATCTTGACCTAATAGATCAAGAAGACTACAACTAATAGATGAGTAAATTCCTAAATCTAAGATGAGAACAAAATTCTATTCATAACACCTTATCCCGTTGAATCTAAATTCCTTTTATGTGCTTGGTGTCATAAAAAATATCATTGGTCCACAAAAATAATCAACGAAGGGTTAGTAATTGACTAATTTCTACAAATGTTAGAGATGGATAAAATGATGAGCCAACTAAATCATAATTTGAATCGACTACATGAATCCTACTACGCTACTCCATAGTGCTTATTGCTTCAGCACAACTAGGTCCTCAATTACCAGAACAAACACGTGTTAGTTTTGGTCCAATCATCCAGCTTTTTACCTTTTCTACTAAGAATCCATCACTATTATGATAGCGAGCCTCTTTCGATCTGCGAGGCATACCCCGACCACTTAAGTTGTTCTCTCCTTAATTATCCTCAAAAATGTGTCTCACCTCTACACATTGGCTAATATTCTGAATTTATAATCTTATTCGTTCTAATGATTCCGCACATTCATCTTAGAATTTTCATTGCTGCTACATTAACATCATAGATACCTTGTCTTTTAACAACCCAATATTGAGTACCATAAGGCATAGCATGTCTAGTCACTAATCTATTTTGTTTAAAACTAGCTTTTTAACCTTAAGGATCTTTCAATTACATAAAATTCATGCAACAGCAACACTTCTTTATTTCATCCAACTTGCTCTAATCCTATGTATTACATCGTCTTTATTTTGTCCTTTATTAATCAAACCTAAATACCAAAAACAATCGCTTTATAAAGGAAATTGACTCCATTTGACTTTGACCCAACAGCACCATAAATATCCTAACTTGGCTCTTGGGACAACATGATCTTCTATCATAACTCCATAATTATTGTTAGTCCTACTATCACCAAAATGGTATTGCATATGATGCGACATGGTTCTACCCAACAATCTTCATATTCCAAAGTACTCTCCTAAATTTTTATCTTATCTAATCCCTTTTTTGTCTAGAAACTAAATAATATTCCATTAGCAAATAATATACACCAAGGAACCTCAGCTTGAGTATGTCCCGTAAACTCATCTATGACTCGAGCAAAATATAAGAATTTCGGGCAGAACCTTGATGCAAGTCTACAGTAATAGGGAGCTCTCTCCTACTGCAAAAACAATAAAACACGAAACCTGTTCATTGAGACATAGACTGTTATTTTTCTTATCATTTGCACCATCACATTTCAGTTTTTGAATTTCTATTGCAAGTCCAACGTACAACCCATATCAGTGTTTATTTTAAACATAAAAGGAACAAATGGTTAATATCACAATTGAAGTTGAAATCAGTTTTCAACCATTCCACCAAACATATAGGGTAAACATCATCTGAAAACTAATGTTGCACATATCACTCACCATGCTATGCTGAACAAGATACCGGATTATGTCTCTGACTCCTGAAGAAATCAGATTCGATGTGAAACCGAGAAACACTTTGCATTTGACAGACTTTCTGTAAGTTGGGTCTCTCTCTTCTTCACTGCATTCTTCTGTATGATTCTCATCCGAAAGCCTCCAACCTAGCTTCAACCAAGATAAATCCAAAATAGTTAAGTCCAGAACATACTTTGAATTCCATAAACTTGATAGTCAAGGAAAACATACTCCAGAATTCGCAGAGAAAATTTTATAATCCTGAAAAATATGGCATTTTGATATTGAATTTAACATTTCATTCTACTATCTTCAAACCCAAACAAGATTTTGGGTCTTCAAGAATTACACAATCCATTTCAAAATTGCGTCAATACTCCTAAAATTCAATTATAATTACTAAACAACTAATTATGTAAAAGTGGACACAAGTAAAATGAACTAAAGAGAGAGAGAGAGAGAGAGAGAAAATACTAACCATTTCATTAACGAGTTGAATGGCATCACCAAGATTGGAGGCCTGGAATCCAGTGGACGCCATGGACTTGAGAATCTCGTGATAGTCCACTCCCCTGTTGAAATCGTATCCCTCAATTTTCGTGCACGATCCGTCAAGCGAATCGGATTGCTTAAAAACCGTCGATCGTACGGATTCCAACGCATTGTCCTTCATGGCTTCACCAAGGTTGTTGCTTAATAGCAGCTGGAGCAAAACTGAAGGTTTGTCTGAAGATGAAGTATTCGGCGTTCTTGAAACGCAGCTTGTGCTTTTTGGTTTTGAGATTTTCAAAAACACCTCTTGAGAAGTGCTAATTTTCGAAAACGTCCTTTTAGAGCATTTATTCTAAGTTTTTAAATCTTTATATTTAATTTAATTATTACTTTTTGTTTGTTTTTTTTCCCCTGAAATTATAAGGTTGGTATAAATGAGTTAGTGGATAATTGATTTAATATAATTTGTATCACACTAATCATTCAAATTGATTTTGTTACATAATGATTACTCAAGTTCATTGAGAGCATGTTTGGTCCAAATTAAAATCGAATTTTAATCTAAGTTAAAGTCAAACAATCAATATTAACCACATAGTTCATGAGTTTCACAACTTTTCAACCATACATTTTAAAAATTTCTATCACAATCTACTAAAAAATCTAATTTGAATTTACACCAAACACACTCATAATATTTTATCGTTGCCACCCAACTTCATATATTCTTTTGATTAACAGTTTGATGTGTGTACTGTACACATAGAAAAAAGTGACAGAGAAGCCACAATAGGGGTGGGTCCATATTTTTTGCAATATTTTATTCATGGTGAGATCCACCTCCATATAAGATTTCTGGTTAAATTTTGATTGGTTTGTTCGATAGAGATTAAAATTGAAAAACTAATCGTTATTATTAATTTTATTAGACAGTGTAACCCAATAATGGCTATATTTTCAATTTTAATTGGATTTTAAACATGATCGAACCCGCCCTAAAATAAATTAAAACTGACGAACATGGCATAGACGAAGAAGGCAACAATTTGAGTACTCATTCTGTCCAGTTCAAATTGCATTAACAAATACATAAAATTAGTAGTAAAAACTAATAAAAAATTCTCTTTAGATTAAAAATGTTTAAAAAATTAATAATAATCACTACTACTATAAAAGAGATGATGAACCGAGCACTGTTCATTTTTGCACCTTCCATTTCACATTTAACTAGTTTAGTTTTGGTTTCTCTATAGTGAGATAGCTACAATTGTTGACTTCTCAATTTTGATTAAATCGACTTGCCACTGATATTTTCACAAGCCGACTTGTCACTGATATACATGCAAATCTATTAAAACGAATTGCAATAAGACAGTAGCTGATTTCATTTGCAAGAAGATAGTATATGATTTCATTTCAACCATCAAATAAATTATTAGCTTTATCAACTCAGAAATCAAATAGAAGAAACGGAATTTGAGACTGAACGACGCAAGTCAATTAAAACAAATGTGAGTTTCTGCTGTGTTTTTTGTTTTCCAACATAAAATTATTATGATTTTCATGTATGTATAGGTTTGGTATATTCTAATGTTTTCTAGGTATATATGTGTATCTGTATCTATATATTTCTCAGATGAGAGTTTTGAATAACTTATGAAGAAATTGTAGTCAAACCAAACTAATGTAATTGCACCATTTTCAGTTTCAAGTTTTTACTTTCGACGTGGTGGAAACTGTTCCAAAATTTTCTTCGAGCAAAATAAATTTCAGTTCAACTGCTTTTAGATATAAAGAGACGAAGAATTCAAGGTTTGCTATTTTCTCATAAGGTTTCCTATTATTACTATAGTTTTTATGTTCCAGTTTTTTGTTCCCAGTTATTACTACCATCATGATTGTGTTCGAGATACAATTGTTATCCAAGCATTGCAATTTATATTTTGTAAAATATCTTGTTTCCCATGTACACACAATGTCTCCAAATAATTCGGAGACTCCGTGTGCACGGTGACACCGAATTATTTGGAAACATATACACAGTGTCGCCGAATAATTCAAAGATACTGTGTGCGCAATGACACCGAATTATTCGGAGACACACACACGGTGTCTCCGAATTATTCAGCGACACATACACCATATCGTTGAATAATTCGGAGACATCGTGTGCGCGGTTATTCGGAGACACACACACGGTGTTGCCAAATAATTCGGAGACCCCGTGTGCACGGTGACATGTGTGCGCGATGTCTCCGAATTATTCGAAGACACACACATGGTGTCACCGAATAATTCGGCGACATAAACACGGTGTTGCCGAATAATTCAAAGACACCATGTAAGCGGTGTCTCCGAATTATTCAGACACACACACACACGATGTCTCTGAATAATTCGGAGATATCGTGTGCTATCCGCACATCGCGGCCATAGCGTCTCCCTGGTGTCTGTGATGTGCAGACATCATGCATTGGTGTCCACACATTGCAGACACCAACGGGACACGGTATCCGCGATGTGCGGACACCACGGCATGGTGTTGATGTTTTTTTAATTGTACAAGTGCAATCGTTTGTGTTGGGAAAATAGACTTCATATGTCGTGGCCGCGCCCTTTTTTTTTTCCTTTTCTACTAAATAACATGTTTAATTCATTATCTTTTTTCATTCGAAAACGTGTCTTTGTGCCCTTTTTTTCCTTTTATGTTAAAAAATACGATATCTCTGCGATGTGCGGTGAGATTTTTTTAAAGTGCACAATTAGAAAAATAGACTCTGTGTCTCGGCTCTAACCTTTTTTTTCATCGTGCGCCTTTTTTTACCTTTTCTGTTAAATAACATGTTTAATTCATTATCTTTTTTTACTTCCTTAAAACGTGTATTTGTGCCATTTTTTTCCTTTTATGTTAAATACGATGTCTCTGCACGGTGGGATTTTTTTTAAGTACATAATTAGAAAAATGACTCCGTGTCTCGGCTCCAGCATTTTTTTTTCCATTGCGCGCCTTTTTTTTTCCTTTTCTATTAAATAACATGTTGAATTCATTATCTTTTTTTCAATCGAAAATGTGTCTTTGCGCCCTTTTTTTTCTTTTATGTTAAAAAAAATACGATGTCTCCACGATGTGCGGTGAGATTTTTTTTAAGTGCACAATTAGAAAAATAGACTATGTGTCTTGGTTCTAACCTTTTTTTTCAATCGCACGCCCTTTTTTCCCTTTTCTGTTAAATAACATGTTTAATTCATTATCTTTTTTCACTTCCTTAAAACGTGTCTTTGTGCCCTTTTTTCTTTTATGTTAAATACGATGTCTCTGCACAGTGAAATTTTTTTTAAGTGCACAATTATAAAAATGACTCCGTGTCTCGGCTCCAACATTTTTTTCCATGCGCACCCTTTTTTTCTCTTTTCTCGTGTCCGCGATGTACGGAGGATTTTTTTTAAGTGCACAAGTGCAATCACTTGTGTTGGGAAAATAGACTTTGTATATCGTGACAGCGCCATTTTTTTTTTTTCCTTTTCTATTAAATAACATGTTTAATTAATTATCTTTTTCACTCGAAAACATGTCTTTGCACCTTTTTTCCTTTTATGTTAAAAAAATACTATGTCTCCGCTATGTGTGGTGAGATTTTTTTTAAGTGCACAATTAGAAAAATAGACTCTATGTCCAGCTCTAGCCTTTTTTTCAATTGTGCGCCCTTTTTTCTTTTTCTGTTAAATAACATATTTAATTCATTATCTTTTTTCACTTCCTTAAAATGTCTCTTTGTGCCATTTTTTTTCTTTTATGTTAAATATGATGTCTCTGCACGGTGAGATTTTTTTTAAGTGCACAATTAGAAAATGCTCCTGCATTTTTTTCCATTGTACGCCCTTTTTTTCCCTTTTCTTGTGTCCGCAATGTGCGGAGGATTTTTTTTTTTTTAAAGTGCACAAGTGCAATCACTTATGTTGGGAAAATAGACTTCGTATGTTGTGGTCGCGCCTTTTTTTTTCCTTTTCTATTAAATAACATGTTTAATTCATTATCTTTTTTCACTCGAAAACGTGTCTTTGTGCCTTTTTTTCCTTTTATGTTAAAAAAAATACGATGTCTCCGCGTGCGGTGAGATTGTTTTTAAGTGCACAATTAGAAAAATAAACTCCGTGTCTCGGCTCTAGCCTTTTTTCCATCACGGGCCCTTTTTTTCCCTTTTTTGTTAAATAACATTGTTAATTCATTATCTTTTTTCACTTCCTTAAAACGTGTCTTTATGCCCTTTTTTCCTTTTATGTTAAATACGATGTTTATGCACGGTGGGATTTTTTAAGTGTACAATTAGAAAAATGACTCTGTGTCTTAGCTCCAGTATTTTTTTCCATCGCGCGCCCTTTTTTCCTTTTCTCTTAAATAACATGTTTAATTCATTTTCTTTTTTTACTCCCTTAAACTTCTATATTTTTTTATTTTAGACTTTTACTATTTGATAATTTATCTTATTATTTTGATAGATAATTTTAAAATGTCTGCTGATGGAGAGCCTAATGTTCATAACCCTGAAACTATTTTTCAAAGTACAAATGAGTCATACAATGCCTTCATTCGCCAACAACAAAATCAAAGACATGAGGAGCAGTGAAATCGAGTTAGACCTGGGTGCATTGATCATCGCAAAAGGATAGTTAACCTTATGTTAACTGAGAATAATAATTTACCGATATGCAT
Source organism: Fraxinus excelsior (assembly GCA_019097785.1). Classification (NCBI taxonomy): domain Eukaryota; kingdom Viridiplantae; phylum Streptophyta; class Magnoliopsida; order Lamiales; family Oleaceae; genus Fraxinus; species Fraxinus excelsior. Next base: position 7,154,680 of record CM032641.1, read on the forward strand.
AAATCTACAATACATCATCATTTTGAAGCTTCTACTTCAAATGAAGCAAATGCCAATATTTCCAATTTTAAGTTACAAGAAAGTTCTACCATATTCAATATACCAGTTACTCCATATGTGTTACCAATATGTACTTATTGTGAACATTGTGGTGCACAAAAAATTTATAAAGAAAGTAAAAACTTTTGTTGCTCGGATGGAAAAGTTAAGCTTTATGTGTGTGATTCACCTACTGAACTATTCAACTTGTTTACTTCTACATAATCTAAATGTATGGAATTTAAAAAAAAAATGCAAGGGGATATAATAACTATTTTGCATTCACTTCATTTGGTGTAAAGTATGACAAAGAACTGTTTAAAGCATATAGAGGTATATACACATTTAGAGCTCAGGGGCAAGTATATCATTATGTAAATCAACTTATACCAAATAATGATATGTCTTGTTATATACAGTTATATTTTTATGATATAGATAATGAACTTGAAAATCGTATAAAAATTTCAGAAAAATTTATTGAATCTACTTTAATGATTTTAATTGAAATCCTGAAAATAAATACATACAGTAGATTTTTAGATCTTTAAGTGATATAACTAACTTGCATAACTATCAAATACATATAAGATGTGACCCAGGACTTGATCAAAGAGTCTTCAATATTTCTAGACATCTCAAGTAGCTGCTGTATGGATTGAAGATGATGGAAATGCAAATGTTCACATTCGTGATATTACTATATACAGGCATTCTGGTGATTCACATAAAGTTCATTATTATTATGGTCGTTATGATTCTTTGAAATATTCTTTGCTTTTTCCATATGGGGAATCTGGTTGGCATGAAGGCATTGACAGATGCAAAAGTCAGACGCAAAATTTGCTCAATTTTGATGTTTTTCCTAGCACAATTAATTTTGCATCTCAAATTATCAAAAAAGAAGATCAAGGTTTGTGAATATACATTTTAATATATTTCCTAATTTTTTCAATGTAAATATTATAAATGAATACTGAAATTGGTTTTCCATCATACAATGCTTAATGGAATTAAGAAACGGACTCAGGTTTCTTTCCGAGAATACTATTCGTACAAGTTACAAATTCGTCCTTCAGGTAAGTCTATATTACTTCATAGTGGTAGACTATTTCAACAATATGTTGTAGATATGTATGTTAAGATTGAAACTACTAGATTAGACTATTTTCGTAATAATCAGAAAAAAATTCGTGCTGAACTTTATGAAGACATTGTAGATAGTGTTCAAAATGGAGAAACAATAGGGTACAAAATTGGAAGAAAATTATTTTTACCACAATCTTTTACTTGTGGGCCTAGAGATATATTAATGAGATATATGGATGTAATAGCTATTGTACAACGTTATGGAAAATCAGATATATTTTTAACTATAACATGTAATCCAAATCGGTCAAAGATTAAGCAAGAACTAAGACATAATGACGAAGTTTAAAATCGACCGGATCTAATTGTACGAGTGTTTAGAGCAAAATTAGAAGAGTTAAAAATGATTTATACAAAAAAAATGTCTTAGGCCTTGTTATTGCTCATATATATGTTATTGAATTTCAAAAAAGAGGACTTCCTCGTGCACATCTATTGTTAATTTTCAATTGTGGCCACAAAATTTCTTGTGCTGAAGACGTTGATAAGATAGTGTCCTGTGAAATTCCTGACAAAAACAAATACTCACATCTTCATTCTGTTATTTTTAAACACAATATGCATGGTCCTTGTGGAAATCTAAATCCAAAGAATGTATGTATAAAGGCAAATAGAGGTTGTAAAAATAAATATCCTAGAGATTATTGTAACACTACTATATTTGGTCATAACTCATACCCATTGTATAAGCGTCGTGATAATAACATTTATATTAAAGTTAGAGGTTAAATATTAAATAATCAATGGGTTGTACCATATAATCTTTATTTAAGTGTAAAATTTGACTGTCACATTAATGTTGAAGTGTGTTCTTCTATCAAAATTGTAAAATATTTGTATAAATATGTATACAAAGGACATAATCGTATTAATTTCTTAATTAACACAAATAAAACAGAGAAAGAAATTGACGAAATCTCTTTTACCAATTCGCTAAATGGATATCTCCACCTGAAACTATGTAGATGATTTTTTTTTCAATTTGTCAGAAATTTGTCCTACTGTTTATTCTTTACAGCTTTATATTGAAGATCACCAACAAGTAACATACAATGAGAATGATGATTTATCTACTGTTATTGACAATGAAAATATGAGGAGAACAATGTTGACAGAATTTTCTCGAATGAATGAAGTAAACGAGTTTGTTCGAACATTGTTATATCGGAATTTTCCTACACATTTTGTTTGGAATACAAATATAAAGATGTAGACTCCGAAAAAGAGACAAGTTGTTATAGGACGAATTGTCACGACAAATCCTTCTGAATGAGAACGTTATTTCCTCCGCATTCTTCTTAATCATATTCGAGGGCCAACATCATTTCAATATTTAATAACTTCAAATGGGGTAACTACTACAACTTATCGGGAAGTTGCATTTCTACATGGTCTATTAAGTGAAGATAACAATTGTGAAGAATTTTTATCTGAAGCTATTATTTATGAAATGTCATTTTCTTTAAGACGTCTTTTTGCTACAGTCATTATGCTTTGCAACCCTAATCATCCAAAATTGTTGTGGGATAAATTCAAGGCTTATATGATTGATGATTATGTACATGAAAATATACCCGTGGAAGTTGCTGAAGTACGGGCTTTAGATGATCCCAGCTCTGTTTTAAAATCATTGGGTAAAAACATAAACGATTATGAAATGGTATCATTCAACGTATATATATATGAGAATGAAAAGTTGAGAAGAATGATTGCCGAAGAGACAACTAATTTGGATGTTCAATGGGGCTATGCTGATCCAGCAACCTTAAATGACAAACAACAATTTGCATATGATATAATTAAGGAAAGAGTAAAATCAGATTCAAGTGGTGCTTTCTTTATCAACGGTCCAGGTGGGAAGGGTAAAACGTTTTTATATAAAACACTCCTAGCTGGTGTGAGGTCTCAAGATTGAATTGCTTTGGCAACTGCTTCTTCTAGAGTATCTGCATCTCTATTACTTGGAGGTAGAATAACTCATTCAAGATTTAAAATTCCTTTGGAAACAACTGGTGAAATTAGCTGTAATGTTAGCAAACAATCGCCTTTAGGAACTTCATTGAAAATGTCCAGATTAATAATTTGAGATGAAGCAACCATGGTAAATCGTTGTGCCATTGAAGCTGTAGATAAGATGCTAATAGACATTATAGATTGTAATATACCTTTTGGCGGTAAAGTGGTGGTTTTCAAAGGAAATTTTCGAAAAGTCCTCCCAATCGTACAAAATGGAAAAAATGAAGACATAATGAGAGCTACCTTAGTATTATCTGATTTATGGCATTTGTATTTACATCTACCATTAGTTGAGAGTATGAGGGCGAAGTTAGATCCCAAGTTTTGCTATTACTTGCTTAGAATTGAAAATGGAACAGAGCAAGAACATACTTGTAAGTGCATTAAACTTCCAAACAGTATAATTTTGTCATTTGAGGATGAAATTACATCTTTAAAAAATCTAATACATCATGTTTTTCCAAACATAGAATCATATACTAATAATTTACATCTCATGGCAAATCGAGTTATTCTTATGCCTATAAACGAATGTGTTGATCATATTGACAAAATTTTGCTCGAAGATATTCTTGGTGAATTTTACACATACTATAGTTTTGATGAATCAATTGACAAATCAGAACAAATGTTATAAGAAGATTTCTTGAATAGTTTGACCTCAAATGGTATTCCACCACATGAATTGAAGCTCAAAGTAAACTATCATGTGATATTATTACGAAATATCAATCATTCTCAAGGGTTATGCAATGGAACACATCTTACTTGTCGAAAATTTGAGAAGAACGTAATTCTTGGTGAAATCACTACTGGCGAATATTGTGGAAAGCATGTTTTCTTACTGATGATCCCTTTTATACCTCTCAAAAGTGATCGAAACTCAATTCTATTTAAAAGAACTCAATTTCCAATTAGTCCATGCTCTGCAATGACAATAAACAAAGTACAGGGTCAAACACTTGATTTCATTGATTTATATCTTCCGAAATCAGTTTTCTGTCATGGTTAGCTTTATGTAGCGTTATCAAGAGCAAAAACAAACACATCTATAAAAGTTTTACTTAAACCATCAAACACCGACACTTTATACAGCATATGTACTAAGAACATTGTGTACAAAGAAATTCTTTCATTCATATATCGGTAGAGCTACAATCTTCATGAGTATTTCTTATGTTTGACATCCTCTGAGATCAAATTGAACCCGCTTCTTCGGTGATATGTACTCAACAAAGGTTTTTACTCTTTCTTGATCAATCTAGATCTACTTTCGTTCGACATTTTTAACTTTAACTAGATAAGTGCATATTAATTATCATGTTCAAATAAATTTCTCAATTATTAGAAAATATATCATGTCTTAGCTTTGGAGTCCACTAATACTGATTAGGATATTACCTTTCTCTTTTCTGATTTTTCTTCCACCCGTATTAATGCAGGATTTTGTCATTTATGATTATGCTCGGACTAAGATATCTGATGAGGAACTAGACAACATGATAAGCAAAACCTTAATTTACAGAATTAATGAAAGGCATGGATTTTTTAGGAAGAATTTGAGTTATTAGATAATTCTGTCGTTTTTTATGTATTTATTTTGGTGATGGCTTACAAAGAGAATGAAAAAGTTTTTGAAAAGATGTTTTTATTACTCGGGTCAATATAATTATTAAGAACATTTTTTTGGAGCTGAATTGGAAACTCTTAAAATGAAAGGTAATGTCATATCTGTAATTTCCTTCCACGTGGAAACTGCAAACTCTGTAATTTGCTACTTTTCCACATCTCTATCATATTATTGCAACTACTTTTAACATGTTTGGGATGCTCAACTAAACGGTAGTGGGTAGAATTAATGAAGAAAAAGAAGTTGACACCTTTTTATTGTACCATAAGTACTATCCAATATTGCGTTCCAATCACTTCATTTATGTTATTCATTTACAATATAATGGTACCTTATTTATTCATTGCAGTTCAAAGGTTTATCCAATTGTCATTGCTGCTCATCCCTCCAAACTTAATCAGTTTGCATTGGGACTTACTGATGGTAGAGTTCACGTGCTAAAACTCCTAGAAATAAAAGAAAAAAGGAGTATGACGCCTCCACAAGAAAATGGTGCAAGCTACCAGTCTCATTGCATTTGTACCAGACCATTCCTTATAGTATAATAAACATGCATTAGGTGGCTTAACTTGCAAGATTCAGCAGTTTGATAGGCTGAAGGAATGGTTACAATCTTAATAGACACAACATAGATGGGAATAGTTCAAAATATGTAAGATGAACTCAGAATCTTGGATTTATTTATTTTTGCTTTTCTTTTCTTTTTCTTTGGATCACATAATGTATCTAAATGCACATTTATATGTTATCCGATTTTATTTGTAGATTATGTTTTTATGTAAAATTGTATTTTAATGAATTTTAGGATTCCTTTTACACTATCGAAGCTTATAAATTTTCTTATTTTACTTGATGAGCAGAAAAAAAATAGCTTATAAACTCAAACCATTTACATAATAACAATAAATAAATTATAGAAAAATATATTATCTCAAAACTAATGTTTTACTTTAAATTTGTTCAATAGGGTGATATTCTGATTACCAATAAGAGTTAGTGATTATGTATGCAATGTATCATTTTTTAGCTTCAAGATTGTGTTAATATATTATTCTAATGGAAAGACTTTTATATAACAATTGGAATACAAGATTAAAATCATTTTGTCGTAAATTATTATTAGCACGTAAAAAAAGAAAAAAAAAACCTTAAGAATGTAAAAAAAAAACTCTGAAACAGGATTCAGAGACACTTGGTGGTGTTTCCACATTATGCGAAGACACGGCTTCGTGTCTCTGCATTATGCAGAGACACGGACACAATTTTTTTTAGTTTATTGCTTCATTCCATACATACATAAAATTAAAATTTCTTTCACATCTCCGCATCCGCGCCTGTTTTTTCATTTATTATTTCCAATTGTCGATTCCTACATAAATAATACACTACATGAACTTTTCTAGGACTCTGGAATGTTGGTATTAAATGTGTCCATGAATGTGCAATATATTTTCGTGAATGAATAATGGTGTTTGGACGATTTAATCGACGTAGGAAAGAAAATAAAACACTAGCAATCTTAAATATTGGAACCAATTTATTTTTGCTCTTAGAATAATATATTCTAAATTTAGTTAGAAATTGGTAGAAATTTTCCTCTATGAATTAAAAGTTTGGTAGAGTTGAAAGTAGAGCAATGTCTCCACATAATGCGGAGACACGAACATAAATATAATTTCACTTATTAATAATTTAATTCAAAAATATTAGAAAATCTTCAATTCCAAATATATATATATATATATCAAAATTCCTTATTTTAGACATGAAAATAAAACACAAGTGTCGTGTCTCAGCAAAATATGGAGACACACATCCCCTCACAAATTCACAAATCAAGGAATACTACAAGAAATTCATAAATCAAACACTCCCTTAATTCACTTAAATTAAACAGCTCATTTTGTTCAAAAGGAAGCTCCGATTTTAGAAACGGTTTCAATTTAAATACAGTAAAGCCATAGACGTTGATTCTTGGGCTGCTCATCTGTTCTGCCTCTAGGCGTTATCAATCTGTTCTTCAATCTCGATCTAGTAAACAACATTATTACACAATGTTATCAATGGACAATAAACAACAAATATTTATCATATTAATTTATGTAAAGAAAGCAGGTTCCAATATATATTTGCGAAGAATTTGGCTTTTGTCTAAAACGCAAATATCACCTTCAAAATACCATATCCCGTGCATTGCACGGGTTAAGACTAGTAATAGTAAAAAGAACTAACTTGGTAGAGACCAAAAAGGTAAAGATTTGCAACTGTATGTTTGTGAAGAAAACTAATTTTTCGAGTTCACAATTCAAACAAAAATTCATATGTTTAGTGAATTAAAATCCCAATAAACATACATGAATACACACAGACAAAGAAACACAAGCACATAAAAGTACATGTTAATTCACGCATTTTTTGAAATCCGAAAGGATGTTCAGGTTGTAAGGATTGATGGCGACAAGTTGCTCCACCGTTCATGACATCGTCAACGGCAACTGCTTTTGCTTTTGTGTTGAACTAGTCATCTCTCTCTATATATGTATATGCATGTATATATGATTTTGTAAATTTAAAATTGTAAGCCAGTATTACTATGTGGTTCTTGTTGGTTTTTTTTTAATTTATTTTTATATATAATGCAAAGTTATCATTTTACTCCTTTTAAATTAGTCAAAAGGGTTATATGGAGTTTGGGTGGTCATGATAAAACATTATATGGAGTTGAGTGTAAGGGTGGCAAATGGGGTTGAGCACCTCGTCTACTTAGCTCGTAGCCTACTCGGATCGGCTCACCAAGTAAATAGAATCCGCTCGCCTTGCCTCATGGGCGAGCCCACGAGCTCGTGCCCACAAGCATAGATGACGACCCAGGTTTTTGGCTATGGATCGTGACTCACCATCTACCGTGATCGAAACGATCACTTTTTAAGATCAAGTGACCATTTTGGTCACTGTAGATAACTATTAAAAGTAGCCGTTTGGCCCTTTAATTTTGTTTCCCCCATTTAACACTTTTTTTACACAACAACAACAATTCATACTCTCTTTCACATTCTACAATATACATTCTACCATCAATTTCAAAATTTTCTATATCCTTATATCTTACTCTCTTCACATACTTTTATTTACAGTATACTTACTATACACAATACATATTCTCTACGTGATATTTTATACATATTGTCATTACCCAATTTCTACATATTCATTCATCATTTCATCTTCATTCAAGTTCATATATCATCAATTCATCCCAAATGGATCTACAATCATTTGTTGAGTGCTTATTTGATATCGGTGGTGAATCACCTCTTACGCCACAAAGTCAATTTCACAATGAGTTTATCTATCTCAACTATGCATCCATTCTCGAAAATATTTCAGATTTGGATGCTCACGGAAATAGTAATCCAATTGATTTGAATGATGTTTATGTTCACGAAATGGAATGTGAGGAACTAGATATTCTCGATACAAAAAGGAAGAAAAAGAGGGAAAAAATTGACAAAATGTTTGGATCGCTTTAAATTAATGACATTAGCAATCACTAGCAGTAATTTAACACTTATCTAGACGCTCATATGTACATTGAATTCTTATGTTCCATTAAAGGATCTAGGGCTGTTACACTACTTGGGCATCCAAGTACACAGATCCCCTTTCTTATTTAGCATTTAAGTCAAGCATAGTATATTCTTGATATTCTGCAAAGAGCTTTTATGCAAGATGGTGAACCTTTACATACTCCTTCACAATGCATGATCAAAGGCTTCATATTGATCACCTGACATTTGTTTTTATGTGAATAAAGTGTATCATTTTAAAATGATGTTGGGCTGCCAGGGAGGGTTTGACACCATCCCTGACATCCCCCTCACAATAGGGGGGTGGCGGTGGGGTAGTGGAATTTTCTTTTTTGCTTTTTCAATTCATATGGGGTAGCGTGGATCCCACCACAATGTGAGAGGATGTCAATGAATGTGTCAAATTTTTTCTGGTAAAATGGTTTAATCGATCATTTTATGCATGCTCCTATAGAGGTTCATTGGAATGTTGTTAAATGCATTCTACATTATCTCGGAAGGATGAGTTCATTCAATATTTCTATCCAAGAATCATCAAATCTTTCTCTAATAACTTACATTGATGCACATCGGAGTACCGGTGGTTGTTGCAATTTTCTTTGTATCTTGATCTTTATCAAAACAACGAGTTGTTTCTCACTCCAACGCAGAATCTGAGGCCATTTTTGGATTCAATTTCTTAAAATTCATTTTTCTTTCTCTCAAAAACATGTTCAATCATACATTTCATGGGACCTATAATTTTTATCAACTTTGTTACTATATATTTTATCAAAATCTAGTACAACTCTAATTTTTAACATAGCCAAATAGGGGTTACGTATCGAGAAATTGCTAATGTTGCAATTAAGGTTGCCTGGGTTGAAGATATCCTCAATGAACTCTCTATTATTCAATCCTACGTTCCCTTGCTCCTCATGACAAAGTGAGCGCTAAGTATAATAAGTCCGTGTTTGAGTCCTATTTTTAATAATAGATTTTTGTAAACAATGATTTTTTTTAAAGAACGAAAAGTAAGGAAAAAATTAGATTTATGGGCAAAATTAATTTATTAGAATAATGTATGATTGAAAATGAGTTTTAAAAAAATGATATTCAAACATGGGTAATCACTATTTACTGATCATTTCATTGTTCCATATGTAAAAAATTACTGAAATTTTTTAAATATTCTACATTTAAATGTTGGTCAATCTAAACTGCTTTAGAAACCATCTTCTTGTATTTGGTGAAAACTCATTTACAATGTCATTACATTTGAGAATGAGGTACTAAGTACAACTTTCCTATGACATGCAAAATCGCCACAAATGCTATGAATCCAATGCTCATTACTAGTACAGTAGTAGGAGAAAGTTTAATCCCTGGAGCCTCTTCAGTGTAAAATTGCAGCACGGTGCTAGCCGCCGCTTCGGCCCCCCTGCCTCCGCCACCTCTCCTCCGCCGCATGCCAGCTGCAACGCTTCTTGACCCTCCTACCATTGCTTTTCTCCACCTATCACTAGAGAAAAACGTCGAGATTTATTTATCGTAAGAGGTCAAACTTAAATGTAAGAATTTATTGCTAATGTAAAAACGCTTAAGGGAAGTTAATGGAAAAACGTTTTGATTATCAGCTATAATTTCACGTTTCAAGAGTCTCGAATATGAAAGAAAAATAATTATTTATTTATTGTATGTACAGTATTTTGCTGTTTTTAATTTCTAAGAAGTTTTATTCTCTAGATGTTATTTTCTTGAATTTCGTAAGTGAAACCAAAAAAAATAAAAAAATAGTAACCTTAATTTTAGAATAGGTACATGATAATCAACATGATCGAACACATGTTGAACCACGAACAAAATCGAAAAAACAAAAAATAATAACACGAACTCACCGATTCACGATATATCCTTTAAATGAATTTGCTCACTTCCACGGTGCTTAAAGGCAAACAACAATTGTCTTCCAGGATAGGATGGATTTTCCTTCTTAAGAAAGCAACACGTCGATCTGAATAGAATATATGAAATATTGCATTTGTATATATCATGGTGCGTAACATGATTATTTCAACGTATATTTGTTAATACTAGGTTTAAGCAACGTGCAATGCACGTTTGCTTAGTTATATATACTCCCTCCGTCCCAATTATATAGGCTTGTTTAGTTTTTCGCACGGATTAAGAAAACTTCTTTAATGTTATTGGAAAATTAATTTTTGCCAAGATCTTTCCTAATTTACCCCTATTTAATTTTTAGTATGTAAAGCTAAATATTGTTGGAATTAATAAAGAATTTGAAGAAGAAGAAGAAATGAGAGTTGTTTCATGCTTCCAAGAAGTGGAAAATGAGTGTATTTGGATGATTTCAAGAAATTGGTACATTAAGTGGGAAAAATTTAATAAGGGTATATTGGTAAAAGAACACAATAAAATATTCTACTTTAGGAAACCGGCTTATATATTTGGGACAAAAAAAAAGGAAACACAGCCTATATAATTAGGACGGAGGGATTAATTTTTTTGGTTCATTAAATAATTAATGATGTAATGTTTATGTAATTGATAAATAATTACACATTGTGATATATTAATTTTAATTTGAATAGTGTTAAATTCTAAATTAAAATGTATAAGTTTGTGTTTCGTACTATTATATTATATTAAATTTTGTATTTAATCATGAACTTTTTATACATAATAAAATAATAGATAACATTATAATACAAAACTAAATAAATAAATATTTTTTCTTCATTGAGTTCAATGTACCTTACCAAATAAATTATTAGCATTTTTAAATTCATAATATCCACATCCATTTTGTTTTTTAGTTTCATTTTTTCCTAGTGACTAAAATGTAGTAGTACAAAGTTTTTTGCATTTTCCATTCATTTATTAATAATGTTCGAAAAGGCGTAATGCGTTGTGAGATGTCGATGTTGAGAATCGAGAATCACAAGTTTAGGCGTATCAATACGAAGAATAAGCGTCATAATACATTTCGTATTTTTAATATTATTTTAATTATTTTTAAGACATTAAATATATTTTTATTTTAAAAAATAGTTTTTTTCTATATTTAAAAAAATAGATTTTTTACTATATCATAAAATCATCTAATATTTAAAAATAATACTTACTAAACATTTAATATAATACTATCATATTGCTAAATAGTGTTATGAGAATTTTAATTTTTTTTATTAATTAAGGAACTAAACATGAGCATTAATCATAGGATTTATACGAAAAGTTTGCGGATTTGATAATTTCGATATCTGAAAATGGAGATGAAGGATTTTGATTCACAATCGAGAATGACTCCGACGTAAAGTTTGTGGGAATTCAATTGGGGTCGAACCGAATGCAATAAATACATAAAAATAATTTAAAATAAATCTATCTTTACAAATTAGATTCATTATATATCCTACAATTAATCCCAACACTAAAAATTAAAAATAAATATGTTAAAATAGTTTACTTTGTTAAATTAAAATATTTTAAACTTATAGAAAATAATATCTAACATTAATATATTAATAATCAAGTGCAATTTAAATTAAATTTGAAAATTAAATAAATGAAAGAATGAAAGTGAATATTACAATTTAATTAGTTGTAATTCAAAATCAAATTAGTCAATTAGACATACATTTTAAAATGATTTTGATGAGCATTTTAACATTTTTTTTGTCACTATCCCACATTGAAAATTTATAAAACTATTAGAGTTAGGAGTATATATAAAATGCACAATCCCACATTGGAAGTTTATGAAACCTTTGGAGAGAAGTGTATCTATAAAATGAGCATGACATCTAATACTTCTACATGGGCTTTAGAATTGTAAATTTTGAAGCCCAATTATGGAGTTAAAAGATTTTTAAATTAAAAAAATTCCGTTAGTTTTTCCGTTAAATTAAGAAATTCCGTTAGTTTTTCCGTTAAACCAACAAATTCCGTTAAATAGGCACTTTTTATATATAGAAAGATACAATCCGAAATTGGTATGTTAAATTCAATCATAGAAGAAGGCTATATATATAGTGTTCGTGACCATTCAAACATCCTAAAACGCCTTTCACGAACAGTGGTAACTATTCAGACATCTTTCCAAATGAATATAAGTGATTGTTAACTCATCACAGACGTCGATTAAAGGTCATGGATGATCACAAGTCATAGACGTTCGGCCACCGCTAGAAAACTCGTATAAAAAAAAAAAAGCCAAATTGTTTGAATAAATAATATTGTTAACAATAATTTTGTTCAGGTATCTAAAGAATTTGATGATAATAATTTGTCCCGAAAATTAAAATTAAGTTTTATCGAAAAAGATATCTAAGTAGGACAAAGGACCCCTCACTCGCATACGATTAAACCAAATCAAGCCCAGCAGAACTTAATAGGACTCATGCACGTGCCGAACCGATCCGAGCCGGCAGTACGGAGAAGGCAACATGGGCACGTGTGGGGTTTGGACCAAACCTAATAGGATCTAGATCTTCTCCTTCCATAGACCAGTGGTATCCATTGGCACCCAAATTCAATTGTCAAAGTTTTAGTATTTGAACCAAACAAAAAATTTCAAGTTTACCTATGTGGGATAAGTTACGGCAATACAATCAAAATTTTCCTTGTACCAAGTTTCAAGTGGGTTATTTTGATTCAAAATATTTCATTCAAAACTAAATGATTTTCAACAAATAAATATATCATGTTAATCCTCTCACAGAGTAGAGCGTGAATTTACATGGCCCCATTAATTTTCGATTACGGATCTCATTGAAATTTGGACTCAAAGTTGATCCATTTCACAATATATAAACCTCCAACATATACAACTATATATAAGCATTAATCATAAATTTTATCCGTAATGACTCGAGAATTTTCTAGTCATTTAAGCATATTAATTCACTTTGAGTTGTAAAAGAAAAATGGAGGTAATTCCCAACCAATTCTTAAGAAATTAATCACTTTCATCACTTAATAGGGTATTGATGTTAAGGCATTCGAAACAAGGTGTCGAAGGATTATATTGTATGATCTTTGCATAAAGACTCTAATCATCTTATACCGTTGAGCACCAATTGCTTAGTCAATCTTGGTGGCAAACGGGGTTGAGTTGCTCACGAGCTCGGCTCAATCACGGATCATTCAGGCTTATATTGAGACAAGTTATAGATCGAATCGAGCTCAAAAAAATCTCAGCTCGTGGGCATGTTGTGTAGTCTTGAGTTTGTGGGCCATGTCTACGAGCGGGCTTATTGGCCACTTACTATGATTGTTTGGTCATCGAGACGGTAAAAAGTATGACATTCTTAAAATATTAGAACCTTTATCTAGTTAAAGCTCAAAATCTGTGAGAATCATATATTTCATCGTTTACGGTAATTCTCACCAATAACGAAGTTAATTGAATTAATTTTCATGTATTTATAAGTACTAGGTTTAAGCAACGTGCAATGCACGTTTGCTTAGTTATATATAATTTTCTTGGTTCATTAAATAATTAATGATGTAATGTTTATGTAATTGATAAATAATTACACATTGTGATATATTAATTTTAACTTGAATAGTGTTAAATTCTAAATTAAAATGTATAAGTTTGTGTTTCGTACTATTATATTATATTAAATTTTGTATTTAATCATGAACTTTTATACATAATAAAATAATGGATAACATTATAATACAAAACTAAATAAATAAATATTTTTTCTTCATTGAGTTCAATATACTTTACCAAATAAACTATTAGCATTTTTAAATTGATAATATCCACATCCATTTTTTTTTAGTTTCATTTTTTTCTAGTGACTAAAATGTAGTAGTACAAGATTTTTTACATTTTCCATTCATTTATTAATAATGTTCTAAAAGGCGTAATACGTTGCGAGATGTCGATGTTGAGAATCAAGAATCACAAGTTTAGGCGTGTCAATACGAAGGATAAGCGTCATAATACGTTTCGTATTTTTAATATTATTTTAATTATTTTTAAGACATTAAATATATTTTTATTTTAAAAAATATTTTTTTTCTATATTATAAAAAAAAAGATTTTTTACTATATCATAAAATCATCTAATATTTAAAAATAATACTTACTAAACATTTAATATAATACTATAATATTGTCAAATAGTGTTAGGAGAATTTTAATTTTTTTTATTAATTAAGGAACTAAATATGAGCATTAATCATATGAAATTTAGATTACGAAAAGTACTGCGGATTTGATAATTCCGATATCTCGAAAACTGGAGATGAAGGATTTTGTATTCACAATCGAGATGATTCCGACATGAAGTCTTGTGTAAATTCAACCTGCCGGTCGAACGATGCATAAATACATAAAAAATAATTTAAAGTAAATCTATCTTTACTAATTAGATTCATTATATATCCTACAATTAGTCCCAATACTAAAAATTAAAAATAAATATGTTAAAATAGTTTACTTTGTTAAATTAAAATATTTTAAACTTATAGAAAATAATATCTAACATTAATATATTAATAATCAAGTGCAATTTAAATTAAATTTGAAAATTAAATAAATGAAAGAATGAAAGTGAATATTACAATTTAATTAGTTGTAATTCAAAATCAAATTAGTCAATTAGACATACATTTGAAAATGATTTTGATGAGCATTTTAACATTTTTTTTGTCACTATCCCACATTGAAAATTTATAAAACTATTAGAGTTAGGAGTATATATAAAATGCACAATCCCACATTGGAAGTTTATGAAACCTTTGGAGAGAAGTGTATCTATAAAATGAGCATGACATCTAATACTTCTACATGGGCTTTAGAATTGTAAATTTTGAAGCCCAATTATGAAGTTAAAAAATTTTAAAATTAAAAAAATTCCGTTAGTTTTTCCATTAAATCAAGAAATTCCGTTAGTTTTTCCGTTAAACCAACATATTCCGTTTAATAGGCACTTTATATATATACTAGTTAAAAGCAACGTGCAATGCACGTTTGCTTAGTTCATGTTTTGTTTATTTGGTGGAGAAGAATTCTCTTATTAATGAAGATATTTCTAACCGTTGATTTAATTGATAAATAATTACACGTGATATATATTAAAAGAAAAGCATTAATAAAATGTATGGAATGGTCCTATCAATAAACATAGCTCAATAGTTTTATGGACGGTCTTTGAGATAATTTTGTTTCTAAGATGACGATCCAGCATTTTCCTCATCTTGCACTGTTTCAACAGAGAGGACATTGAAGTGCTTATATTTTTTCTCATTCAGTTTTTCTGGATCTACAAAAAGTTGAAGGTTCCAGGTTTTTTTAGATAATTTCTCTACAACGCTTTGAACATATGGTCGATTTTCCTGCAAAATTAATTTTGGATAGGTTTACATAATTAATATAAAACTCATTTAAATATATTTTAAATAATTGTTTGTAATGTAATTGAAGTTTTGAAGAAAAATTAAAGAGTTACCTCTCCTGCATGTTCCATCAATTCTACTGCTAAACAACCAAGTGTCTGTTCTGCTACTTCACCGAACAAAGTAGCAGCAAGCTTTCCAGTATTGTCGTCCAGTTCAACATATGCTCTAGCACTTTAAATGCGTTGAATATATTAATTCGATTTTGAATGTCGTTGAATTATAGATGAAAAAAGACATCAATTTTGAATGAAAATTGTAAGATACATACCGTGGTTTGTTGATTCCTTGGCTCTTGCAATATATACAAACGAATGTTTCATTGTATTTATATCCAGTTCCTCTATTACAGACAACACATGAAATGTAATAAAATAGTTGGGCAAACTCAATCACATTTATCTTCGCCTCTATCCAGATTTTTGCTCTCTGTATTAAATCATAATTAATTTTTAGAATGAATGTTAGTGTAAATATTACGATGAATTACAAATAAAATAATATTTACCGCTGTGGGTTGTAAACCCTTAATGAAATCTGCAATATCGCAAATCTTCACAATTTCCCGAATACCAACAGATGAATGTGGTGTAGATGTGTATGTCAATGATCTTGCAATGATAGTTTTGATTATCGAATCATTATTCTCCACCCTTGAAATTCAGAAAAGAAGAATAATGCAAGGAAGTGAAATTTACATGTAAATTACATACATCACATAATTATGTCTAATATTAATTTATTAATATCTAATTTTTAATCGACGAGAATTACCATTACTTCATTGCAGATGCCTGAGGAAGAAGAGGATTGATTATAAAGGTACTTGACGGACGTGATGAAAGAGACAAGCCTTTGTTGAAATTGAGATTGGTTTTAGTGCAAGTATATGCAGTATGGAAAAATATGCCACATTCGTTATTATTGTAAATACCGTTATATGATCCAACAGATATTTTTGTTCCAAGTATTATTGGCTTATCTTCAATAATATCTGATATTTTCTGACATTCTTCTTGGACGAATCGACCCCACATAGTCAAATATATGAGGTTCAAGCTGCAAAATTGAAATTACTAAAAGTATTAATAAAATATTCCTAAATTAATATTGGAATTCGTATTTGAAAGGAAAGAGAAGTTATAAGAATTTTTCACATTTTATCGATAACATATATCTCTTGAATTGTTGCTGGTCCAAATGTTGTCATTACCTCTTTAGTTGGCTTAATTTTTATTGCAACAGCTAAAATAACTAAATATTTTAAATATGAAATGCTAATTTATATTGATAATAAATTTGTAATAAAATTGAAATTAAATTATCAATTTCTCCAATCGACCCTCTATGAGCCTCTAAATCCTTGAATGTGATGATCTCATATTTTGGTACATCTATTTTGTCTTCGTTATGTGGAACATCTTCTATTATTGTTTTTGAATTCAGAATCCACTGATATTTATATTCTCCAATTTTGTACTTCAAATCCACTGGTTTGACATATGTATTGATGATATAATATGAGTGTAAAATTTTTAAGTGTCGGTCTGGGGGTCAATATCAGTGCCAAACATTGTCGTCTGCACTCGATTTCCCTATACGAACAATAAAAGTAATTGTGATTAATAGTGTATTGTATAAAGTTATGTGAATTGTTTTACTGTACTGAATTTTTTAAATGATTTATGTATCCTTTATTTTTTTTTTACACAAAATATGTTGTAAAAATAAAGTTAAATAAGTACAGTGTAGTTAATATTTTTATATGATACGATATAATTTAAGAACCTCTAATTTCAAAGGATATTGATAATTGGAAACATAATATAGGCTAACAAATATCATACCTCTTGATCAATTAATGTCAAATTTTGGTACTTCACCGTTGTGCGTTGGCTTGTTCGCTTAGGTGACTTCTCCGCAATGATCATCTTAATCTTCCAGTTTTTTGTATTCGGAGTGATATCCTTTATTGATGCGTGCACCTTCCACATATTTTCTATTTTCTGATAAAGAAATATCAGATGTGTAAGTGTAGCAGATTTTAGTTTAAATTCATAAACCACTGAAACAATTGATGAAGACTTTGAATTAAATTACTGAATATTAGACATATGGAGAAAAATATTATAATACACAATAAATCAAAAGTATACAATTAAATCTAGTTACTTGAATAACATTAATTCAAACATGATAATGTAAGCAATTCTGTGAACACAATATTTTTTGTGATGTTCTTTTCACGTTGTTCAGTGGAGAGTGGTCGTATTAGAATCCTCACTGTAGATGCTGTCTTTGCCCTCGATAAAGCCACATATAATTGACCATGCGAAAAAACTGGTTGAGGTAAATAAATCCCAACATAGTCCAATGTTTGCCCTTGTGACTTATTGCAAAACTTAATCTTATAGGGAACTGAGTTCGTTTGAATGGAAAACCACTATTTTCTTCAACATTTGGTAAGAGTGGTATCCTTGGAATGAATACTCTTTTTCCAATATGGTGTCCAACTGCAATTTCTGCATCTATGACATTTCGATCAAAAGCTCGACAAATCAAACGGGTTCCATTGCATAGTCCTTCTGAAGGATTAATGTTTCTAAGCAGCATGATGAGACAGTTTTTCTTTAGTAATAATTCATGTGGCGGAAGTCCGTTTGGGGTTAGCGTATTTAAGAAATCTTCCATAACTGATTGTTCAGATGCATCTACTGTCTCATCGAAACTGTAATATCGATGTATTTCTCCTGGGAACTTATGAATCAACAATGCATTTATTTCATCAACATAACCGTTCTTCGGTGTTAATATGGCCCGATTCATCATTGATGAAATATTTATTGAATATTCATGAACATCGTAGAAAACATCCTCTATCAAATGATCTAAAGAAGTGTTGTCATCATCATAGGGAACAAGCATCATATTTGGTATTTTAATGGTTTCATCGATTGTGTTTGGCGGCATTCCATTTCATGTTTCTAATACATAATCTGAAAAATCTGGATCCCGTCTTGCTCGCATATTTTGTTTTAATCGGAACTTAATCAATGTAGGCCACAAATACGAATAAACCAAACTGGAATTTACCTGTTCTTGTCTCGTTCCTTTACGAACGACAGGCAAAATCTGTCGAAAATCTCCACCGAAAACAACAACCTTGCCACCGAATGTTACATTTGAATCATTGATGTCTTGTAGCATTTTATCTAATGCTTCTATGTGTTGTTTTCTCGTCATTGGAGCCTCATCCCAAATTATTAATTTTGCTGCACGTAGTAGGTTTGCCAGTGCACTTTGTTTGCTGACACAACATGTGCTTCTTTCGTCAGTATCAAGTGGAAGCTTAAAGCGTGAGTGTGCTGTTCGACCTCCCGGAAGAATAGATGCAGCAACACCTGATGAAGCAGTTGCAAGTGCTACTAATTTTCTTGATCGTACTGTTGCGAGAAATGCTTTGTACATGAATGTTTTCCCCGTCCCACTTGGGCCATCTATAAAGAATGCAGCATTTTGGTTTGCAAATACTTTTTCCAGTACTACATTATAGACGTGTTGTTGTTCACTATTAAGAGATTGTGATACAGCGATATCCGTTTCTGGAATTTCAACAGCCAATTCGTCATCGATTTCTCTAGATCTATATTCCTCATCGTCGAAACAAATGTCGTCATCAAGAAGATAATAGGAATTAATATCTTTCCCCATTGATTCAATTGTAAATGAGATTGACCTCAATACTTTGGTTCTTACATTTGATATAGAATCTTCTGTGGATTTGAAATCAGCTGACATATCTTGCTCAAAACGTTCCCAAAGCTCCCTCGGATTGGTTGGATTACAATAAACTAATATTGTTGCAAATAACCGCCTCAAAGTTCTTCGCATCTGATATAAAGTCGCTTCGTTTAAACAATCTTCTAAGATGTTGTCACTCTGTAGCAACCCATGCAATGTTGCTACCTCGCGAAATGTTGGGGCCACAACACCATCAACTGTCCTAAGGTTCTCAAACGACAAAGGTCCTCTTACATGGTTTAGCAATAGTCGCAGCAAATACCTCTCGCCTTCAAATGGATTTGCTGTAACAATACGGCCAATACCTGTTTTTTTTTTCGAGGAGTCCAATTCCTGTTTTGTTGGCTCCAAACATAATATTCCAGGAAATCTTTATACAATAATGTTTTTGCGTTCTCGTCTACTCGATTTAATGCAAAGAACTCTGTTAACATCGATTTTCTAGAAGGATCAAAGTTAACAACATTGTTTAGATCGTCATTTGCTCGAAAAGTTACTGGGTGTTGATCTTGCAGATGTAAATGTAAACTATACACTGTTGGGTACATTTCATTAATAGTAAATCCATATATCCTCCACATAGCTTCAGGGGGAGCAATCCATCGGGCTGATTGGAATTGTTGGATTTCATCGACTTGTTCATTGCGTTGTTCAGAAATCAAGTTGAAAGCAACACGATCATGTCCTTTATAAATGTATTTATAAAGATATTTGACTGCTTTTATCGTAGAACAAATCTCGACATTAATGTGACAGTCAAATGTTGCAAGCAGATATGGATTATATGGAACAAACCAACGATTATCTAAATTTTTACC
This sequence comes from Fraxinus excelsior, assembly GCA_019097785.1. Lineage (NCBI taxonomy): Eukaryota > Viridiplantae > Streptophyta > Magnoliopsida > Lamiales > Oleaceae > Fraxinus > Fraxinus excelsior. The sequence goes on from CM032641.1 coordinate 7,175,136, forward strand.
TCTGACTTTGACCACTATTCCATTGTTTGAACGCCTATATATTGGGAAGCAATCATTTCCAACGATTGTAGCGGATGCGTAATTCTTTGGGTAATTACTTTTGCAACCACCATTTTTTTTCATGCAAACATTTGATGGGTTGAAAACTCCACAAGGTCCATGCATCATATGCTTTACAACAGCATTATGCAAGTGCAAGTTTGTATTTTTATCAGGTATCTCTGCTGATACGATCTCGTCAAAAGATTCAGTCGCATAGACCTTCCAATCCTTTTGTAAGATAATTAAGAAATGCACATGTGGAAGACCTTTCTTTTGATGCTCAATGACGTAGACATATGCTGAGACTTTACCAAATATTTTCCTCTTGAATAATTGATCTTTTAATTCTTCTAATTTTGCACGAAATACTCGAGCAACCAAATCAGGTCGATTCTGACCTTCCTCATGCGGATTTAGTTCATTTGTAATTTCTTTCCAGTTTGGATTGCACGTCATTGTTAAGAAAATGTCCGGTTTGCCGTAGCGTTGAACTAAAGCCATTGCTTCCATATATCTTTTCCTCATGTCTCTTGGACCTCTAATAAATGATGAAGGCAATATAATCTGTTTTCCAACATTAGAAGCGTTTCTTTCCCCAAGTGTAATTGTATCAACAATAACTTGATATAACTCTGATCGAATATGTTGTTGCTGCTTCCTAAAATAATCCAATCTTGACGTCTCGATCTTAACATACATATCTACTACAAATTGTTGCAATAGTCGACCAGAAAGTAGCAGAATTGATCTAGCATTTTCTCTGATTTGCAATTTGTAGCAATAATATTCACGGCATGAAACAACTGGGTCCTTCCTTCTTCTGTTTAATGCTACAAAAGTTGAATGTGAATTAAAGGTTACTAAATTGGACGTACATACTAAATGAATTTTTTGAGTATTAATACTGTAATCTAACCTAGTTGTTCTCTTGCAAGTAATTCTTCTGCGGTCTCTGATTGTTCAGGATTTATTGATCTGTTTGTTTCGTTATATGTAGATCTACTTCCTCTTCTAACCTTTTCAATCCCTTGATGCCAACCAACATCGCCACATGGAAATAACAACAGATATTGCAATGGATCATAACACCCGAAATAGTACTAAACTATATGACTTCCACCAGAATGGTTAAAGACACAAATGTCACGTCCTCTTAGTTGATCTTCACCATCATTTTCTACCCATATTGCTGCAACTTGTGAAGATGTGGGAGCATTGAATACACGTTGATCTAGGCCAGTATCTGATCTTATATGAATTATTCTATTTTCGAAATTTGAAAAATCACCAAAAGAGCGAAAAAAATAGAATATGGATTGATTCGAAGAATATCGATGAGTTGAGTTACAATTGATGGATCCATTCTGTTTGAATCATAAATGCGATTTTCTAATTCATGTTCTGTATCATAGAAATACAACTGGAGATAAGAAGGACGACCATTTGAAGGAATCAAATCATTGATATAGTGATAGATCTGTCCCTGAGTTCTGAAAGTGTAGATTCCTTTATTTCTCCTGCAAAGATCTTTATCAAATTTCACTCCGAAGGATGTGAAAGCGAACTTGTTATTATAAGTTCGAATGTATGTCCTGAAATGTGCAGATTCATCTGTGTTGCAAATGAACAACGCATAAAGCTTATCAGGAACATCATTTGTGGCTAAAGAAATTGTTCCATTAGCACAGCAGAAGCCAGTTGTTTCATGGTGGAATCGCTTTTCTTTACAATGTATGCAGCCGGGTACTAATGACAAAGAATATGCTTCAGATGGAACTACCTTCATCAATTATCTAAATCCAATAGAAACGTGATGCGACTCACCTGTTTGGTTAAAAAATGAAAATAACGCAACAGACGCAAGATGTCATATTGTTTGAATTATCTGAGGAAGGACATTACTGGTACAGTAGCAAGATTTGATGACTGAATTGAAAGAACAAACTAATTTTAGATTTGTTTCTTACCGTTAGAAGGTGTCGCATATTTGTATCGTAGCTCGACTCTTCTCGAATGATATGTGGATCCTATTTGTATAATATAATCCAAAATCTTAGAGGAAAAGAACAGAATGATGGTTGAATAAGAAATATAGAAAAATGATTAGAGGAGAACCTGCTGGATAAAGAGTTGATTAGAAGAATCAGAGACATTGTTTGATGATGAATTTATCTCTGAATTAATGACACAGTCTTTGACGCCAAGAAGAATACATACTTCACGAGACAAATCATTTTCAACGATATCAATATGAACATCAGTGTTCCGCTGTCTCTTTGATACTTTTTGAATAACACTAAAGTCTTGAATATTTTCTGTATATTGGACATCATTATTTGAATATCGAGCAATCGACGTAGTCGTTTGATCGCCACCGGATGTATCGAAATCATTTATACGAATGAAGTTCATTTTCGATGTTTTTTGTTTATTAGCATATCTTTCCCTTCGTTTTCTACGAATCTCCTCATTTTTCTCTTCTGGTAAATCTCTATATAGGATTCTGTTTGTAGGTTGTTTACCATGATCTTCAAAAAAAAGTTCACACGCTTAAATTTGACATAACTTTATATATTTTGTTTCTAATTTTTTTAAAATTATTTATAGAATCTTACCACTTCTCATTATGTTAATGAAAGAAATGATTGTTTCAACTGTTAGATACTGTTCTACAGAAACAAAAATGAAAGAAATAAGTCACAATTATTTCATATGCTCAATTAAATAAATAATCACATGATAAAATACTATGAAATTGGAAACTAACAAAAGCATATTTCAATTTGACATTCAAAAAATGTTTTAGAAACTATTTGTCAAACTTAATTCCCTATTATAAGCAACTATCAACTATTTCTCAACTAATTATTTTAAAATATTTCTCTACTAATTTTTAATTTGGATGTTATGGTTTTTTTCAGTTTTTTTATTGTTAATTTTTAGGCGGGTCGTCAAATTCCTTATGCCACGTCATCGATTCGTGTTATCATAATTCATTGGTTGAGATGCATTTTCCATTTATTAGAATTTTTAGTCTCATTGGTTGATGGCTTTTATAGTTTTACATAGGCATTCTTCAGGCAAGTGGAAGTGAATAATGATTAATTCAAATAGTTTCATAATTATGAATGAATATTTACCCCCACTTATTTCTTCATTATACTGTAATCATCAAATTCATTTTACTTCGGCTGTTGAATTCAAGATTTTGGTTATTCATTTTCCAAGAATTTTTAATGAAAACATATTTCAATTACATAAACATTAAATCATTAATTATTTAATTAACAAAAAAATTACATCTTTATTAATAAAAAATTAATTCTTAAACAAAACTATTAAATATAAGTCATTTCAAGCATATAAGTCATGCCAAGCATAACAATATCATATATCTAATATGACATATTCTAATCTCATGCATTGAAGTATATAAATCACGTAAATTCGCATAAAACATGCAATTATAATTTAAAATAATTAATGGTAACGAGTTTACCTCAATTTTCGCGAGTTCCGTGAAAAGTGAAGTGAATAGAAAAGCTCAATCTCCTATTCGTCCGTAAGTTTCGTCTAGCCAAAATAGAAAATAAGTTTGAATTAGTATTTTGAAATTTTAAAGTTTTAAAATTATTGAATAAAGTTTATGGACTTAATTGAAAATTTATTCAAACTGAAAATTAAAAATTGTAAGGACTGAAATACACTTTTTCAAAATTTGTGGACTAACAGTGAGAAATAAGAATTTCATGAACTGTTTTGTCTATAACAGAAACTTTCGGATTGAAATAAATACTTAAAATAATAAAAATAAAGCTCAGGGGCTTAATTGGAAATTTATGAGGCTGAAATTGAAAATTAAAGGGCTAAAAGTAAAATGTTCTAAATAAGGGGACTGCCTTAAGAAACACACAAACTTCAGGGATAGTTTCATAAATAACAGAAACCTTTAGGATTGAAATCAAACACCTTTTAAAAATTGGACTTCAGGGGCAATTTTACAATAAAATACAAAATACAAACATAAAACACGATCTCTCTCTCTAAAATTCGAGAAACAGAGGAGGAAAGGGGGAAAGCTTGACGAAAGGTTTCCAGCGTTATTTCCGATGGTATTTCGCCTGAAAAAGGGTCGAGAAACCTGGGTAAGTTCATCGGTCCTCCTATTTCTTGGTTCTTCAAGCTGTTTGGGGTGAATTTTGGGTAAAATAGGGGTTGACGAGTTTGTGTGGAGTGGCTGTTGGTGTGAATTGGTGTCGATTTTTGGGTTGGAAATGGTGCTTTCGTGGTTCGGTTGAGGACGAATGGTGATTGTTGCGATTTTGGTTACTTGGCTGGAAGAGGATTACAGTTCGGTTTCCAGCAAAATGTGTTTTTCAGCTTTAGAATTTGGTGGAATCATCACCTTGTTATTAGAGTGAATATCCGTTCCTGGAAATGTAAATTTCTGAAATCTCTGGAATGGAATTAGAGGTAATTTTCAATTATTCTGCCACCTGTTACGGGTTGGCCATAGACTCATTGAATCCAACAAACATGTCTATGAGAGACATCTTTTCATTCTTTTATACCTTAAATTCTGTTTCTTCCTTTTTCCCTTTTCCTACTCATCTGACTCCCAACTACATGCATATTCCTTCTGGAGTGATTGACTCTTTACCCATTTGGGTTCAGTTTCTGGCTGGAAAAGAGTTGTTCTATGACATTGTCACAAGAACCAATGCTAAGGGTGGGGTAGAGATTTACACTCCCCATTTCTTTGCTCGCCAACTGGGTTTCGGCCAGACCGGCCCGTCCCTCTTTTCTATTCCAAAAATCTGACCGACCGTTTGCATCAAATGTTTAAATATTGTTTTATTTCATCATTTTATTAAATATATTAGATTAATTTTAGTTTGTCCATTAAATGAGAACTCAATATTCACAAAGCGATGAATAAGATCAAATAACTCTACATAAAAAAAAAAAAAAAAAAGATAAAAATTTAAATTTATTAAAAATAAAACAATTTATTTATGTTTAAATTAAAAATTAAGAAAAATAAAAACCGTTTAAATGCATTAATAAAATTAAGGAAAAAATATAATAACCAAATAAAGGTGACGTCATTAAATGCAATTTAAAGTAATTAATACTTTTATGTCATCTCAATGGACTTTTAGGGAGAAAATCATTATGAAAGATATGTACTAATTATGAAAAGCGAAGAAAAGTTGGAAAGTGAAAAAATTGAAGATCACAAGTGTAATAGACACACCAATGCTGGGGGCGGCAACCCCATTTTGCCCGATCTAGTACAAGTCCTCTCACAAATAGGAGCGGGTGAGTTTTTTGGGGTGTTTGACCACCTCATGTGAGAGCTTAGCTCTATCAGGCTTTTTACAAGTCTGACAGAGCAACATTTTTATGTTAGAATGTGGTTTGAATATGATTATTTTTTTAAAAAATAAATTAAAAAGAAAGGGATGATTGTTTATGAAAGGTCTTTTTGATGAAGATTTATTGAGAATAAATTTTGTGAAAAATGATTTTTAAATAATGAGTCGTTAAAAAAGAAAAAAATTATAAATTTGTGTGCAAAATTATTTTATTAGAATAATATATAAAATTTAAGGTATGTGTGCCAAACAAAGCCTTCGTTTGATACTCATTATGTTGAAAAAATAGATAATAATAATGATTTTTTTGAAAAAATATGTGGTTAAAATTTAAAGTGAAAAAATTATTATTACATGTAAATTATTTTATTAAGAGAATGCGTAATTAAAAATAAATTCGATGAAAAAAGAATTTTGAAATAAGGCAAAAGTTTGGCCAAAATTGCTTTCTTAAAACTGCGCAATTATATTCCACACATGAACTTCCAAATTCATTCAAGCCAAGTTGAACCACGATATTATCTAACCCTACAAAATCCAAGGTGCAGGATTATCCTTACGTGGCACATGATCATTGGCTTCTCGGATATTCTTTAGCTTTGTCCCGGACCCCACCCCAACCCTTACTCATCCCCCTTCACCTTCTCTCTCTTACCCAATCACTCGTCAGAGACCACGTTGTATTTTTCAGGCCCACAGGACTACAAATTTGAGAAACCAACGGATCATGTTAACTCATAACCCCTCCTAATCTTAAAAAAAACATTTTGGCAAATTGCACTATGCTCCAGACAACCTCAACGACACCGAAGAAGGGGGAAGAAGAGAAGGCTCAGTTTTAAGTTTTACTCGATTTTTTCTTTTTTCTGGGTTGGTTCCGAACTCGTTAAATGGAGTTCCCGTTGGTGTCGCGGGCTCCGAATCACCCGGCAACTTGGTTTTGTAATTATGAGTTGCCGGCGAGAATAATAGAGATGAAAAAGAAGAAGGGAGTACTGGCAAATAGTGGGGTGGTGAGGGCGGAGAGGAGTGGTGGTGCTGGTGGAAAAGCGGTGGAGAGAGATGAAAGAGACAGTCGGGTATATAGGACGGGCTCCGGTATGGAGGTCACCACATTTAATGAGAGCTTTAATGATGCTGATTTTTCAGTCTGGGAAAAGATTGGAACTGTTGTTAGACTAAGTTATGGAATTGGTAAGTCTTTTACTCTTTTTTTTTTTTTTTTTTTTCAATTCATTTACTGGAGGAAATTTATTTTTATGTTCATTTGCTGCTATATGAATAATAAGGAAATTGAAATGGGATATAATTGATGTTTAAAGAAAACATAAAAGTGAAGTTACAGTATTAACAAGATAAGATTTTTGTTTCTCCATTGTCAATTGGCTGATGTAAAAAGTTACTTTTTTTTTTTATTAAAAAAGTCTGTTATTGAATATTAATAAAAGTGTGCAAAAAATAAATAAATTCTTTGTATGTAATCCATGCGTGCTTTTGTTTTGCGGAAAGCAAAACCTGTACTTTAAATGGGAAAAGATACTTTTTTGAGAAGTGGATTCTCATTATTTGGCAGAAAAACTATATGATACCACTCCCAGTGGCCTTTTTACCCACCTTATAATGATTATTCATTCATGATTCAATGGCCTACTGAAGAATTTTCTCTTCATTTATCATTAGAAGTGTCATGTCGAGTTTTTCACAAAAAAGTTTATGGGCAATGGCACTTTCTAAATTAATTTTCATCTACTTTTGTAACTACAGGAATATACGGCGCCATGGCTTTGGCAGGAAGTTTTATATGCTCGATCACTGGAATTGATACCTCGGGAGGTTTTGATCTATCATTAGATGCCATTGTGGAGGGATTGGGATATGCAGCTCCTCCTATTATGGCCCTTCTATTTATACTAGATGTAAGTTGGAGCTCGAAACTCAATTATATATTCTTCACACGGTCTCTTGTGCACGGTGTTGCTTAAAGCATTTATAGCATGTTTGGTTATGCTTAAAATTTAATTCTCGAAAATGTTAGTTTAGACTTACATTCTAGAAAAGTAAGTTTTGTCAATGAAAAAAAGTAACTTTGAAAATTATGTTTGGCAAAACAAGTAGTTTAAAAGTAAATTTGACTTAGCACAACCAACTGATAAACAATAAAAAAAGTAAGTATTCAAAATGTTGAGAGACAAAAGGTTAAGTAAAAATGACTAGTTTTTCCTTTAGTGTTGTTTGGTATTGCTTCAAGTGCTTATAAGCTGTGGGTCATACAGAAAGTGTGGGCAGTAAGTTGTGAGTCTGCGAAATGTGATGATAAAAAATATGTTTGATTAAAATTTATGCTTTGCCAAACATGCTCTTCATTCTTTAATATTAGAAGTTCCTACGTTTTGAGTTATAATATTTATTGGAGAATGCATACACAAACACTGAACCTCTTTTCCCTAATATATCGAATCTCTAAAGCAAACTATCACACTTTGCAGGATGAAGTTGTAAAATTCTCACCTCATGCTCGTGCGATCAGAGATGTAGAGGATGAGGAGTTACGGAGCTTCTTTTACGGAATGTCACCATGGCAGGTAATGGATTTGGCACATTGTGATATTGACAGATGTTTGTAGGTAGTGTGTCCTTGATTACATTATAGTGTTATATTGATACATTTTAATGCGACGTTGCAGTTTATACTCATTGTTGCTGCAAGCTCTATTGGAGAGGAGCTTTTCTACCGTGCCGCTGTTCAGGTCGGTTCCGCTGGTGACCTGATCTTTCTTGACACTTGACCCTAGTATAATATTTAGGCTCAAATGACTTCAACTACTTATTCTTAATCAACTAATAGCAAATCGTTACAATTAAACTTGATCAGCATCGTAGTTTTTGGATCGCAGGTAGTTAAGTAGAATTAGCGACCTCATAATCCTGCTCAATAAATTAAGCACGACATGGATGATTTTCAGCTTACCAGCTTACTACGAGTCTTGACAAAGTCAATCTTTTAATAGCAATGTGATTTTTCCTCCACATTAAAAAGGCGTGACGTGATTGCTAATGATTTGATCGAATTGGATTTTGTTGTAAACACATTAATGATTGCATCAGATCTTCTTATAAATTTTCTGATGAATGGAACAAAATGGTGAAAACAGTACCATATATCATAAAAGTGTTGATCTTTTAATAGAAATATTTGTTCCACAAAATTAACATGGCGTACATGATTGCTAAGGATTTGATTACATAAGATCTTCCTATACACTAATGAAGGAAATGGTGAAAACATATTCTTGTAGACGATCCCAATTTATTGACAAGAATACTAGTTTCTAGTTGTCTATCTTTGCAGGGAGCCTTGGCTGATGTATTTTTGAGGAGCGGTGATTTGGTTGGAGATGCTCGAGGAATGACATCTCTGGTAAAATTGCTAAACTTGTTCCTTGAAGTCATAAACGTGACCTATGATCAAATTTCTTAGTTTAAATTAAAATCTTAATTATATTTTGGCTATTTGATCCTACATCTAAATGCAGAAAGTTAGTTCTGGTTTGTTTACTGGTTTCTTTCAATATAGGCTGGTGTGCTTCCTCCGTTTGTACCATTTGCACAGGCATTTGCCGCCGTCATCACTGCTGCTCTTACAGGTTCACTTTACTATATGGCAGCCTCTCCGAAAGGTTGGTTAAATCAGTTCCCAAAGTGTTTCACGTCCTTGTATATATTCAATATGATCTGAACCCGAAAATTTCTCATTTTTCTATTCAGACCCCACCTACGTAGTTGCACCGATACTGAAGTCCCATTCAGGCCGCAAAGAACTGAAAAAACTATTTTCAGGTTCAATCATTTCTCCCATATTTATTATCTTCTTCCATTTTTAGAATAATCATGTTTCATGTGGCATCTAAGTGGTACATTTCTACTTGCAGCCTGGCACGAGAGGCGGCAAATGAAGAAGATATACTCTCCCTTACTTGAAGCACTTCTTGCTCTTTATCTTGGATTTGAATGGATCCAGGTAATCGAAGTTGATGAGTTCGTAAATGTTAAGTCTTGATTGAGATCGTATTTAAGAAAATATGGCTCACATATTTTTCCATGCTTGACAGACGAATAATATTCTGGCACCTATTATAACGCACGGTATATACTCGGCCGTCATCTTGGGCCACGGCCTTTGGAAAATTCATGATCACCGAAGAAGACTACGCCAGAGAATTCAACAGCTTAAACTAGAAGGTAAAGTTTGAAGGAGATTATGAGACTGGTGTATAACAGGGAGTTAAATTGTTGGTTTCAAAAGGACATTTTCACATTTTACCCAGCAAAGGCTGGTTGTTTGTATCTGAATATATTTGCACCATAGATTTTTATTGTAGAAACAGGAAGACAGTAAATATACATAGTTGCAGAGGCAGGGTTTGTACATTAAAAACAATAAACATAGTAGAGACAATTGGAACTCTCTTTTGGGTTGTGTGCTTTCATTAATTCAGTTTCATCAAGATTCTTACTTGTGTAGGATTATTGGACCTATTCTTATATGAGTCCAGATTTGTTGTTTCGGTAAGGTTGTCCAAATCTCGATCTTGTATGTGTGAGATTTAAGTCTAGGCTCTCTTTGTTTCGGATTAAAATCAAATTTTAATCTAAATCAAAGTCAAACAGTTAATATTAACCACATTTTTCATTGGTTCCACACATTTCAATAATTTCTATCAAAATCTACTAAAAATCTAATTTTAATTCCTACCAAACACCGACCTAATTTATGAACTGAAAATCAGAGCCCAATTAGTCGAGTATTCTTTAATTGATAGAAGTTAAGCTCTTTTTCTGCCATGATATTTAAAGTTGGATGTGACATAGATCCTAATGGAATTTCTATTATGTGGCAATCACTTTAGTGGAAGATTATTTGCCGCTTGAGCCTACTCTCAAGATATTGGCTGAGCATGAAATATTATATGGGTTAATTTCATAAACGGTCACTGAACTTATCTAAAAATTACAAAACAGTCACTAAAGTTTAAAACTTGTAAAAACGGTCACTGAAGTTTCACACGTTTTTACAAAGTGTCACTGAAGTTTTAATTTGTTTGACAAACAGTCATTGAAGGACCGTTATGATTTTAATTCAAACTTAAAGGACCACAACACGTAGACATAGAAGATTGATCACCTCAAGTGCAAATTTCTTTTAAACAATAATACACTATATTTTTATGTAAGTTAAAATAAATAGAAGTATATTAAAAGTTAGGAAATCAATGCACGATCACACAAAAACATAGAAAAATATTTATATCTCATATTTAAATTTATGGTCTTGTACGTATATAAGCGGAACGAGAATTAAAATATCACTTTTACAATTTTCATCTAATTTATTCCAAATGTGACACTTAATAGCAAGAAATTTGCAATTGAGATGGTTAAACTTCTATTTCCTCGTGTTTTGGTCTTTTAAATTTGAATTAAAATCATAACAGTCTTTTAGTGATCGTTTGTGAAACAAATTAAAATTTCAGTGACCATTTGTGAAAGCGCATGAAACTTTAATGACTATTTCTACAAGTTTTAAACTTTAATGACCGTTTTGTAATTTTTAGATAAGTTCAGTAACCATTTGTGAAATTAACCCAATATTATATACAAACTTTCATATTTAAAAAGTGCATGACTTGGAATGACTTGATTTTACTATAAAAATCTATTCGATTATTTAGAAAACTAATTTTATCCCTACTATCTTAAAAGAGACGGTCCATCATTTACTGTTAATTTGTGAAGCATTTTTTATACCCATCGTATCTCTAGCCATCCACGCATCTTCAAAACAAAGTGGTATTATGAACTTTCTCTTATCCACAATTGTTGACTAAAGAAATGACAAAAGGAAAGCAACCACACAATTGTTGACTATGGAAAGACAAAAAAGACAGCAACTACAATTACACTTGTTAACTCCACTGGCGGACCCAAGGGGATCCCGGGGGGCACGTGCCCCCCAACTTTTGATAATTTTGATTTTTTATTTTATTTTAGATAAAGTCATGTTTGGTATCGATTGAAATTTAAATTTTAATTTTAATCAATCTTAACAATTAATTTTAATAACATATTTCATAAATTTCATAACTATTTATTTTTTATCAAAATTTGATTTTAATCTTCACCAAACAGAGACAGAATCACAATAAACTTGAATTTCGATAACATGCTAATTTTAAAAAAAATTCAACGATCGTACGCTAATCGAATCTATAAATTGCTTATGTCATCTCAAAATTTATTTCGAGAACTACATTATGAGCATATCGAATAGTACAAACAGATATAAAAAATAGTTAATATGTTAAACGTGATTCTTGAAGAAAGACGTATAACTCGCAGTTTTTTAAAAAAATTCAATTATTTCATTAACATATATTATTTTTTGCGATACAAATTTCTCAATGTATTTCATCAATTTATGGAATATGACATCAAAAATTTCAAAATTTTACACGCAAAAAAGTTATATTCCATGTAAGTTTTCGGATGTAAAATTACATGGGATATGATTTTTTTTTTTTTGACGTAAATTTTAGATTGTAAAATTTCTCTCAATTTCTTTACAAGTTCGATTTTCCCCCCTAACTTTAAAATTCTGCATCCGCCCCTGGTGACTCTTCTCAGAAATAAAAGGAGAAAAACAAATTCTCAAAAATAAGAGAAAAACAAAAATGGAATCAACCATTGAATTGTACTCCTGCTTTAAGATACAATCAACCATTTACTGTTCATTTATGGGGCTTTTTTATACTCATCTTATCCATATCCATCCTCCATTATCCATTCACGAAGCTTTAAAACAAACAGGTAATATTGACTTTCTCGTGCCCACAATTGTTGACTTTTCTTATGTCTCTGAGAATAAAGGAGAAACAAAAAACGGAAGCAACCATTTACTATTGGTAGTCAATTCTGAGCTTAATTGTATTCGTGCTTCTTTGAACCGACGAAGTTGTTATGACAAAATTATTAGAGGTAAGTTACACATGACAAGCATGTTATAAAACATTAAATATAAAACTAACATTTCCAAACCTTTGATGAAGAACTCTAATGTTGGAAATAGCTTTTAACCCAGGAGCAGGTTCGTCAATTGTAACAGTGGTAAAGAGTTGGCATTGGCTTCATAAGTCAATAATATAGTTTGCCAAAGCATAACTTCAATTAATAATATTTATTAATACGTAAGAAATGTTGATAGAAGCATATAAAAGAATAAGAAATCTAAGCTTAACATTGCTACAAGGAAACTTCAATTTATTGCAAAACACAAAACGGTAATGATTTGCCGCTTCGAAACGGGGATCGACCTGTCATTCAGGTCGCGGGGATCGAGGGGAAAACGCCCTCGAAAGAAAATTCTGATTTCCGTGTATGTGTTGAAAAATCGTGTCTGTTGGAAGTTAACAAATTTTCTCCAACAAACACACTCATTCATTCCAGTCCAACGGAGACACGTCTTATGTTGACATACACAACACAAAGCAACACGTACAAATTCGTCAATGTGTGATGATATACTTTTCGTGATTTTCCCTCGCTCATCGAATGGAGCGTTGAGCAAAAGAACGAAATTGGTCTCCACGCATCTACGCAGTGCACGGATCCATCTCCGTGCACCACGGAGTTGGTAAACAGTACATAGCACACATGGGGTGGGTTAAAAAAAATAATAAATGAAACAAAAAAATGCAGTTCGTGCAGCGTAGACGAGTGTGTCTGCACAGCCCGAACACTATTATTTGCCCTGCGCGAAGTCCGTGTCTCTGCGCTGCGTGGAGTCACGCACTGTATAAAAAGAAAAATTGTCCGTGCAAATTTTTTTTATATACAGTGCTAACAATAATTAACGATAAACTCATAGCAAAACAAAATCATTTCTATCTTCAAAATACAAATTATTTTGTAGCGACAGCCTTGTTTTGCCTAATAGAACGATGCTTTTATTATTTTTCCATAACCTCATTTTCATTAACTCTCATTTCATATCACTCGACACTATAACGAGAATCAATTCTACTTTCTTCTTCTCTGCTATTAAGATGTTTCAACTCATCATGTTAGTTTTTGCCTATAAATAAATTATATTATTGATAGACATTATGCTTATGAATGTGTGTGTCTATTGGAGAAAAAATTGTTAACTTTCAATAGACACGACTCTTCAACACATACACGGAAATTAGAATTCCCTTTCGGGGGCATTGCCCTCATCGACCCCCGTGACCTGACCAAATAGGTCGATCCCGTTTCGAAACGGCAAACAATTTACATAACAACAATAAACAAATAAATAAATTATGCAAAAATATTTTCTCTCCAAACTAAAGATTTTCTTTTACAATTGAAGTTGCTAAAGAGAAACATGTTGCTAAATTCAGGTTACAACTTGTCTGTAATATCAAATAAATAAAATCTGTTAAGAGAAGGAACTAGCATTTGCTACCACGGTTAATACTTAATTTTGCATGTGCAGTGTCTATTTTCTCTTTCATCCCTATGCAAAAGTTCGTCACAGTTTCTCAGGCTTTATTCAAAGTTGGAAAGAGATAGTTATCGCGCTTATTAACTGAAGTAAAACTCTTTGGACAAATAATGGCATAAAGAAACTTGTATTCAAAATTGTGGATCTCTAATTGAGCAAACAAGCACTCATTATTCCTTTTAGCTCTATACAGTTGCTGATGGAATGTATCAATCACTTAACACTATGCCTGCACATGCAGTATATCTGTCATGTGTTATACTTATTCATGTCGAATCTCAGTTTCACTGTAAGCTAACTTATAAACTATCTTTAATCACAATATGATAATTCAAGTAGGGTAGAGTCTCCACTTCACGTTTCATTTATTTCATAATTTTCTCTCAGGTTTTTTGATCTTCTTGACAAAATGAGGAATTGTGTTATCGAATTTGAGGAGTTTAGCCATGCACTCAATGTGATGGCTGTGAGTTTTGGTACTTTACAGGTCATGTTATTCCAATTGCAAAAGTAGATTTTCCAAGTTAGGCTTCTAAGATTCTTTGTCAGCCATCTCCTAAAAGAAGAGCAAATGAAAATTCTCCAACTGCTTCATTAGTTTAGAGTAGGAAAATAGTTCATCAAACCATTAAACATCATTCTGAATCTTACCAACATAAGTATATTCCTCCACATGGGATACTCCTCTTCATATAAAATGGCAAGATATTTGAATTATCCCTTTCACTTGCAATGTACTTTTTAACATAATTGAACTAGGTGCTTTTGTTATTTGAAATTTTTCATTTTTTTTTTTTTTTTTGTGTAGTTGCTGTGACTAGGACATTGTCCTCCATAAGCATATCATGTAATCTCCTTACTATTAAATTCTTGTCCACTTTATTATATTTGGAGGGTGTTTGGTGGTGATTAAAATTAGATTTTTAATAGATTGTGATAAAAACTTTTGAAATATGTGGTTGAAAAGTTGATTTGGATTAAAATCAAATTTTAATCCAGACCAAACAGGGGCTTGAGTTCTTTTGCACCCATCTTCATTGCGGCTATTGGTTGTGGTAAAGTTAAGTGTCTATCTTCTTCTTTGGTGTAATGTGTCTCACATTTTTCTTACATATATGTCATTACTCATTAGTGTACTTAACATGTACAGTTGCAAGTAAGTTAACTTCTATACAATTTACTCGTCACTTAGCATAAGTAAATGTCAGAATTGTAACACTAAAGTCTGAACTTCGATATTCGCTCATTTGCAGGACTGAGTTGCCATTCTTGATGATGATGAAGACCAAAATGAAGAATCTGATGAATCACTAAGAGTCTGGGCTAAATTGGAGACAATACAATTTTCTCATCTTATGTATTTTGATAAAAAAAAATTAACTGAGGTAACTATCTTATCAGATTCTTATGCTCAATGTATAGCATTAAACCAAAAAAATAAAATACAGAATTTTTACCATGGCTGCCCAAACTAATTTTCAAGTATCTTTCAACTAAACATATACTCCTATTATATATTTATATCGTGCATTATCATTGCACATCTCTTTCTAATTAGAATACTTCCATTTTACTTACCGAACTTATTACCTCTTCAATTCAGTAAATCTATTTGTTCTTTAGGTTGTATCAGACGATCCTGTAGATTTTATGGAAAGGCCTTCTGTTGGTACTGGTTTTTTTTTATTGGTCTCTTTCCAATTATTGCAACCTACATCTATTTTTTATTTCGAGTGCAAGGATTTTTGCTTCATTTATGTACCAATTCAGTAAAAAAGAAACCCGACGAAATTATGCCCCCCATTAAAATTATAATTCAGTTTTCTCTCTTCTTATTAACCACATATTCTCCAATAAAATAATATTACCCCTAATCCCAAAATGTTTTCTTCTCTTATAACCACATATTTTTTTTTAAAAAACACACTATTCCAACCATTAGAGTTTCAAATAATGGGGCCCAAACGGAGGCTATATTTTGAAGTATATTGTTGTATTCCAAATTATAACAGAAATCTTCCTGTAAATTTGAATTTTCCCCTTATGACTTTTATCTACGGTGTTCACTTCTCCCCCTTTGTTTCAATTTTTAATTGACTATTACATCTTTATGAAACATTATTTATTTTATACAAATGTGTGGGTGAATTTTATAATACACTTGTCCATCAATCATTAACATTTAAGACGCTAACATTACTTTCAAAATAACACATTCCATATATTGCAGGGGAGAAAAAACTAGTATTAAATAAAACTCTCAATTGGAGGAATCTTGTTAAAAGTAATATTCATTTGTTTGTACTAATTTATTTTCATTGTCATGTTGGACAAGTTAAGTAAACCAACCATGTTTCAACGAAGATATTGCAATAATCTTTTTTGACATTTAATTTGTGTTCTATTAATCGACTCCGAGAACAAATTAATACTTCAACAAATTCGAACTTAATTTTTTTAATATTAAACAAGTATGTGAAAGTTATCCAATGAATGAAGAGTAATTAAAAGTTGTCCATTGAGAAATTCCTCCGTTTGTAAATCTCATCGAAGAAAATTCCAACTTTTTATTGATATGATTTCTGATTTCAAACATTTAAAAGGCGAGGTTTTGAATTTTCAACTCATTTAAATCTAAATATTTCTGGTTAATCCAAATCGTCAATGTGAATGTTAAAATCACACGTGACTTTTCATTTTAATTCAAGAGAATGTCAAGTGATTTGACAAATTTGCTTTGAACTTTAAGAGCATGTTTGACCAAGCTTATAATCCAATTAAAATTGAAAATATAGTCGTTTTTGGGCCTCACTCGTCTAATAAAAATCAACAATAATGGTTAGTTCTTCAATTTTAATCTGATTTTAATCTCTACCGAACATGCCCTAAGTCAAGTGAAAGTTGGATGGCTATATTAACATTTTTGGTCATATAGAGATCGAAAATTGCAGATTGAAATAAATTGAGGACCATAATCATATAAAATGAAAAGTTGGAGAGCCCAATAGTATTTTTCCTTTCTTAAGTCCACCTCCTTTCGGTTCCGCCCAGTATTTTATTTCACTTTATACTCTTCACACCGGAATTTATAAATTAAACAAATTCTAAGCCTGCATTTTCACATCATATTCATATACTAGAATCTCGCCTCCCCGCCTCTTATGGATTCCCAAGATTTCTCGGCACGGCTTATGCACCATCAGCCGCAGCACCATCACGCGCCGCCGTCACATCCCACCATGCTTGTCGGCGGTCAGCCGCAAACCCAGCTTACTCAACCACAGCACAACAATTCCTACCCCAACAGTACTGTCACTCCCACAAACACCAACGTTAACAACAGTAGCGGTATGATTCACCACCAGCAAAATCCGAATGCAAATCCAAACCCTAGATTCCCGTTTAACTCGGTTGGTGCGCTGAAACAACTGGATCATTACTCTGATGGGCCGCCTTCTGCTGGTGCTGGAGGGTTCAGCATCGAGCCATCTCGGAAAAAAAGGGGCCGACCCAGAAAGTACTCCCCTGATAACAGCATTGGGCTTGGACTTTCGCCTACTCCTGCTGCCCAAAACTCATCTATGGTTGTTCATGGAAATTCCGGTGGCGGCGGCGGAATCCCATCTCCGGAAACTCCTGCGAAGCGTAACCGAGGAAGACCTCCGGGTTCTGTAAAGAAACAGATGGACGCATTAGGTTGTTAACTTGTGCATTTATCATGTGCTATGATTATATACTGATTACTGTGTATGTATAATGTATATTGAATGGATATAAATATGGTGTTATGCTGATTTATGTAATTTTTGTTGGGCAGGAGTGCCGGGAGTTGGCTTTACACCGCACGTTATTACTGTTAACGCTGGCGAGGTAAATTAATGTGTTCTATTTATGTTGGATTTCCATCGGAACCATGTTATCCTTATGACAAATATAGTCCTATAAATAGTTTTGTCTATAACAGGTAGCAAGATCACCAGTTTTTTCTTAATAGTCCGTGGGAATCTTTGCATTATCTCTTACACTGCAGCATCTCTAGGAGTTACAACTTGTAAAATGACCTGGCATTTAGATACACCATAACTATAAATAGGTCAGTTTGGCCAAGTGATATTTGAAATAGTTCCATTAACACAAGGTGCTGGAAATCAAATGTAGCGTTATTCTATTTTATAGAGTTAGGATACAGTTCACTTTATATCCAATGTTAACTTTGAGGAGATGTCTGAAGTTCATAACATAATAATCTTTAAGTATCCAACTCTAATGAATTAAGTAAAAGAAACGTATACAATCTAGGGTATAGGAGGTTGCCAGCTATTGTGCTAAAATTTGGACTTAATATTCATGTTTGAAGAAATGCTGTAAATTCCTTGTGGAAATCTCTTGAGATCATTTCACATGAATCCATGAACATATATAACTAACTGCTTAATTTTTATATTTTTATTTTGGGAATTAGTTAATGTGTTGGACAGCTTCTATGCAACAAGGGATGGGAGCTTGCTTGATTGTATCTTTCTCTAAGATGATCATTAAAGATAGATGAAGCCGAAGGTTTAAACTAGAAACGGATAATTAGGTTACACTGTTGGCACATGCTTAGAGCACGCGACACGCGGTGCCTGAAAATTAGGTTCCTTGGACCATTTCTTTTTCTAGTAGAACGGGATAAGCTGGGAAACTGTGACAAATTCATCCGCTCCATGGTTACCTGGTTGGTTGAGTGCTGTTTTTAGTTTTTACCAGTTTTTAGTTATCTAGTTATAAAGCTTATATCTGGCCTGGTATTTGGTCTGGTTCTCGGTTGAACTCGCCGATTCGGTTTTAATAATATTGATTCAGCCTTTAATCACTAAAGAACGCTAGTTTAGTAATGCCCAAATAGATCTAGCTCATAAATCCATGATATAGGCATATTGAAGTTTAGCCGTGTAATGTCTATAGAGAGAATCTGTCATGAATCACTGCCTTTGCAACTTTTTGTATATAATTAATCAGTAAATTATTTTTCTTGCATGAGAATCTAAGTTTAACCTAATAGCTTCGCAATGAGCACTAGTCCTGCTAAATTTTTTCTAAGGAAATATTTTATCCAATCAAATTCCTTTCGCTTTGGAAATTTGAATGTAAAAGGCTGAATTATGTAGGTAGCCTATACTGTGCTCTAGCTCGCCAGAGCATGGAGCGAGGTTCCTAAATCTCAAGTATAGCTGAAGCATGAACAGAAAATAAGTATGCAAACATATAGTTTTAAAATGATATGGGAATAGTTTTATATTGCAAGTACCGAAGAGAATAAAGAGAAGAAAGAAGGTATGATAAGTACAGGGCCACGCTTGCCAGTTGCTATATTACCTATCCATGTTACTGACATTTTCATTCCACTTCACTTTTGGAAAGGAAGGATTTCTCTCTCCAGTCAAAATCATTGTAATGGAAGACCTCAGTTAAATACATTAAATGATTAGTGGGACTGCAATTAAATATCTGAATCATGAAAAACATTTTTAGCTAACGAAAATTCTCTCATAAGAGGTTGAGTCCTCAAAGTATTGGATTTCCATCTGCATGAGTGTGCTCTGGATTCCGTAACTTGCTGAATTGGGGACCAAATAATGGAGTCCACAATCTATTTATCCTAGATTGTGGCTTGTCACTTAAAAAGAACATAGCTGTCCACATTATGTTCTTAACCTATCTATAATGATCTACTACGTTTAGGATTTGAAGATATATGACTTAGAATTTAAAACTTATGAGACTATAAGCTAACCCATTACTATATTTTTTTTATGACCATAAGTGTCTCGGACGTGTTTCTAACCTGTCATTGTTGTTCCCTCACCATGGAAAGCAATAAAAATCATGGGCACTGCACTTTGATGGGACGTTGGACACTAAAATCTTTAGTTTGCTAGTCCCTCCTAGTTTATAGAGAGAGAGATCTTGTCATCTTGGTTAGGAAATTATGAGCATGTTTGGGGTGGCTTATCTTAAAGACAAGCAACAAATGTGTAGCTTATTTTTAATGTGGATCCACCTACATTCAAAATAAGCTAACATAAGCTATACATTTGGAGCTTATTTTTATTATTAGCCACCCCAATCATGCTCTATATTTGAATTGACAAGATGCTTGGATTAGAAGTGGGCAGTTGTAGTGATTGTTATTACACTTGAACTTATAACTCCTGTTAGAAGGGCTCTTGGTAATTTAATTACATCTTAGTGATGGAAGCATAATAACTAAATAACTGTACAATCTATTTATCAATGAATTGTTTTACTGTCAAACAAAAACATTTATTGTCATAGGTGAACTTAATTACTCAATGCATAATAATTTATGTCTCCAGAGTTGCATCAGATGATTTACCTCAGGGTCCAGGTAATGTCAAGAATGTCATGAGATCTTTTGGCTTAGTTTGAATTTAATTAACCCAAACTTGGAGTCTTAGGACTTTGAAATGCTAACCTATTGGGCTTGTTCGTAATATTCTTGTATTTGACATTTTTTTCAAATGCTAACCTGCTAAAGTATGATGTTGAGTTCCACAAACATTGAGAAAATAAATGCCTAGGATTAGGTGTAAATATGAGCACATTGAGCTAGAATTTTAAGCAAGTACAATCCTAGTAAATTTGTTGTCTTTCCTTTCTTTTACATGAGAAGGAAATGAGCATAGTTGAACGAGGCTGGTTCCTGTATTGCAAAGTCCAGGACTTATTTTGTCTTCTTCTTTATCCTATTGAACAGAATAACTCTTCATTTGAGAGAAAAAAAAAAAATTGTACTTTTGTTGCAGATAGGGTCCCTAATTTTTGAACCTTTTGACGATGGGGTCCTGAACCTTTAATTTTAGCACCCACTCAAAATTCTTTTGGTTTCCATTTGACAGTTAAAAGGTCAAATTTTGGATAAAATGACCATTGTACCCTTAGTTTAATAACATAAAGAGGAAAGCAAAAACAAAATTAGAGAAAAATAAATTAAGAAAAGAAAAAGGAAAAATTGAAACAATTTGTTTTCTTCCTCTATCGTACCAAAACCCACCCACCAAGACCCCCATACCCCCACCACCCCCGTCCATAATATCACCACCTTCACTTGCCACTATACCAACTCATTGCCTTCCTAGCCCAACCGGCACCATCGATCCCCACCAAGCTCCAAAGAAATGCCCTCCTTCTTCCCGAACAGTTTTCCCAAAGTTCTACTTAATGCCAGCCAAGAATTGCAATCCAAGAACACAACCAAGAATTGTGTTAGGATCCTTACCTCGTGCCTCTGAGTTGCTGTGTAACCCCTCAGGTATTCTGCCAAATCTGTAAATAACAATAGAGAGCAGTGGTTAATTCCCCGGATGAGAATTAGGAAGAAACAGCTTGCGGTAGATTTAAGGAAAATTGAATCAAATGTCTGAGTAATGAATTGAAGGAAATTATATTGAATGACTGAAGAAAAATCAACAAGTGAAATAGCAAAGTTCTAGGCTATTAGAGAGGCCCAGTCTCTCCCCAATCCCTTTCCACTAACTGAAAGATACGATACCCTATTCCCCCTTTTCCCTCCCCTTTTATTCACATTCCCTAATACAAACTATTACATTTTTACCCCCCTGACTAACTAACTCTTCTGCTGACTTGGCACTCCCTTCTTCCTTCTGGCATATGTGAAACGGATAGGGGGCCTATCAATACCCGCCGCCCCGAAATCCACCTTGTCCTCAAGGTGAAAGTACGGAAATTGCAGCCTGACTGTCTCAAAAGGCTCCCAGGTTGCCTCAAAATCTGGTAAGTTCTTCCACTTGATTAGGACATCCGGACCACCAGCCGTGTGCGTAGGATTGGGACGTACCTCAAGGACAGACTCGGGTTCCAAAATAAACTCCCCATTTGATGACAGTTGGGGAGGAAGAGAAGAAACCGGCTGCAAGTTACCAATGGACTTACGGAGCTGGGAAACATGGAAAACCGGGTGGATTGCCGCTGTGGGGGGCAGTTTTAACTTGTAGGCCACCTGACCCACTTTCAACTCCACCTCGAAGGGTCCATAATACCTCGGGGACAGCTTCTCACAGGGTCGTCTAGCCATAGACTTCTGGCGGTACGGGCGAAGTTTGAGATAGACTAAGTCCCCAACCTCAAAGTGAATGTCTCGACGATGCCCATCTGAAATCTCTTTCATCCTGGACTGCGCTCGGGATAGTTGCACCTTTAGTTCTTTCAAAACCTCATCGCGGTCGAGCAAGAGCTGTTCCACCGAAGAGTTTGCAGTCATCCCCTTTTCAAAAGACAAGATCTTGGGGGGCTCCCGACCATAAACAATCTGGAAAGGAGTATGTTTGGTAGCGGTATGGAACGAAGTGTTGTACCAAAATTCAGCCCAGTGTAAGTACTGGCTCCATGCCTTGGGTCTGTCCGAGGCAAAGCACCGCAAATAGGTCTCCAAACTTCGGTTTACTACCTCCGTTTGCCCATCGGACTGGGGATGATAGGCCGTGCTGTGGCGAAGGGCAGTACTGTGGGCTTTGAAAAGAGCAGACCAGAATGTGCTCATAAATATCCTGTCACGATCTGAAACAATAGAGTGAGGCATACCATGGAGCCGTACCACCTCACGGATGAATACTTGAGCAACCATAGGGGCCGTAAAAGGGTGCTTTAATCCGATAAAGTGTCCATATTTACTCAGACGATCCACCACGACCAAAATAGTATCAACCCCATCTGACCGCGGCAAGCCCTCAATAAAGTCCATAGAAATATCCTCCCAAACCAACTCAGGAATTGGCAATGGCTGCAACAATCCCCCAGGGGACAACGCCACATACTTGTTTTGCTGACAGACAACGCACTCCGCCACATAGTCCTTCACCCTTTTTTTCATTCCCGACCAAAAAACCTCCCTAGCGACGCGCCTGTAGGTCTTAAGAAACCCGGAATGGCCACCAACCTTGGCATCATGGCATTCCTGCAAAATGATGGTTACAAAGGTTGAGGTACTGGGCAACACCACCTTTCCATGGTAGCACAAAGTATTATCCACCAGAGTATATCCTGTCCTTGTAGTGACTCCTTCCTGTAGGTCCTTCACTACTTTTCCCAGTACCACATCTGCAGCCACCTCTTTTCTAATCTCTTCCAGTTGAAGGACCATAGGAGTGGTGATGGCTAGTAGGCTTACTGTTGGCTGAATTCGAGAAAGAGCATCAGCGGCTTTGTTCTCCAACCCTGGGCGATACTGGATATCGAATTGATATCCCATCAGCTTAGTTAACGATTTCTGATGATCTTCACTAACCAAGCGCTATTCTAGTAAAAATTTCAAACTCCGTTGATCCGTTCGGACCACGAAATGCCGCCCAGCAGATAATGTCGCCATCGTTGAATAGCAAACACCACGGCCATTAGTTCTCTCTCGTAGACCGAACGCTGCCTGACACTCTGAGGAAGGACCTTGCTGAAAAAGGCAATGGGGTGGTTCTCTTGCATCAAAACCGCCCCCAAACCGTGTCCCGAAGCATCAGTTTCCACCACAAACTGTTTAGAGAAGTTAGGTAGCGCGAGCACTGGAACACTGATCATTGCGGCCTTGAGGGCCTGAAAAGCAGTTTCGGCGTTCTCCTCCCAACGGAATCGATCCTTCTTAAGCAACTCAGTCAAAGGCCAGGCAATCTTGGCATATCCCGACACAAAACGCCGATAGTAACCCGTGAGCCCTAAAAACCCCGAAGCTCCTTTAGAGTGCGAGGACTGGGCCACTGAACCATCGCTTCAATTTTTGACTGATCAGCTGAGACCCCATTTTCAGAAATTACATGACCTAAATACTCCACTTCGGTTTGCCCGAACATACACTTCTTCTCATTGGCATACAAGTGATGGTTACGCAAAATTTCCAATACAGTACCCGAGTGCTGCAGGTGTTCCTCCAACGACCGACTATAAACTAGGATGTCATCGAAAAATACCAAGACGAACTTCCTCAAGTAAGGTCTGAATACTTCATTCATTAGATGCTGGAAGGTTGCAGGAGCATTGGTCAACCCAAAAGGCATGACCAAAAATTCGTAGTGTCCCTCGTGGGTGCGAAACGCCGTTTTTGGAATGTCCTCGGGCCGGACTCTGATCTGGTGGTAGCCAGACTTCAAATCCAACTTCGAAAACACTCGAGCCCCGTGTAATTCATCCAACAACTCATCAATAACCGGAATAGGAAAACGGTCAGGCACGGTCACCTTATTGAGTGCTCGATAATCAACACAAAACCTCCAGCTACCATCTTTCTTCTTCACCAGCAGTACTGGGCTCGAGAAGGGACTTAAACTTGGCTGGATAATTCCCGCCGCGAGCATGTCCTTGACCAATTTCTCAATTTCATTCTTCTGGACGTACGGGTAACGATAGGGTCGTACGTTGACTGGAGCTGACCCTGGCTGCAACAGGATGGCGTGATCCCGTGTTCTCGATGGTGGTAATTCATTTGGCCACTCAAATATCTGATGGTGCTTCTGGATTAACTCTTTAATGGAACTATGGACCACACCCGCATCTGCCTCTCGTTCCACACCCAAACTTCCTAACTCCAACTAGATGCCTTGTTCCCCCTTCTTATACGACTTAATCAGTGACTTCAGTGTCACCTGCGTTTTATCCAGACTGGGATTCCCTTGCAGTACAATAGCTTCCCCGCCAATTTTGAAACGCATGGTCAGGGTGCCCCAATTCACTTGCATTCTTCCCAGTGTCTCCAGCCACTTCATCCCAAGAATCACATCTGTACAACCCAACTGTAAGGGTAAGAAGTCCTCGACCACTTCCACATTTGACAATGACACAACTACCCCTTTGCACATTCCTCCTCCTTTAACCGATAATCCAGTTCCCATTTGTACCCCGTAACTGGCTGTTTCTGTGATGGGCAATTTCAACCTCTGGACCAGCTCATTAGAAATGAAGTTGTGAGTAGCTCCACAATCAATCAGAACTACCACCGACTCTCCCAAAATCCACCCACCGATTTTCATAGTCTTTGGGGCAGAAAGGCCTACCACTGACTTGATAGACAACTCCACCGCTTCCCCTACTGGCTGATCCTCTTCCTCCTCCAACCCCTCTGTGGGAACCTCATCTTCCTCTTCTTGCACTAAGAGCACTTGGAGCTCCCTATTTTTGCATCTGTGACCCGGCGCGAACCTCTCGTCACAACGGTAACACAGTCCCCTTTCCCGTTTTAGCTGCAGTTCGGCGTCAGTCAACCGCCGGAAAGGTGGCGCCGCCTTGACCGGTGGCATCGGTCGCTGAATCGCGACGGCCGGTATGCTGGGCAGGTCGCGTGAGTTGGGTAAGAGGAGCTGACTCTGTTGATTGATTGGGAAAGTTTGGACCCCCCCTTTTTGATTTATTCCACCGTAATTTGGGCTGACTCCTATTGGGCCGGCCATTGTAGAGCTGGGACTAAAGGGTTTAGTCCGTGTCTGGCCGCCTATTGAGTGGGCCTGTTTGAGGGACTGATTCCGATCTTCAACCCGTTGGGCCAGCTCCATGATTTGGCCCAAACCCTGTGGCCTCACCATCCGTACTTCAGCTCTGATTAAGGGGTTCAGCCCATTTATGAAGTTTCCTTCCAAAATCGTCTCTGGAATGTCCGGCAATGGCGCAGCCAACAATTCAAACCAACGCCGATAATCACGTACGGATCCCTCCTGTTTCAATGCCAAAAATTTCTCCAGCACACTTCCTTCCTGCGATGGCCGGAATCTCTGTAATAACAGAAGCTTGAGGTCTTCCCAACTCGAGAATGGGTGCCGTCCGTTCTCCCACTGGTACCACGCCAGGGCCTCTCCTTCAAAGCAAACCGCGGCCCCCTCAATTTTTTCCCAATTGGTAAATTGATTAATGTTGAAATATCTTTCTGCCCTCAACACCCACGCATCTGGTAAGTCTCCGTTAAAAATGGGCATGTCCAACCGTCGACTGCGGTGGTCCATTCGTCCGCCTTCTTCTCGATAACTTCTTTCTCCAGTACCCCCTCGCACTTCTGGTGAGGGATTGGGAACATCCGAACCCATTGTTGGTTCGGGTGAATTGGCCGCGGCTCCCTTCTCTTTCCTACCATTCTCCTGTTCGCCCACTTCATCAACACCAAATCCAACTTCTCCATCATTCCCATCATGTCTCTCTGGAGCTCCTGTTTCATTACGCCCACTTCCTCCTGTATCCCCTCAAATCTCGACTCCAATTGCCCAACCCGATCAGCTATCGTCATGCTCCCAGATCTCGACGCTCTGATACCAATTTGTTAGGATCCTTACCTCGTGCCGCTGAGTTGCTGTGTAGCCCCTCAGGTAGTCTGCCAAATCTGTAAATAACAATAGAGAGCAGTGGTTAATTCCCCGGATGAGAATTAGGAAGAAACAGCTTACGGTAGATTAAGGAAAATTGGATCAAATGTCTGAGTAATGAATTGAAGGAAATTATATTGAATGACTGAAGAAATCAACAAGTGAAGTAGCAAGTTCTAGTCTATTAGAGAGGCCCAGTCTCTCCCCACTCCCTTTCCACTAACTGAAAGATACGATACTCTATCCCCCCTTTTCCCTCCCCTTTTATTCACATTCCCTAATACAAACTATTACATTTTTACCCCTTAACTAACTAACTATTCTGCTGACTTGGCACTCCCTTCTTCCTTCTGGCATATGTGAAACGGATAGGAGGTCTATCATATACCTCGTCATATTTCATAAACATGATTTTATCACTAAATTTTCGTATAATAGATAAATGCGAGGTATTTATTCTAAGCTGCTAAAAGTTAAAAGACTTAAACTTTTTTGCTTGCAGGTCTTTTGTTGACTCTGGCTGGCATAGGAGATGTAGGAGTTTCTGTAAGTTGTTGGTTTGATTCAGTGCATCTCATAAAAAAATCATGGTTCGGATTTGAATAGTAATTTATGAAATCATAATGTTCTTCTTAACTATTCTGAAGGTCAATGTATGGGGTCCCTCAGATCTCAAGTATCTGGTTGATGCAATGAAATCTTTCATTCCTAATGCTGCTATGGTTCATACCCATAGCTTTGGTCCAATGCATGATTCTAATGGCACTGCTATTTCCATGTCTCGGAAGTTTGACGATCCTTTCGTTCTTATTGATGATGAAGTTGTCAAAATATCTGCAATAGTCCTTCGACCGAATGATCCAGAAATGGCTCTGGACGAGACGAAGCCTGCAAATCTTTCTGTGATTTACATTTGTGAACTTCCAGAAATAAAGGGAAAATTTGATCCTGAAAAAGCTGCTTCTCTTGGATTGAGACCTGGGCCGAAGTACCGTGAACTGCAACTTGGAAATCCCGTGAAGTCAGATCGTCAAAATATTCTGGTAGATTATTAAACCTTTCAAAATTTTGCTTAACACCTTTGGTATGTTCAAATTATTCATGCCTACGAATTGCTACACTTGTGATGTCCAGGTTCACCCAAGTGATGTACTTGGTCCTTCTGTTGCTGGCCCTATAGTGCTGCTAGTTGACTGCCCAACACCATTGCATTTACAACAGTTGCTGTCTGTACAAAGTCTCATTCCTTATTATGCAGATACGACTGGGAATGTACCGGAAGGTTCCAAAACAGTGCATTGTGTAATTCATCTAAGTCCCGCAACTATCACAAACACAGCTGATTATCAATTATGGATGTCAAAATTTGGTTCAGCTCAGCATATTATGGCGGGGCATCAAATGTCTGTTTCTTCGACAGATTATTATTTTCATTTTCACAATATGATTTATTACTTTATTGCTTGTTCCTTGAGAAATTAGAACTGAGGAGTCTCATATTTTGCAGGAAGAATGTTGAGGTGCCAATTTTACAAGCAAGTGCTAGAATTGGAGCACGACTTAACTACCTGTGTCCTCATTTCTTTCCAGCTCCTGGATTTTGGTCTCTTCAGCACCTGAAGTGTTTGTCATCTGGCTTAAACACATCAAATGAGGTATATTGTGGATCTATATTTTGTATTTCAGTTAAAATGATTTGTTTGAATCATGTATTTGTGTATAATTTGTCAATCTTGGTTTCGTCCCCTCAGGATCTAGTGCCAGGCATTAATGAAACCGTTTCAGCAGAGAATCTTCTCAAGGTATGACTAGTCATCTAAATCCATTTGTTTCCTAGAATTACTATCAAAACAACCCTCATTATTTCTGCAATTTGCAGAACATGATTACTATTCTAGCTTATGTGCAACTATTTTATTATCCATCATCAGGCTGTCAATTGATTCTTTACTTGGGACCGTTATTTTATCCTATGAATAATCATTGATTTTTGAGACAATATTATTGAGCATCAGTCTATGACACTGAAAGGTTTCAGAGAATCATAATTTCCATATTCATTTTGGAAATGACAAAGACATCCAATTTAATTCCATAAAATATCAGAATGTTCTTATGGCAAAATTTTGGTTTAGCCCTGTAGGTTTTTTATTTTTTTATCAAAGCAATGAGATAATGCAAAGATGAATGCTTTAACCCCTTTTTTTATTTTGAAAACAAATTGTGATGTAGGTATCATAAATTTGATTGCTCCTTTCACCTTTTTATCATAATGATTGTAGGTGGTATTAAAGAATTCTAACTTAGAAGTATTGAGAGTTTAATATGAAATCCTTTTGGAGAAGTGCATGGAAAGTGGAATCTTAAAATAGTTTCTAGCTCTGACTGTTGTTCTATTACTAATGTGTATGTTATTACATTGATATGTTAATGTCTGTCAGTTTGTTAGTGGCTTTAAAAATCCTCTTATCACACATCAGATTTTTATGTAATATGCACGTGTTTTATGAACATCTGCTACTTGTTGCTTTTATCCATATTTTTTGGGTTTCTTTCATGCTGTTAGTAATACGCCATGTTGTGTGGAACAGTTCGGCCTTCGACCTTACGCAAATCTTGGGCTCGACAGATCTGGTATTCCAAATCTGACATCTCGTTCAGTGATCATTGACGAACTACTATCAGAGATTCCTGAGATTGCAGATGCTTTGCAAGAATTAAACCAGTTGTGGTCAGGGAACACAGAAACTAATGGAGAGAAGGGAGTTATGCAAGCTAACCGAGTTATGACTGAAGAGCCATGGTTGCCCGATGGTGCACTTCCAGACTGTCTGGAAGATGTAACTAGAGATAACATGGAGATTGTTTTTCTTGGGACTGGTTCGTCTCAACCTTCAAAGTATCGAAATGTTAGTTCCATCTTCATCAATCTTTTTTCAAAAGGAAGTTTACTTTTAGATTGTGGGGAAGGAACGCTGGGACAACTAAAACGAAGGTAAAGCCATGTCAAAAATTCTTGTTTGGATTTTCTTCCAATTTTTGATTTATTTTCCCTTATTTGAGTAACACTATTAAACTGTAACATCTTCTGCAATTTCTGGTGGCAACAGATTTGGTGTTGAAGATGCTGATGAAGCTGTAAGAAGTTTAAGATGTATTTGGATTTCCCATATTCACGCAGACCATCATACAGGTCTGGCAAGGATACTAGCGCTTCGGAGTTCTTTATTGAAGGGAGTACCTCATGAACCACTAATCGTTGTTGGCCCGAGGCAGCTTAAGAGATATCTGGATGCATACCAGAGACTTGAGGATCTAGATATGCAGTTTCTTGATTGTAGGCATACAACAGAAACTTCACTTGAGGCTTTTGATTCCAATGACGATGGCACCAAATTTCAAAAAGCAAAAAATGGAAATACAATTCGTCAAGAGGAGGAACATGTTGATTCTAATTTGTTTGCTAGAGGAAGTCGTATGCAAAGCTACTGGAAGAGGCCAGGAAGTCCTACTGAAAATGCTGCTGCCCTTCCAATCCTCAAGTCCTTGAAGAAGGTCCTCATGGAAGCTGGATTAGAAACATTAATAAGTTTTCCTGTTGTTCATTGTCCACAAGCATTTGGTGTCGCGTTGAAGGCTTCAAATAGAATCAACAGAATTGGAAAAACAATACCCGGGTGGAAACTAGTATACTCTGGTGACACTAGGCCCTGTCCAGAACTTGTCAAGGCTTCTTGCGGAGCAACAGTTCTTATACATGAGGTAAGTTGTAGTAATGATATTTCCATTTAAGAGTGCAAGGGATTTGGATTTTCATTTAGTTTTCTTAATTTAGGATCTGATGTGTTGGGCAAATGTTTATAAATACTCGTTAAAAGTCAAATCACTTTTTATCCACATATTTCATAGGATCCACGAGTACTATACTTTTCATCGCCCATTTCTATTTATTTATAAGCACTTGCAAAATGCAGAATATCTTTGACTTGAGATAAATTTAGGTGTAGCTTCCATTAGTGTCAGTTTCCTTTTAATTTTACCTTGAACTAATGGCTTGATTTTTACTGAAGAGTAGAATTAATGGTTTAATAAGTTTCATTTCCTCTATTTTTAATATTATTATATAACTAAATTATTAGGTCAACCCAAATCCAAACCGCGTTCCAAAAACACTAGCCAAATCCTAAAGCCCGATGCACCTTTGGTTGTTCTTTTCGTATGTTACACGGTTTGCATTCTAAAAATGTTTCTATTGAACCATGAATTCCGTTCTTAATTATTTCTTGATACCAAAAAGAAAATGCCTATAGTACTTCATCTACGCAACGAGTTTCAACTATTGGTTTTGTTTGTCAAGAATTATGAGATCGGTATTATTAACTGTGTTAAAGTGTGAAACTTGAGACCAAGTTTTTGGCTCCTTTTGCAGGCGACATTTGAAGATAGCCTGATGGACGAGGCTATTGCAAAAAACCACAGCACAACAAAAGAAGCTGTGGAAGTAGGCGACTCAAGTGGAGTGTATCGTGTAATCCTCACTCACTTCAGCCAAAGATACCCTAAAATTCCAGTATTTGACGAAACTCACATGAATAACACGTGTATTGCATTCGACTTGATGAGTGTTAACATAGCAGATTTGCCTCTTGTTCCAAGAGTATTGCCATACCTCAAACTCATGTTTAAAGATGAGATGATCATTGATGAATCTGAAGATGTAGATTTTGTAAATGCAGCCCTTTAAATTAAATTATTTTAGAGGGACATGCATATTGGATTTTTACCATATTTTGTTTGTTTTTTCAGTTTATTCATTCATTATCTTTATCTTCACAATGTTGTTTCCTCTTTCACATTTTTTGAAAGAATAATGCTACATTAGCCAACCATAGTTCAGCCTTAGCTTTAAGTGTCGTAGGACACTTTAAATGTAGGAATATGAGTTCCATTTAAATTATGTATCTTTGTGGTGTAACTGAGTTTTAAAACTTTTAGTAAGAGTAGGATGCAATTGTTATCGGACCACTCTTGACGGACTTTATATAGACAAAATTAGTCATAAACTTTTCTTAATTTTATTAAAAAATCAGGTAATTGAGAATAATTTTGAAAATTAATTAATAATAATAAGTGGATTTTATTATTATCATCTTAGCTAGCACCATTACTTTACTAAATTTTTGTCTCCAATGTGCTACCAAATTTATGCATGACATAAGTTACCAAATCAGACGTACCTAAATTAAGAAGAAATCCGCAATATTTATTAACACGCTATTTGTGACCATATTAAACTAATCAAATGTCACAATGATTACAGTAATGATCTATTTCAATAAAAGGTTTGTGCCAAAATCTCCATTTCAAGGTGTACAAAAAAATGCACAATTCAATTATGAACCGTCGATTCACAATCATTTTAAAGATTCGAAAGTATGGGAGTGAAATATCCTACGCGAAGGTCGCATAAATTTGCGATTGAGGGTCACAATGAAATATGTAAGTCTCACTAATAATGAAATATCAAATTCTAGTTAAGGACCATACTACCATAAAATAGGCCAAGTTTGATTCAAGGTCATATTAACCATAAACATTGTGAGTAGATTTTGTTTTGAGACAAATTTCAGTTATTTTTATTCCTACCTGTTTCTTTGTGAATTATTTCATTTCTGTTAGTCCAAAAATAAATTCATGACAGGTATTAGGAGTTTGAGTTTGTTTAATGACAAAAGTTTTTATCCAGATGGGCACTTGTTATTAGCTCTTAATTGAGGGGGAAAAAAACTAGAAAATTTGTGAACATTATCTATTAT
This sequence comes from Fraxinus excelsior, assembly GCA_019097785.1. NCBI lineage: Eukaryota > Viridiplantae > Streptophyta > Magnoliopsida > Lamiales > Oleaceae > Fraxinus > Fraxinus excelsior. The sequence goes on from CM032641.1 coordinate 7,207,264, forward strand.
TCTCAAACTAACAAGTGTAATTCAATGATTATGGCCTCTTTCTTCTCCAACTACATGTATTTCAACGTTCGTTACTTGAATTTGGTATTTGGATTTTAAGCGGAAAAAATAGAGGTGAAATAGAGAAATCAACGCAAATATTTAACGTGGTTTGACGGTATGCCTACATCCACAAATAGCGAAACGGATATTTTATTCAATATGAATAACATGGCTATATCATTAGTATTTATACTAACCCTAGCCCAAGTTCAAACCCAAACAAAACTTTAGGGCTGTACAAGAAAAATACACTTGTACCGTACCGCCCTATGCCGTCTCCGGCATTGGCCATTTTGATCCGGTAATCCCGTCTTCCACTTTATATGAGTCACATATACAACAAAAGATTTATATCACAAAATAGAATTTGGTTTTTACATATTTTCACTTGCCTGTCCATTCCCAGATGAAATGTGGAGATAAGTAATTAATCCTTGTTTTAAATGTTGGGAAACTTTTCACTACGAGAGGAAATGGAGAAGAAACAAATTAGCAACACGATGAACGAAACCAAGATCAAGTCTAAATTCAACAAAGGAAACAAACAAACAAAATTGATAAACTTATCTTAGGTTTTCGCATATTGTAGTCTCTCATTTTGTACTTTGATCTTCCACACAAAGACTTGAAAGTGACCAATGCAAATAACCAAGAAAAGTTGAAGAAGAATAATACCAAATATCAGCAACAATTTGAATCAAACCACGAACAAAAACACCAACTAATATGGAAGGCTCAAACACGAGGATCGTTGTCCTCAAACGATATTTACACTCTCTCAATGAATTTTGGTGCTTAAAGAGTTTCCCGACAAATAATTTGTAGGATTATCAAGCCTTGTAGTAGAAAAAAACATAAGTACTCGTGTTTTGCCTACCAAAACTTCAAGAACACAAATGAGATTTTGAATATGAAATTGAAATGAAATTTCAATATATTTTTGGAATAAAGAATGATCTCAAGTGTGGCTATATATTTCTATATGTTTTTTCTCATGTTTTTGTTGATCACTAACCACCTATAAATAGACATCAAACACTACTATACGAAATGGTGCCAAACATCTGTCAAAAGCCATCAGAATTTGAACAAAACGGTCAAAAAAAGGCTACAAAATGGCCGAAAATTTGTACCATGCGGCCGCATGACTCAATCCATACCGGGACATCCGCATGGTTCAATCCATATCAGAACATTTAGTCTCAGTAAAGGCCCATGCAGCCGCATGGTTCAATTTTTTTTTCTTTTCCCGTTTCTTCATTTCAACGTCTTATCTGTTTTGAACAAAAATCATTTTCCAACAATTCCCCACTTGTTCAAAATCAAATTAAATCTCATATTCAAAATTATACGATACTTATGCATAAGGATTAGATATCTTTCGATTTGAATCTAACCATAGTGTAATTCAAACAAAACAAATTCAGAATCAAATGTAGCATGAAGCTTTGAACCATTTGTTCCAAATGACAATACCGGTTCGAAAACACACACGGGCATCACGTGTTCTCAAATTTCTCAAACTCGCTTAGCGCTATTATAGCATTGCACTAATCATTTTTTCAATAAACTTTTAAGAGAGAGACTATAACTCTCTATTGAGACGGCACCACCTCGAAGTTTATTTAGGTGAAGTTCTTTTAGTATCTTTGTTAATTTTTTAGAGATACTTGTACTCCATACTGAACTTCATTAAGAGTTTATAACTTAACCCTCACTTCAATAACAACCAGCATTATATAATTAGGATAAAGTTATTGTGGATTTTATAATGCGAAACTTTCCACATATCGAATCACTTGTTGTTACCCTTTGAACCCATGGATTACCTTTTGAGTAATGACAGGTAGAGTTGCCATCATTGGTGGATCTTTCGTTTTAAGAGTTTCAACCATATCCTACTCGAAATAGATATTACTAAATCTCTACTTAAAGATTTATATAAAGCATCCGCCATGTCCTTTATAGTTTTAACATAATTTAGGAAAATTATTTAACTCTTTATTAATTTTCCTTATGTGGTTATGTCTTAAACTCATATGTCTAGACTTTCCATTACATATGACTTAGTATCTTGTCAAATATAATTAGTCAATGATAGATACAAATTGTTACCCACTAAGAAATCTTTTTACAAAACCATATGCTTCCTCACTAGCTTTATGTAAAGCTTTATCAATTTTTCACTTATGGTTGGATGATTTCTATTAAACACTACGCAAATCAATCATATATGCTAGTGTATTTCAGAATCATGAGTGTTCAATATTTTATTGAACATCGTAATGCATTTCAACTTTATGAATATTATCCAAGTATTCAAGTTTCTTTTGCATACCCAAACA